>JAVLUU010000064.1:1800000-2187402 GCA_032206185.1 Columba guinea | reverse complement strand
CTGCCACGGGTGCAGGAACCTGCCAGCCTACGTCTATTCCATTAAAGAATCTCAGCATTTTGGTGCCGGCTCCATGTGTTTGGCATGTGGCCTCTCTCACTTCCTAGATGTCCAGGTAGGAAAACAGGCGGGGGAGCAGGTCTCAGCTAAACCCCAGGGCACCTGCTATGGAAAGCATAGGTGTGAAAGCATAGGCATAGCCTCTGGGCTCAGGCACGAGGTTCTGTGGGCTGGCAAATGGCTGCCTGACAGCTCAGACATGGTAATTATCCCTAATTCAAGCACTCGGGGTAATGCAAGCTGGTGCCGTGTTGGAAGTGCTTCATTAACTGCAGAAGAGTAAAGACATGCCCATGGGCAGATCCTCTGCTGCAAAGGGGCATTGTTCCTGTTGTAGCAAAAACAAGCCCAGCGATAATCTTTAGCCCATATCGGCATCAGTAGCTGGTTGTAAGAAGCGGCTAAGAAGACTAATCGGGCTGCAGATGATGGCAAGGGGCTGCATTCATCCCCAGGGGCATCATCAGGGGAGGAAGTGACCGTTACCCAGTCTTTTTCTCCAAGTGAACTGAGAGAGTTGAGAAAAGACTATACTCGTAAAGATGGTGAGAATATGTTAACCTGGATGCTCGGATGCTGGGGTAATAGGGCTGACACAAGAGAACTGGAGGGCGGAGAAGCCAAGCAGTTGGGATCTCTGTCAAGGGATTCCACCCTTGATAGGGCAATTGCCAGTGAGCCCAACTCCACGGCCCTCTGGACCCGACTCTTGACAGCCATGAAAACAAGATTTCGTAACAAGGATGACTGTCAATGCACATCAAGGAAATGGAATGCTATGGAGCGAGGTATCCAGTTCCTGAGAGAGTTAGCTGTGCGAGAGATTATCTATTTTGGGCCAGATAGCCAGGAGGGGGTGAATCCAGATAGAGTTGAGTGTACACGGTCTATGTGGCGCAGATTCTCACAGAGTGCACCAGCTCCATATGCTAAGATATTGGCAGGAACGTTCGTGTCAGCTGGTGGTAGACAAAGTGTTAATGATATGACTGAGCGGCTCCGGGAATTTGAGGAAAATCTTTCTGATCCCCTAGGGGCTTATGTCTCTAGGGTGGAGAAACTGAGTGAAACAACTGTTGACTGTTTTGAAAAGCTGTTGAGAGAAATTAAAGCACTCAGGGAACACACACATGACTCTCGATTTGTAGGAACCAATGTTTCAGCTATTAGGAGAAAGCATTTCCAATATCCAGAGAGAGAGAGAAAGCATTTCCAGTCCCCAGAGAGAGAGAGAAGGCGTTCCCAATCTCCAGAGAGAGAACACAGGCAGGCCACCATCAGAGGTTCGCTGTGGTCCTTCCTACATGAGCAGGGAGAAGATATGAGTAAGTGGCACAGTAAACCTGCTGGGGAACTTCAGGAACGAGTGCATGAGTTAACAGGGCAGGCTTCTAGGAAAAGGCCTACCCCGGTTTACAAAAGAGATTCTGGTGCTCGTGAAGAAACCTCTAATTCACACCGAGTGACCGTGGAAGACCGAGACTAGAGGTGCCCTGCCTCCAGCCAGGTGGAGGAAAGGGATAACAGAGTTTACTGGACGGTACAGATAAGATGGGCTGGTACAACACGCCCTCAGGAGTACAAGGCTTTGGTGGAAACTGCTGCATAGTGCACAATACTTCCTTCAGACTGTAAGGGGACACAACTCATCAGTATTTTTGGAGTGACTTGGGGAATCCCAAGAGTTGACTGTTGTAGAGGCTGAAATGAGCCTAACTGGAAAAAATTGGCAAAAGCATCCCATTGTGACTGGCCCAGATGCTCTGTGCATCCTTGGCAAAGACTACCTTAAGAGAGGATATTTTAAGGACCCAGAAGGGTATAGGTGGGCATTTGGGATAGCAGCTGTGGACACTGAGAGAATTGAACAGCTGTCTGATTTTCCTGGTCTTTCAGATGGCCCTTCTGTTGATGGTTGATGATCAGCAGGTGCCAGTTGCTACCACAACGGTGCATCGTCGACAGTATCGCACCAATCGGGACTCTTGGATTCCTATTCGGAAATTGATTCGTCAACTGGAAAGCCAGGGTGTGATCAGGAAGACTCGCTCACCTTTCAATAGCCCAATTTGGCCAGTGTGTAAGTCTAGCGATGAGTGGAGATTAACTGTAGATTACTGTGGCCTGAAGGGGGAAGGGGGAAAAAGGGTGAAGGGAAACCTTCTCCCATGGTTTTGATTGTCTCCCCACAATCAAACCACGACAAAAACAAAGAATCGGTGTGGTGAGGCTGTAGAGTGGTCCTTGGTTTGTCCTGCAAACAAGCTCTGAATGCGGATTCTTGCAGGTGTAGTGGAGCAGGCAGCAGCGTCTCTGAGCAAAGCTCTGGGGGACGGGGTCCTGTGTGCTGGGGACAGCTTCCCTCGCCATTTTCTGCTCCCTCCTCCTTCAAGCAGGGGCTGCCCCACGCCACGCACAGCCAGTCCCAGCCGGGCCTGGAGGTGGGTGTCTCCGTGACGACCGCCCGGGCTCTGTGACGTCATAACCAGAGGCCATTGTGACATGGGGTCATAGCCAGAGGCCATTGTGACACGGGGGTCCCCGCCCTGACCGTGGGGGTATTTAAGGAGCGAGAGCCCTGGGGTGCTCACTCCCAGGACAGCAGCTTCTCAGGAGGCAGCAGCTTCTCAGGAGGCAGCATCTCCCCTGGGTGCTCACTGCAGCTCTGTGGTAGACGAGACCCAAGATGCCCATTGACGAGGAGGCAAACGCCCACTCCCAGCCCTTCGGGCTGCCACCCTTGCTCCATAGGCCTCAGGGGAGGGACGGGACAGGGCAGGAGGGGGAGGCCGGTGGTTGGATGGGGCCGCAAGCAGCTGCTGCGGTGCCGGGGCTGCCGCCTCCATCCCATGTGTCCTGCTCCTCCTCCTGCCCGCAAATCAGCCACAGCCTGGGCCAGCACACCCTCCAGAGCACCTGGGTCACCCCATCGGTCCAGGAGTGCTTGCAGGACCACCATAAAGGTCCCCAGGAGGGGTCTGGCTGGCCTCGCAGCACCAACACCGAGGCAGCAGCAGAGGCAGAGTGCCCAGCACCTGCCCCACAGGGCCCCACAGCCGATGACGCGGCCCAGCGCATCGTCAGTGAGGCCATGTGGAGGGCTGTGGCTGAGATCGTGGCAGCTGGCCAGGAACCGAAGGAACAGCAGGACCTGGCCCAGCACGTGGACTTGCAAGATGAGAATGGCAAAGAGGGGTGCCAAGGCGGAGACACCATCCACAGCATCTGGATCAACCCCTCGGTACAGGAGCACCTCCAGGATGCCCCTGCAGGTCCCCAGGAGGGGTCTGGCTTGCCCAACTGCACAGACACGGAGGCGGCAGCAGAGGCAGAGCACCCAGCACCTGCGCAGCACAGCCCCACAGAGAACAATGTGGACCTGGCAGACATTGTGCAGTACATCATCAGTGAGGCCGTGCGCAGGGCTGAGGCTGAGATGCAGGGACCTGGCCAGCAACCGGTGGAACAGCAGGACCTGGCCCAATGCATGGATGTTCCAGTGGCAGCACCAGCACCTGCAGGACTTGAAGCCATTGAGGCTCATTTGGCAGGAGAGGATGAGGGACAAGCCAGCACAGCCCTCTCGTCCCAGTTGCAAAGGATGAAGAGGAGAACATGGTTTCTCCAACGTCTGCAGAGCATGGAGGAGAGACCAGCACAGACATAGCCTGCCCAGTGCAGGGCCCAGCTCCACAGAGACAACCTTGTCAAAATGCCTGCTACCGTGGCGAGGATGCGGTGACTCTGCAGGTGACAGAGACACTGCAGGACTTGGTGTCAGCTCAGCAATTTCTCAGTTCCTCAAAGAAGCGGAATTCTGCAAATTGCTGCCTTTCCTCTTGAAATTCTGTCATCAGGTGGGTGTTTTGGTGTAATACACTGAAAACCAGAGCAGAAATGGTGAAATATTCCCATGAGATGCATGATCCCTGCACCAAACCACCATGACTCAGCCTAAGTAGATCTGCAGCTTTTTTTTTTGTACTGCCAGCAGATTGTGGAAGTACAGTATAAAAACCATCCTTATGGAGAGATCGTCATATTTTAAGTTTAATCTAAGTGTCTCAAGTAGCTGGGGTTTTTGCTTGGGCCTAATCCATAAGGTCTTATGGCTTTCCTCCTCGTCTGAAGACGAATGTTGTAGAAACTATGAAGCAAACAAATGTCCTGCAGACTATCATTGCCTTGCCTGTCCTTGCCTGTCCATGCCTTGCCTTATTTCCTTCTCATCCTGTTCTCTGTCCCATCCTCTCTCACTAACCCCTCGTCTGGATGCATGTCTCTTCTTTCCTCTCTTCTTTCCTTCTCTCTCACTCGCCTGCTTTCTGCCTCTTTTCTTTCAATTCCTCCATCTCACTCCTGCAGCCCAACACTACTTTTTATTCTTCATTCTCTTTCTCCTGCTCCCTTTGCTTTCTCCCTCTGTCCCACATCTTTCTTCCTGACTTGTCTCTTGGAGACTTTGGGCCACTTTGGCCCCAAGTCTGGGCATGGTTTGACCAGATTTCAGAGGCCTGGCTGGTGACAAGAGGGACAGCAGGCAGTGAGAGGCCCGGGGCTGACAGGCTCCCCCTCCCCTAGGGGGCGCTCGAGACGCCACACCTAGCTGACATTTAACTTTTGACACAATGCCCGCTACTGTGGCGAGGATGCGGTGACTCTGCAGGTGACAGGGACACTGCAGGACTTGGTGTCAGCTCAGCAATTTCTCAATTCCCCAAAGAAGCGGAATTCTGCAAATTGCTGCCTTTGCTCTTGAAAGGATGTCATCAGGTGGGTGTTTTGGTGTAATACACTGAAAACCAGAGCAGAAATGGTGAAATATTCCCATGAGATGCATGATCCCTGCACCAAAGCACCATGACTCAGCCTAAGTAGATCTGCAGCTTATTTTTTTGTATTGCCAGCAGATTGTGGAAGTAGAGTATAAAAACCATCCTTATGGAGAGATTGTCGTACTCTAGTCTTAGTCTAAGTGTCTCAAGTAGCTGGGGTTTTTGATTGGGCCTAATCTATAAGGTCTTATGACATTCCTCCTCGTCTGAAGATGATTGTGCTAGAAACTATGAAGCAAAGAAATGTCCTGCAGCCCAGCCTTACCTTTCCTGTCCTTTCCTGTCCTTTCCTGTCCTTTCCTGTCCTTGCCTGTCCTTGCCTGTCCTTGCCTTGCCTTATTTCCTTCTCATCCTGTCCTCTGTCCCATCCTCTCTCACTAACCCCTCGTCTGGATGCATGTCTCTTCTTTCCCCTCTTCTGTCCTTTTCTCTCACTCTCCTGCTTCCTGCCTCTTTTCTTTCAATTCCTCCATCTCACTCCTGCAGCCCAACACTTCTTTTTATTCTTGCTTCCCTTTCTCCTGCTCACTTCGCTTTCTCCCTCTGTCCCATATCTTTCTTCCTGACTTGTCTCTTGGAGACTTTGGGGGACTTCGGCCCCAAGTCTGGGCATGGTTTGACCAGTTTTCAGAGGCCTGGCTGGTGACAGGAGGGACAGCAGGCAGTGACAGGCCCGGGGCTGACAGGCTCCCCCTCCCCTAGGGGGCGCTCAGCTGCCACACCTAGCTGACATTGAACCTTTGTCACAATGCCCGCTACCATAGCGAGGATGCGGTGACTCTGCAGGTGACAGGGACACTGCAGGACTTGGTGTCAGCTCAGCAATTTCTCAGTTCCCCAAAGAAGCGGAATTCTGCAAATTGCTGCCTTTGCTCTTGAAAGGATGTCATCAGGTGGGTGTTTTGGTGTAATACACTGAAAACCAGAGCAGAAATGGTGAAATATTCCCATGAGATGCATGATCCCTGCACCAAACCACCATGACTCAGCCTAAGTAGATCTGGAGTTTATTTTTTTGTCCTGCTAGCAGATTGTGGAAGTAGAGTATAAAAACCATCCTTATGGAGAGATCGTCATACTCTAGGCTTAGTCTAAGTGTCTCAAGTAGCTGGGGTTTTTGCTTGGGCCTAATCCATAAGGTCTTATGGCTTTCCTCCTCGTCTGAAGACGACTGTCCTAGAAACTATGAAGCAAACAAATGTCCTGCAGCCTAACCTTGCCTACCCTTTCCTTACCTGTCCTTGCCTTGCCTTATTTCCTTCTCATCCCGTTCTCTGTGCCATCCTCTCTCACTAACCCCTCGTCTGGATACTTGTCTCTTCTATCCTCTCTTCTTTCCTTTTCTCTCACTCTCCTGCTTCCTGCCTCTTTTCTTTCAATTCCTCCATCTCACTCCTGCAGCCCAACACTACTTTTTATTCTTCCTTCCCTTTCTCCTGCTCCCTTCGCTTTCTCCCTCTGTCCCATATCTTTCTTCCCGACTTGTCTCTTGGAGACTTTGGGCCACTTTGGCCCCAAGTCTGGCCATGGTTTGACCAGTTTTCAGAGGCCTGGCTGGTGACAGGAGGGACAGCAGGCAGTGAGAGGCCCAGGGCTGACAGGCTCCCCCTCTCCTAGGGGGCGCCTGGCTGCCACACCCAGCTGTCATAGAACCTTTGTCACAATGCCTGCTACCGTGGCTAGGATGCGGTGACTCTGCAGCTGACAGGGACACTGCAGGACTTGGTGTCAGCTCAGCAATTTCTCAGTTCCCCAAAGAAGCGGAATTCTGCAAAATGCTGCCTTTGCTCTTGAAAGGATGTCATCAGGTGGGTGTTTTGGTGTAATACACTGAAAACCAGAGCAGAAATGGTGAAATATTCCCGTGAGATGCATGATCCCTGCACCAAAGCACCATGACTCAGCCTAAGTAGATCTGCAGCTTATTTTTTTGTACTGCCAGCAGATTGTGGAAGTACAGTATAAAAACCATCCTTATGGAGAGATCATTGTACTCTAGGCTTAGTCTAAGTGTATCAAGTAGCTGGGGTTTTTGCTTGGGCCTAATCCATAAGGTCTTATGGCTTTCCTCCTCGTCTGAAGACGAATGTCCTAGAAACTATGAAGCAAACAAATGTCCTGCAGCCTAACCTTGCCTTGCCTGTCCTTGCCTTGCCTTATTTCCTTCTCATCCTGTTCTCTGTCCCATCCTCTCTCACTAACCCCTCGTCTGGATGCATGTCTCTTCTTTCCTCTCTTCTTTCCTTTTCTCTCACTCTCCTCCTTCCTGCCTCTTTTCTTTCAATTCCTCCATCTCACTCCTGCAGCCCAACACTACTTTTTATTCTTCCTTCCCTTTCTCCTGCACCCTTCGCTTTCTCCCTCTGTCCCATATCTTTCTTCCCGACTTGTCTCTTGGAGACTTTGGGCCACTTTGACCCCAAGTCTGGCCATGGTTTGACCAGTTTTCAGAGGCCTGGCTGGTGATAGGACGGACAGCAGACAGTGAGAGGCCCGGGGCTGACAGGCTCCCCCTCCCCTAGGGGGCGCTTGTCTGCCACACCCAGCTGACATAGAACCTTTGTCACAATGCCCGCTACCGTTGCGAGGATGCGGTGACTCTGCAGGTGACAGGGACACTGCAGGACTTGGTGTCAGCTCAGCAATTTCTCAGTTCCCCAAAGAAGCGGAATTCTGCAAATTGCTGCCTTTGCTCTTGAAAGGATGTCATCAGGTGGGTGTTTTGGTGTAATACACTGAAAACCAGAGCAGAAATGGTGAAATATTCCCATGAGATGCATGATCCCTGCACCAAACCACCATGATTCAGCCTAAGTAGATCTGCAGCTTTTTTTTTTGTACTGCCAGCAGATTGTGGAAGTACAGTATAAAAACCATCCTTATGGAGAGATCGTCGTATTTTAGGCTTAGTCTAAGTGTCTCAAGTAGCTGGGGTTTTTTCTTGGGCCTAATCCATAAGATCTTTTGGCTTTCCTCCTCGTCTGAAGACGAATGTTGTAGAAACTATGAAGCAAACAAATGTCCTGCAGCCTAACCTTGCCTAGCCTGTCCTTGCCTGTCCTTGCCTTGCCTTATTTCCTTCTCATCCTGTTCTCTGTCCCATCCTCTCTCACTAACCCCTCGTCTGGATGCATGTCTCTTCTTTCCTCTCTTCTTTCCTTTTCTCTCACTCTCCTCCTTCCTGCCTCTTTTCTTTCAATTCCTCCATCTCACTCCTGCAGCCCAACACTACTTTTTATTCTTCCTTCCCTTTCTCCTGCACCCTTCGCTTTCTCCCTCTGTCCCATATCTTTCTTCCCGACTTGTCTCTTGGAGACTTTGGGCCACTTTGGCCCCAAGTCTGGGCATGGTTTGACCAGTTTTCAGAGGCCTGGCTGGTGACAGGAGGGACAGCAGGCAGTGAGAGGCCCGGGGCTGACAGGTTCCCCCTCCCCTAGGGGGCGTTCGGCTGCCACACCCAGCTGACATAGAACCTTTGTCACAATGCCTACTACCGTGGCGAGGATGCGGTGACTCTGCAGGTGACAGGGACACTGCAGGACTTGGTGTCAGCTCAGCAATTTCTCAGTTCCCCAAAGAAGCGGAATTCTGCAAATTGCTGCCTTTGCTCTTGAAAGGATGTCATCAGGTGGGTGTTTTGGTGTAATACACTGAAAACCAGAGCAGAAATGGTGAAATATTCCCATGAGATGCATGATCCCTGCACCAAACCACCATGACTCAGACTAAGTGGATCTGCAGCTTATTTTTTTGTACTGCCAGCAGATTGTGGAAGTACAGTATAAAATCATCCTTATGGAGAGATCGTCATACTCTAGGCTTAGTCTAAGTTTCTCAAGTAGCTGGGGTTTTTTCTAGGGCCTAATCCATAAGGTCTTATGGCTTTCCTCCTCGTCTGAAGACGACTGTCCTAGAAACTATGAAGCAAACAAATGTCCTGCAGCCTAGCCTTGCCTTGCCTGTCCTTGCCTGTCCTTGCCTTGCCTTATTTCCTTCTCATCCTGTTCTCTGTCCCATCCTCTCTCACTAACCCCTCGTCTGGATGCATGTCTCTTCTTTCCTCTCTTCTTTCCTTTTCTCTCACTCTCCTGCTTCCTGCCTCTTTTCTTTCAATTCCTCCATCTCACTCCTGCAGCCCAACACTACTTTTTATTCTTCCTTCCCTTTCTCCTGCACCCTTCGCTTTCTCCCTCTGTCCCATATCTTTCTTCCTGACTTGTCTCTTGGAGACTTTGGGCCACTTTGGCCCCAAGTCTGGCCATGGTTTGACCAGTTTTCAGAGGCCTGGCTGGTGACAGGAGGGACAGCAGGCAGTGAGAGGCCTGGGGCTGACAGGCTCCCCCTCCCCCAGGGGGCGCTTGTCTGCCACACCAAGCTGACATAGAACCTTTGTCACAATGCCCGCTACCGTGGCGAGGATGTGGTGACTCTGCAGGTGACAGGGACACTGCAGGACTTGGTGTCAGCTCAGCAATTTCTCAGTTCCCCAAAGAAGCAGAATTCTGCAAATTACTACCTTTGCTCTTGAAAGGATGTCATCAGGTGGGTGTTTTGGTGTAATACACTGAAAACCAGAGCAGAAATGGTGAAATATTCCCATGAGATGCATGATCCCTGCACCAAAGCACCATGACTCAGCCTAAGTAGATCTGCAGCTTATTTTTTTGTACTGCCAGCAGATTGTGGAAGTACAGTATAAAAACCATCCTTATGGAGAGATCATTGTACTCTAGGCTTAGTCTAAGTGTATCAAGTAGCTGGGGTCTTTGCTTGGGCCTAATCCATAAGGTCTTATGGCTTTCCTCCTCGTCTGAAGACGAATGTCCTAGAAACTATGAAGCAAACAAATGTCCTGCAGCCTAGCCTTGCCTTGCCTGTCCTTGCCTGTCCTTGCCTTGCCTTATTTCCTTATCATCCTGTTCTCTGTCCCATCCTCTCTCACTAACCCCTCGTCTGGATACATGTCTCTTCTTTCCTCTCTTCTTTCCTTTTCTCTCACTCTCCTGCTTCCTGCCTCTTTTCTTTCAATTCCTCCATCTCACACCTGCAGCCCAACACTACTTTTTATTCTTCCTTCCCTTTCTCCTGCTCCCTTCGCTTTCTCCCTCTGTCCCATATCTTTCTTCCCGACTTGTTTCTTGGAGACTTTGGGCCACTTTGGCCCCAAGTCTGGGCATGGTTTGACCAGTTTTCAGAGGCCTGGCTGGTGACAGGAGGGACAGCAGGCAGTGAGAGGCCCGGGGCTGACAGGTTCCCCCTCCCCTAGGGGGCGTTCGGCTGCCACACCCAGCTGACATAGAACCTTTGTCACAATGCCCGCTACCGTGGCGAGGATGCGGTGACTCTGCAGGTGACAGGGACACTGCAGGACTTGGTGTCAGCTCAGCAATTTCTCAATTCCCCAAAGAAGCGGAATTCTGCAAATTGCTGCCTTTGCTCTTGAAAGGATGTCATCAGGTGGGTGTTTTGGTGTAATACACTGAAAACCAGAGCAGAAATGGTGAAATATTCCCATGAGATGCATGATCCCTGCACCAAACCACCATGACTCAGCCTAAGTAGATCTGCAGCTTATTTTTTCTTACTGCCAGCAGATTGTGGAAGTAGAGTATAAAAACCATTCTTATGGAGAGATCGTCGTACTCTAGGCTTAGTCTAAGTGTCTCAAGTAGCTGGGGTTTTTGATTGGGCTTAATCCATAAGGTCTTATGGCTTTCCTCCTCGTCTGAAGACGAATGTTGTAGAAAATATGAAGCAAACAAATGTCCTGCAGCCTAACCTTTCCTTGCCTGTCCTTGCCTGTCCTTGCCTTGCCTTATTTCCTTCTCATCCTGTTCTCTGTCCCATCCTCTCTCACTAACCCCTCGTCTGGATGCATGTCTCTTCTTTCCTCTCTTCTTTCCTTTTCTCTCACTCTCCTGCTTCCTGCCTCTTTTCTTTCAATTCCTCCATCTCACTCCTGCAGCCCAACACTACTTTTTATTCTTCCTTCCCTTTCTCCTGCACCCTTCACTTTCTCCCTCTGTCCCATATCTTTCTTCCCGACTTGTCTCTTGGAGACTTTGGGCCACTTTGGCCCCAAGTCTGGCCATGGTTTGACCAGTTTTCAGAGGCCTGGCTGGTGACAGGAGGGACAGCAGGCAGTGAGAGGCCCGGGGCTGACAGGTTCCCCCTCCCCTAGGATGTGCTCGGCTGCCACACCCAGCTGACATAGAACCTTTGTCACAATGCCTACTACCGTGGCGAGGATGCGGTGACTCTGCAGGTGACAGGGACACTGCAGGACTTGGTGTCAGCTCAGCAATTTCTCAATTCCCCAAAGAAGCGGAATTCTGCAAATTGCTGCCTTTGCTCTTGAAAGGATGTCATCAGGTGGGTGTTTTGGTGTAATACACTGAAAACCAGAGCAGAAATGGTGAAATATTCCCATGAGATGCATGATCCCTGCACCAAACCACCATGACTCAGACTAAGTGGATCTGCAGCTTATTTTTTTGTACTGCCAGCAGATTGTGGAAGTACAGTATAAAATCATCCTTATGGAGAGATCGTCATACTCTAGGCTTAGTCTAAGTGTCTCAAGTAGCTGGGGTTTTTTCTTGGGCCTAATCCATAAGGTCTTATGGCTTTCCTCCTCGTCTGAAGACGAATGTCCTAGAAACTATGAAGCAAACAAATGTCCTGCAGCCTAACCTTGCCTAGCCTGTCCTTGCCTGTCCTTGCCTTGCCTTATTTCCTTATCATCCTGTCCTCTGTCCCATCCTCTCTCACTAACCCCTCGTCTGGATGCATGTCTCTTCTTTCCTCTCTTCTTTCCTTTTCTCTCACTCTCCTGCTTCCTGCCTCTTTTCTTTCAATTCCTCCATCTCACTCCTGCAGCCCAACACTACTTTTTATTCTTCCTTCCCTTTCTCCTGCACCCTTCGCTTTCTCCCTCTGTCCCATATCTTTCTTCCCGACTTGTCTCTTGGAGACTTTGGGCCACTTTGACCCCAAGTCTGGCCATGGTTTGACCAGTTTTCAGAGGCCTGGCTGGTGATAGGACGGACAGCAGACAGTGAGAGGCCCGGGGCTGACAGGCTCCCCCTCCCCTAGGGGGCGCTTGTCTGCCACACCCAGCTGACATAGAACCTTTGTCACAATGCCCGCTACCGTTGCGAGGATGCGGTGACTCTGCAGGTGACAGGGACACTGCAGGACTTGGTGTCAGCTCAGCAATTTCTCAGTTCCCCAAAGAAGCGGAATTCTGCAAATTGCTGCCTTTGCTCTTGAAAGGATGTCATCAGGTGGGTGTTTTGGTGTAATACACTGAAAACCAGAGCAGAAATGGTGAAATATTCCCATGAGATGCATGATCCCTGCACCAAACCACCATGATTCAGCCTAAGTAGATCTGCAGCTTTTTTTTTTGTACTGCCAGCAGATTGTGGAAGTACAGTATAAAATCATCCTTATGGAGAGATCGTCATACTCTAGGCTTAGTCTAAGTTTCTCAAGTAGCTGGGGTTTTTTCTAGGGCCTAATCCATAAGGTCTTATGGCTTTCCTCCTCGTCTGAAGACGACTGTCCTAGAAACTATGAAGCAAACAAATGTCCTGCAGCCTAGCCTTGCCTTGCCTGTCCTTGCCTGTCCTTGCCTTGCCTTATTTCCTTCTCATCCTGTTCTCTGTCCCATCCTCTCTCACTAACCCCTCGTCTGGATGCATGTCTCTTCTTTCCTCTCTTCTTTCCTTTTCTCTCACTCTCCTGCTTCCTGCCTCTTTTCTTTCAATTCCTCCATCTCACTCCTGCAGCCCAACACTACTTTTTATTCTTCCTTCCCTTTCTCCTGCACCCTTCGCTTTCTCCCTCTGTCCCATATCTTTCTTCCCGACTTGTCTCTTGGAGACTTTGGGCCACTTTGGCCCCAAGTCTGGCCATGGTTTGACCAGTTTTCAGAGGCCTGGCTGGTGACAGGAGGGACAGCAGGCAGTGAGAGGCCCGGGGCTGACAGGCTCCCCCTCCCCCAGGGGGCGCTTGTCTGCCACACCAAGCTGACATAGAACCTTTGTCACAATGCCCGCTACCGTGGCGAGGATGTGGTGACTCTGCAGGTGACAGGGACACTGCAGGACTTGGTGTCAGCTCAGCAATTTCTCAGTTCCCCAAAGAAGCAGAATTCTGCAAATTACTACCTTTGCTCTTGAAAGGATGTCATCAGGTGGGTGTTTTGGTGTAATACACTGAAAACCAGAGCAGAAATGGTGAAATATTCCCATGAGATGCATGATCCCTGCACCAAAGCACCATGACTCAGCCTAAGTAGATCTGCAGCTTATTTTTTTGTACTGCCAGCAGATTGTGGAAGTACAGTATAAAAACCATCCTTATGGAGAGATCATTGTACTCTAGGCTTAGTCTAAGTGTATCAAGTAGCTGGGGTCTTTGCTTGGGCCTAATCCATAAGGTCTTATGGCTTTCCTCCTCGTCTGAAGACGAATGTCCTAGAAACTATGAAGCAAACAAATGTCCTGCAGCCTAGCCTTGCCTTGCCTGTCCTTGCCTGTCCTTGCCTTGCCTTATTTCCTTATCATCCTGTTCTCTGTCCCATCCTCTCTCACTAACCCCTCGTCTGG
Organism: Columba guinea; assembly: GCA_032206185.1. Taxonomy (NCBI): domain Eukaryota; kingdom Metazoa; phylum Chordata; class Aves; order Columbiformes; family Columbidae; genus Columba; species Columba guinea. Next base: position 2,173,892 of record JAVLUU010000064.1, on the reverse strand, counting down.
ATGCATGTCTCTTCTTTCCTCTCTTCTTTCCTTTTCTCTCACTCTCCTGCTTCCTGCCTCTTTTCTTTCAATTCCTCCATCTCACACCTGCAGCCCAACACTACTTTTTATTCTTCCTTCCCTTTCTCCTGCTCCCTTCGCTTTCTCCCTCTGTCCCATATCTTTCTTCCCGACTTGTTTCTTGGAGACTTTGGGCCACTTTGGCCCCAAGTCTGGGCATGGTTTGACCAGTTTTCAGAGGCCTGGCTGGTGACAGGAGGGACAGCAGGCAGTGAGAGGCCCGGGGCTGACAGGTTCCCCCTCCCCTAGGGGGCGTTCGGCTGCCACACCCAGCTGACATAGAACCTTTGTCACAATGCCCGCTACCGTGGCGAGGATGCGGTGACTCTGCAGGTGACAGGGACACTGCAGGACTTGGTGTCAGCTCAGCAATTTCTCAATTCCCCAAAGAAGCGGAATTCTGCAAATTGCTGCCTTTGCTCTTGAAAGGATGTCATCAGGTGGGTGTTTTGGTGTAATACACTGAAAACCAGAGCAGAAATGGTGAAATATTCCCATGAGATGCATGATCCCTGCACCAAACCACCATGACTCAGCCTAAGTAGATCTGCAGCTTATTTTTTCTTACTGCCAGCAGATTGTGGAAGTAGAGTATAAAAACCATTCTTATGGAGAGATCGTCGTACTCTAGGCTTAGTCTAAGTGTCTCAAGTAGCTGGGGTTTTTGATTGGGCTTAATCCATAAGGTCTTATGGCTTTCCTCCTCGTCTGAAGACGAATGTTGTAGAAAATATGAAGCAAACAAATGTCCTGCAGCCTAACCTTTCCTTGCCTGTCCTTGCCTGTCCTTGCCTTGCCTTATTTCCTTCTCATCCTGTTCTCTGTGCCATCCTCTCTCACTAACCCCTCATCTGGCTGCATGTCTCTTCTTTCCTCTCTTCTGTCCTTTTCTCTCACTCTCCTGCTTCCTGCCTCTTTTCTTTCAATTCCTCCATCTCACTCCTGCAGCCCAACACTACTTTTTATTCTTCCTTCCCTTTCTCCTGCTCCCTTCGCTTTCTCCCTCTGTCCCATATCTTTCTTCCCGACTTGTCTCTTGGAGACTTTGGGCCACTTTGGCCCCAAGTCTGGCCATGGTTTGACCAGTTTTCAGAGGCCTGGCTGGTGACAGGAGGGACAGCAGGCAGTGAGAGGCCCGGGGCTGACAGGCTCCTCCTGCCCAATTGGGCTCTCGGCTGGACAGTGTCTGTGTCACAAACCCATTTGACAGTATGTGTGTGTTCACAAACCCCATTGGACAGCATGTGTGTCACAAACCGCACTAGGCAGTGTCTGTCCAAACCCCCACTGTACTGCGTGTGTGTGTCACAAAACCCATTGGACGGCGTGTGTTTCTCTCAAACCCCATTGGACACTCTGTGTGTCACAAACCGAATAGGATGGCGTATGTATGTCACAAACTCCATTGTATAGTGTGTTTCTCTCAAACCCCCTGGGCAGCGTGTGTGTGTGTCACAAACTTCATTGGACAGTGTGTATGTCACAAACCCCATTGGACATCGTGTGTGCTTCACAAAGCCCATTGGACACCGTGTGTATCTCAAACCCCACTGGACAGCATGTGTGTCACAAACCCCATTGGACATTGTGTGTGTCACAAACACCCATTGGACACTGAGTGTTTCAACAAACCCCATTGGACAGCGTGTGTGTCACTAACTCCATTGGACATGTGTGTGTCATAAACCCCATTGGACAGCGTGTGTGTCACAAAGCACACTGGACATGTGTGTGTCACAAAACCCACTGGACACTGAGTGTGTCACAAACCCCATTGGACAGCCTGTGTGTCTCAAACCCGTTTGGACAGTGTGTGTGTCACAAACCCCATTGGACATGTGTGTGTCTCAAACCCCATTGGACAGTGTGTGTGTCACAAACCCCATTGGACAGTGTGTGTGTTACCAACCCCATTGGACACTGCGTGTGACTCAAATCCCATTGGACAGCGTGTGTGTCACAAACCCTTGTGGACAGTGTGTGTGTCACAAACCACACTGGACATTGTGTGTGATTCAAACCCCATTGGACAGCCTGTGTGTCACAAACCCCATTGGACACTGTGTTTGTCAAAACCCCGTTGGACAGTTTGTATGTTACAAACCCCGTGGACAGTGTGTGTGTCACAAACCCCATTGGACACTGCGTGTGTCTCAAACACCATTAGACAGTGTGTCTGTCACAAACCATATTGGACATTGTGTGTGTCTCAAACCCCATTGGACAGCCTGTGTGTCACAAACCCCATTGGACAGTCTGTGTGTCTCAAACCCCATTGGACAGTGTGTGTGTCACAAACCCCTCTGGACAGCATGTGTGTCACAAACCCCATTGGACATTGTGTGTCACAAACCCCGTTGGACAGTGTGTGTCCCAAAACCCATGGACAGTGTGTGTGTCAGAAACCCGACTGGACAGTGTGTGTGTCAGAAACCCCCCTGGACAGCGTGTGTGTCACAAACCCCCCTGGACAGCGTGTGTGTCACAAACCCCGTTGGACAGCGTGTGTGTTACAAACTCCCTGGACATTGAGTGTGTCACAAACCCCATTGGACAGTGTGTGTGTCACAAACCCCTCTGGACAGCATGTGTGTCACAAACCCCATTGGACTTTGTGTGTCACAAACCCCGTTGGACAGTGTGTGTGTCACAAACCCCTCTGGACAGCATGTGTGTCACAAACCCCATTGGACATTGTGTGTCACAAACCCCGTTGGACAGTGTGTGTCCCAAAACCCATGGACAGTGTGTGTGTCAGAAACCCGATTGGACAGTGTGTGTCTCAGAAACCCCCCTGGACAGCGTGTGTGTCATAAACCCCATTGGACAGCGTGTGTGTTACAAACCCCCTGGACATTGAGTGTGTCACAAACCCCATTGGAGAGTGTCTGTCACAAACCCGTTGGACACAAACACGCCTGGACTGTGTGTGTGTCAGAAACCCCACTGGACAGCGTGTGTGTTACAAACTCCATTGGACAGTGTGTGTGTCACAAACAGCTCTGGACCGCGTGTGTGTCACAAGCCCCATTGGACAGCGTGTGTGTCACAAAACCCATTGGACACTGCGTGTGTCTCAACCCCCAATGGACAGTGTGTGTGTCACAAACCGCATTGGACATGTGTGTGTCACAAACCTCCCTGGACAAGGTGTGTGTCACAAACCGCCCTGTACTGCGTGTGTGTCACAAACCCCATTGGACAGCGTGTGTGTTACAAACTCCCTGGACATTGAGTGTGTCACAAACCGCCCTGGACTGCATGTGTGTCACAAACCCCATTGGTCAGTGTGTGTGTCACAAACCTCATTGTACAATGCGTGTGTATCAAACTGCATTGGACAGCATTTTGTGTCACAAATCCCTCTGGACATTCTCTGTGTCACAAACCCCTTAGTTTGCTGGAAGGACCATTCAGCCAGCCAGCCACAGTCCAGGAGGTTCCTCCAGTGCATTATTGATAACTTCCTCATGCAGATGGTGGAGGAGCCGACTAGGAGAGGTGCACTGCTGGATCTCATCCTCACTAATAAGGAGGGTCTGGTCGAAGCAGTAAAGGTTGAGGGCTGCCTGGGTTGCAGTGACCACAAGATGGTGGAGTTCAGCATCTTGGGTGGCAGGAACAGAGTAGCAAGTAGAATTGCAACCCTGGACTTTAGCAGGGCTAACTTTGGCCTTTTCAAGCAATTGCTGAGGGAATTGCTCAAGACTGCTTGAAGGTAAAGGGGCCCAAGATAGCTGGATTGCATTTACAGATTGCTTCTTCCACGTTCAGGATCAGAGCATCCCCACACGAAGCAAGTCAAGGAAGGGAGCCAGGACGCCTGCGTGCTTGAATAGGGATCTGTTGGGTATGCTCAAGCAGAAGAGGAGAGTTTACAGGTCGTGGAAGCAGGGGCTGGCCACTTGGGAAGAATATAAGGCTGTTGTTAGAGGATGTAGGAAGGCAGCTAGGATAGCCAAGGCCTCCTTAGAATTACAGCTGGCGAGAGGGGTCAAGGACAGCAAAAAGAACTTTTTCAAATACATAGCAGATAAAACTAATACCAGAGGCAATGTAGGCCCACTGATGAACGGGGTGGGTGCCCTGGTGGCAGAAGATACAGAGAAGGCAGAATTACTGAATGCCTTCTTTGTCTCTGTCTACTCTGCCGGAGGCTGTCCTGGGGAGCCCTGTACCCCTGAGACCCCGGATGAAGCCAGGTCAATGGAGGAGTTTGCTTTAGTTGATGAGGACTGGGTTAGGGAGCAATTAAATAGTCTGGACATCCATAAATCCATGGGTCCAGATGGGATGCATCCACGGGTGCTGAGGGAGCTGGCTGAAGTCATTGCTGGACCGCTCACCATCATCTTTGCCAAGTCTTGGGAAACGGGGGAGGTGCCCGAGGATTGGAGGAAAGCAAATGTCACTCCAGTCTTCAAAAAGGGCAAGAAGGAGGACCCGGGTAATTATAGACCGGTCAGCCTCACCTCTGTCCCTGGGAAAGTAATGGAACAGCTTATCCTTGGTGTCATCTCAAGGCATATCAAAGATAAGAGGGTTATTAAGGGCAGTCAGCATGGCTTTACCAAGGGTAATTCATGCTTGACCAACCTCATAGCCTTTTATGAGAACGTAAAAGGTGGATGGATGATGGCAGAGTGGTGGATGTGGTCTACCTTGACTTCAGTAAAGCCTTTGACACAGTCTCCCACAGCATCCTCACAGCTAAGTTGAGGAGGTGTGGTCTAGACAATAGAGTAGTGAGGTGGGTTGCAAACTGGCTTAAGGAGAGAAGCCAGAGAGTGGTAGTCAATGGTGCGGAGTCTAGTTGGAGGCCAGTATGTAGTGGAGTGCCTCAGGGGTCAGTGCTGGGGCCAATATTATTCAATATATTCATTAACGATTTAGACGAGGGAATAGAGTGTACTATCAGCAAGTTTGCTGATGACACTAAGCTGGGAGGAGTGGCTGACATGCCAGAAGGCTGTGCTGCCATCCAGCGGGACCTGGATAGGCTGGAGAGTTGGGCGGGGAATAACCTAATGAAATTTAACAAGGGAAAGTGTAGAGTCCTGCATCTGGGCAGGAACAACCCCGGGATCCAGTATAGGTTGGGAAGTTACATATTAGAGAGCAGTGTAGAGGAAAGGGACCTGGGGGTCCTGGTGGACAACAGGATGACCATGAGCCAGCACTGTGCCCTTGTGGCCAGGAAGGCCAATGGCATCCTGGGGTGTATTAGAAGGGGGGTGGTTAGTAGATCGAGAGAGGTCCTCCTTCCCCTCTACTCCGCCCTGGTGAGACCACATCTGGAATATTGTGTCCAGTTCTGGGCCCCTCAGTTCCAGAAGGACAGAGAACTGCTAAAGAGGGTCCAGCGTAGGGCAACAAAGATGATTAAGGGAGTGGAGCACCTCCCTTATGAAGAAAGGCTGAGGGAGCTGGGTCTCTTCAGTTTGGAGAAGAGGAGACTAAGGGGGGACCTCATTAATGTTTATAAATATATAAAGGGTGAGTGCCAAGAGGATGGAGCCAGGCTCTTCTCGGTGGCAAACAATGATAGGACAAGGGGTAATGGGATCAAGGTGGAATACAAGAGGTTCCCCTTAAATTTGAGAAAAAACGTCTTCTCAGTAAGGGTGACAGAGCACTGGAACAGGCTGCCCAGGGAGGTTGTGGAGTCTCCTTCTCTGGAGACATTCAAAACCCGCCTGGACATGTTCCTGTGTGACCTCACCTAGGCGTTCCTGCTCCAGCAGGGGGATTGGACTAGATGATCTTTTGAGGTCCCTTCCAATCCCAAACATACTGTGATGCTGTGATACTAGGATACTGTGATACTGTGATACTGTGATACTGTGATACAAGACCCATTGGACAGAGTGTGTGTGCCACAAACCCCATTGGACAGCGTGTGTGTCACAATCCCCATTGGACAGCGTGTGTGTCACAAACCCATTGGACAGATTGTGTGTGTCACAAACCCCATTGTACAGCGTGTGTGTGTCACAAACCCTATTGGACACTGTGTGTGTCACAAAACCCACTGGACAGCGTGTGCGACACAAACCCCATTGGACAGCGTGTGTGTCACAAACCCCATTGGACAGAGTGTGTGTGTCACAAACCCCATTTGACAGTGTGTGTGTCACAATCCCCATTTGACAGCATGTGTGTCACAAACCCCATTGGACAGCATGCCTGTCACAAACACCATAGGACAGCGTGTGTGTGTCACAATCCCCATTGCACAGTGTGTGTGTCACAAACCCCATTGGACAGCGTGTGTGTGTCACAATCCCCATTGGACTGCGTTTGTGTGTCACAATCCCCATTGGACAGTGTGTGTGTCACAAACGCCATTGGACAGCGTGTGTGTGTGACAAACCCCATTGGACAGTGTGTGTGTCACAACCCCCATTGGACAGCGTGTGTGTTACAAACCACATTGGACAGCATCTGTGTCACAAACCCCATTGCATAGCGTGTGTGTGTAACAAACCCTATTAGAAAGTGTGTGTGTCACAAACCCCTTGGATAGCGTGTGTGTGTCACAAACCCTATGGGACAATGTGTGTGTCACAAACCCCACTGGACCGCGTGTGTGTCACGAACCCCATTGGACAGCGTGTGTGTCACAAGACCCATTGGACAGAGTTTGTGTGTCACAAACGCCATTGGACAGGGTGTGTGTCACGAACCCCATTGGACAGCGTGTGTGTGTCACAATCCTCATTGGACAGTGTATGTGTCACAAAACCCATTGATAGCGTGTGTGTCACAAACCGCATTAGAAAGTATGTGTGTCACAAACCCCATTGGATAGCGTGTGTGTGTGACCAACCCTATTGGACAGTGTGTGTGTCACAAACCCCACTGGACAGCGTGTGTGTCACGAACCCCATTGGAAACGTGTGTGCCACAAGACCCTTTTGACAGAGTGTGTGTTTCACAAACCCCATTGGACAGATTGTGTGTGTCACAAACCCCACTGGACAGCGTGTGTGTGTCACAAGCCCATTGGACAGGGTGTGTGTGTCACAAAACCCACTGGACAGCGTGTGTGTCACAAACCCCATTGGAAAGTTCATGTGTCACAAACCGCATTGGTTAGCGTGTGTGTGTCACAAATTGCATTGTACAGAGTGTTTGTCACAAGCCCATTGGACAGAGTGTGTGTGTCACAAACCCCATTGTACAGCGTGTGTGTCACAAACCCCATTGTACAGCGTGTTTGTCACAATCCCCATTGGACAGCGTGTGTGTCACAAACCCCACTGGAAAGCGTGTGTGTCACAACCCCCATTTGACCGAATGTGTGTGTCACAAAACCCATTGGACAGCATGCGTGTCACAAACACCATTGGAAAGCGTGTGTGTGTCACAATCCCCATTGCACAGTGTGTGTGTCACAAAACCGATTTGACAGCGTGTGTGTCACAAAAGCCATTGGACAGCGTGTGTGTGTCACAATCCCCATTGCACAGTGTGTGTGTCACAAACCCCATTGGAAAGCGTGTGTGTCACAAACCCCATTGGACAGAGTGGGGGTCACAAACCCCCCTGGACAATGCGTGTGTCGCAAAACCCATTGGACAGCATGCGTGTCACAAACACCATTGGCCAGAGTGTGTGTGTCACAATCCCCATTGCACAGTGAGTGTCTCACAAACCCTATTTGACAGCGTGTGTGTCACAAACACCATTGGACAGCATGTATGTGTCACAATCCCCATTGCACAGTGTGTGTGTCACAAACCCCATTTTACAGCGTGTTTGTCACAATCCCCATTGGACAGCGTGTGTGTCAGAAACCCCTTTGGACATCGTGTGTGTCACAAACCCCTTTGGACAGTGTGTGTGTCACCACCCCCAGTGGACTCTGCGTGTGTCACGAACGCCATTGGACAGTGTGTGTGTCACAACCCTCCCTGGACAATGTGTGTGTCACAATCCCCAGTGGACAGCGTGTGTGTCACAAACCCCCGTGGACACTGTGTGTTTCACAAACTCCCTTGGACAGTGTGTGTGTCACAAACCCCACTGGACAGCGTGTGTGTCACAATAACCCCTGGACAGTGTGCGTGTCAGAAACCCCATTGGACATCGTGTGTGTCAAAAACCCCTTTGGACAGTGTGTATGTCACAAACCCCATGGGACAGAGTGTGTGTCACAAAACCTATTGGACAGTGTGTGTGTCACAATCCCCACTGGACAGTGTGTGTGTCACAAACCCCATGGAATAGAGTGTGTGTCACGAACCCCATTGGACAGCGTGTGTGTCACAAGCACCATTGGACAGAGTGTGTGTGTCACTAACCCCATTGGAAAGTGTATGTGTCACAAAATCCATTGGATAGCGTGTGTGTGTCACAAAGCCTATTGGATACTGTGCGTGTCACAAAACCCACTGGGGAGCGTGTGTGTCACAAACCCCATTGGACAGCGTGTGTGTCACAAGCCTCATTGGACAGAGTGTGTGTGTCACAAACCCCATTTGAGAGCGTGTGTGTCACAAACCCCATGTGACAGCGTGTGTGTGTCACAATCCACATTGCACAGTGTGTGTGTCACAAACCCCATTTGACAGCGTGTTTGTCACAATCCCCACTGGACAGAGTGTGTGTGACAAATCCCATTGGACAGAGTGTGTCTCACAAAATACATTGGACAGTGTGTGTGTCACAAACCCCATTGGACGGCGTGTGTGTGTAATTATACCCATTGGATAGTGTCTGTGTCACAATCCCCAGTGGACAGCGTGTATGTCACAAACCCCCGTGGACACTGTGTGTGTCACAAACCCCATTAGACAGTGTGTGTGTCGCAAACCCCGCTGGACAGCGTGTCTGCAACAATAACCCATGGACAGTGTGCATGTCACAAACCCCATTGGACATTGTGTGTGTCACAAACCCCTTTGGACAGTGTGTGTGTCACAAACCCCATGGGATAGAGTGTGTGTCAATAAACCTATTGGACAGTGTGTGTGTCACAAACCCGACTGAACAGCGTGTGTGTCACGAAGCCCATTGGACAGCGTGTGTGTCACAAGACCCATTGGACAGCGTGTGTGTCAAAACCCTATTGGACAGTGTGTGTGTCAAAAACCCCACCGGACCGCGTATGTGTCACAAACCACATTGGACAGCGTGTGTGTCACAGTCCCCATTGGAGATCCTGTGTGTCACAAACCCCATTGGACAGAGTGTGTGTCACAAACCCCACTGAACAGATTCTGTGTCATAAACACCATTGGACAGCGTGTGTGTGTCACAATCCCCATTGGACAGCGAGTGTCAAAACCCAATTGGACAGTGTGTGTGTCAGAAAACCCACTGGACAGCGTGTGTGTCACAAACACCCATGGACAGTAAGAGTGTCACAAACCCCATTGTAGAGCGTGTGTGTGTCACAATTCCCATTGGACAGTGTGTGTGTCAAAAACACCATTGGACGGCGTGTGTGTCACAAGCCTATTGGACAGAGTGTTTGTGTCACAAAACCATTTGGAAAGTATATGTGTCACGAAGACCATTGGATAGCGTGTGTGTGTCACAAACATGATTGGACAGTGTGTGTGTCACAAAACCCACTGGACAGCATGTGTGTTCACAAACCCCATTGGACAGCCTGTTTTTCACGAGACCCATTAGACAGAGTGTGAGTGTCACAAAGCCCATTGGAGATCCTGTGTGTCACAATCCCCATTGGACAGCGTGTGTGTCACAAACCCCATTGAACAGCGTGTGTGCCACAAGCCCCATTGGACAGAGCGTATGTTTCACAAACCCCATTGAACAGTGTGTGTGTCACAATCCCCACCGGAATAGCGTCTGTGTCACGAACCTCATTGGACAGTGTGTGTGTCACAATCCCCATTGGATAGCGTGTGTGTCACAAACCCCATTGGACAGTGTGCGTGTGTCACAGTACCCATTAAACAGTGTGTGTGTCAAAAAACCCCATTGGACAGCGTGTGAGTCACAAGCCCCATTGTACGGTGTTTGTGTCACAATCCCCAGTGGACAGCGTGTGTGTCACAAACGCCATTGGACAGCGTGTGTGTGTCACAATCCCCATTGGATAGTTTGTGTGTCACAAACACCATTGGACAGCGTGTGTGTTTCAAGCCCATTGGACAGAGTGTGTGTGTCACAAAACCCACTTGATAGCGTGCGCGTGACGAAACCCATTGGACAGCGTGTGTGCCACAAGCACCATTGGATAGAGTGTGAGTGTCACAAACCCCATTGGAAAGTGTTGGTGCCACAAACGCATTAGAAAGTGCGTGTGTCACAAACACCATTGGATAGCGTGTGTGTGTCACAAAGCCTATTGGACAGTGTGTGTGTCACAAACCCCATAGAACAGCGTGTGTGTCACAATCCCCATTGGACATCGTGTGTATCACAAACACCATTGGACAGCGTGTGTTGTTGCAGAAACCCTATTGGACAGCGTGTGTGTCACAAACCCCTTTGGATAGTGTGTGTGTCACCAGCCCCATGGGACAGTGTGTGTGTCACAAAACGCATTGGACAGTGTGTGTGTCACAAAAATCATTGGACAGCGTGAGTGTCTAAACCCCATTGGACAGCGTGTGTGTTTCGAAATCCCCATTGGACAGAGTGTGTGTGTCACCAACCCCATTGTAGAGTGTATGTGTTACAAAACCCATTGGATAGCGTCTGTGTGTCACAAACCCTCCTGGTCAGTGTGTGTGTCATAAAACCCATTGGACAGCATGCTTGTCACAAACACCATTGGAGAGTGTGTGTGTAACAAACCCCATTAGAAAGTATGCGTGTCACAAACCCAATTGGATAGCGTGTGTGTATCACAAACCCCATTGGAAAGTATGCGTGTGACAAAGCCTTTTGGATAGCCTGTGTGTGTCACAAACCCCATTAGAAAGTACGCGTGTCACAAACCCCTCTGGAAAGTGTGTGTGTCACAAACACCATTGGACAGCGTGTGTGTGTCACAATCCCCATTGGAAAGTGTGTGTGTCAAAAAAACCCATTGGATAGCATGTGTGTCACAAACCCCTTTAGAAACACTGTGTGTCAAAAACACCATTGGATAGCGTGTGTGATGTCACAAACCCTATTGGACAGTGTGTGTGTCACAAACCCCACTGGACAGCGTTTGTCATGTACCCCATTGGACAGCTTGTGTGTCACAAGACCTATTGGAAAGAGTGTGTGTGTCACAATCCCCATTGGACAGCGTGTGTGTCACAATCCCCATTGGACAGCGTGTGGGTCACAAACCCCATTGGACAGTGTGTGTGTCATAAACCCCATTGGACAGCGTGTGTATTTCACAATCCCCATTGGACAGTGTTCGTGTGTAACAAACCCCATTAGAGAGAGTGTGTGTCACAAGCCCCATTGGCCAGAGTGTATGTGTCACAAACCCCATGGGACAGAGTGTGTGTCACAATCCCCGTTGGACAGCGTGTGTGTCACAAACCACATTGGACAGTGTGTTTGTGTCACAATACCCATTGGACAGTGTGTGTGTCACAAACTCCACTGGAAAGCCTGTGTGTCACAAACACCCATGGACAGTGTCCGTGTCACAAACCCCACTGGACATCGTATGTGTGTGTTACAATCCAAATTGGACAGTGTGTGTGTCACAAACCCCATGGGATAGAGTGTGTTTCACGAACCCCTTTGGACAGTGTGTGTGTCACAAACCCCATTGGACAGCGTGTGTGTCACAAACCCCATTGGACAGCGTGTGTGTGTCACAATCCCCAATGGACAGTGTGTGTGTTACAAAATCCATTGGATAGAGTGTGTGTGTCACAAACCCTCCTGGTCAGTGTGTGTGTAACAAAACCCATTGGAGAGCATGCGTGTCATAAACACCATTGGGCAGTGTGTGTGTAACAAACCCAATTGGTCAGCGTGTGTGTCACAAACCCCATTGGATAGCGTGTGTGTGTCACAAACCCCTCTGCAAAGTGTGTGTGTCACAAACACCATTGGACAGCGTGTCTGTCACAAACCCCATTGGAAAGTGTGTGTGTGTCACAATTCCCATTGGACAGTGTGTGTGTGCCACAATCCCCACTGGACAGTGTGTGTGTCACAAACCCCATTGGATAGCGTATGTGTGTCACAAACCCCATTGGACAGCGTGTGTGTCACAAGCCCCTTTGGACAGCGTGTGTGTCACAAACACCATTGGACAGCGTGTGTGTGTAACAATACTCTTTCGACAGTGCGAGTGTCAGAAAATCCATTGTACAGCGTGTGTTTCACAAACCCCTTTGGACACTTTGTGTGTTACAAACCCCATTGGACAGTGTGTGTGTCACTATCCCCAGTGGACAGCATCTGTGTCAAAACCCCATTGGACAGTGTGTGTGTGACAAAACCCACTGGACAGCATGTGTGTCAAAAACTCCCATGGACAGTGTGAGTGTCACAAGCCCCATTGAATAGCGTGTGTGTCTCAAACCGCTTTGGACAGTGTGTGTGTCACAATCCCCATGGGACAGAGTGTGTGTCACAAACACCATTGGACAGCATGTGTGTCAAAAGCCTATTAGAGAGAGTGTGTGTGTCACGAAACCCACTGGACAGCGTGTGTGTCAGAAACCCATTGGACAGCATGTGTGTCACAAACTGCCATGGACAGTATGCATGTGAAAAAGCCCTTTGGTCAGCTTGTGTGTCATAAACCCCCGTGGACACTGTGTATGTCACAATCCCCAGTGGACACCGTGTGTTTTACAAACACCCATGGACAGCGTGCATGTCAGAAACCCCATTGGACATCGTGTGTGTCACAAACCCCTTTGGACAGTGTGTGTGTCACAAACCCCATTGGACATCGTGTGTGTGTCACAAATCCCATTGGGCAGTGTGTTTGTCACAAACCCCATGGGACAGAGTATGTGTCACGAACCCCATTGGGCAGCGTCTGTGTCACAAGCACCATTGGACAGAGTGTGTGTGTCACAAAACATTTTGGACAGTGTGTGTGTCACAAACCTCCGTGGACACTGTGTGTGTCACGAATGCCATTGGACAGTGTGAGTGTCACAAATCCCCCTGGACAGTGTGTGTGTCACAATCCCCAGTGGACAGCGTGTGTGTCAATACGCATTGGACAGTGCGTGTGTGACAAAACCAACTAGACAGAGTGTGTGTCACAAACACCCATGGACAATGTGCGTGTCAGAAACACCACTGGAAATCGTGTGTGTCACAAACACCTTTGGACAGTGTGTATGTCACAAACCCCATTGGACAGCGTGTGTGTGTCACAAACCCCATTGGAAAGTGTGTGTCACAAAACCCATTGGATAGCGTGTGTATGTCACAAACCACATTATAAAGTGTGCGTGTCACAAACCCCATTTGATAGCGTGTGTGTGTCACAAACCCTATTGGACAGTGTGTAGGTCACAATCCCCATTGGACAGCGTCTGTGTCAAAAACACCATTGGACAGCGTGTCTGTGTCACAAACCCTATTGGATAGTGTGTGTGTCACAATACCCACTGGAAAGAGTGTGTGTCACAAACGCCCCTGGAAAGTGTGTGTGTCACAACCCCCAGTGGACAGCGTGTGTGTCAAAACCCCATTGGACAGAGTGTGTGTCACAAACACCCATGGACAGTATGCGTGTCACAAATGCCATTTGACAGTGTGTGTGTCACAAACCGCACTTGACAGCGTGTGTGTCACAAACTCCCATGGACACTGTCCGTGTCACAAAACCCATTGTACATCCTGTGTGTCACAAACCCTTTTGTACAGTGTGTGTGTCACAATCCCCACTGGACAGCGTGTGTTTCACAAACACCCATGGACAGTGTGCGTGTCACAAACCCCATTGTACATCGTGTGTGTCACAAACCATTTTGGACAGTGTGCGTGTCACAAACCCCAATGGATATCGTGTGTGTCACAAACCTCTTGGGACAATGTGTGTGTCACAAACCCCATTGGTCAGCGTATGTGTGTCACAATCCCCATTGGACAGTGTGTGTGTCACAAACCCCATGGGACAAGGGTGTGTCACAAACCCCATTGGACAGCGTGTGTGTCACAAGCGCCGTTGGACAGAGTGTGTGTCTCACACACCCCATTGGAAAGTGTGGTGTCACAAAACCCACTGGACAGCGTGTGAGTCACAAACCCCATTGGATAGTGTGTGTTTCACCAGCCGCATTGGACAGCGTCTATGTCACAAACAACATTGGACAGCGTTTGTGTGTATTAATACCCATTGGACAGCGTGTGTGTCACAAACCCCCGTGGACAGTGTGCGTGTCACAAACCCCATTGGACATCGTGTGTGTCACAAACCCAATGGGACATCGTGTCTGTCACAAACCCCATTGGACAGCGTGTGTGTGTCACAATCCCCATTGGACAGTGTGTGTGTTACAAAATTCATTGGATAGAGTGTGTGTGTCCCAAACCCTCCTGTTCAGTGTGTGTGTCACAAAACCCATTGGACAGCATGCATGTCATAAACACCATCGGGCAGTGTCTGTGTAACAAACCCAGTTGGTCAGCCTGTGTGTCACAAACCCCTTTGGATAGCGTGTGTGTGTCACAAACCCCATTAGAAAGTATGCGTGTCACAAACACCATTGGATAGCATGTGTGTGTCACAAACCCCATTAGAAAGTGTGCGTGTTGCAAACCCCGTTGGAAAGTGTGTGTGTCACAAACACCATTGGACAGCGTGTGTGTGTCACAATCCCCATTGGACAGTGTGTGTGTCACAAAACCGATTGGATAGCGTGTGTTTCACAAACCCCATTAAAAAGAGCGTCTGTCACAAACCCCACTGGACAGCGTGTGTGTCACGAACCCCACTGGACAGCTTGTGAGTCACACGACCTATTGGACAGAGTGTGTGTGTCACAAACACCCATGGAGAGTATGCGTGTCACAATACCCATTGGACACCGTGTGGGTCAAAAACCCCATTGGACAGAGTGTGTGTGTCACAAACCCCATTGGACAGAGTGTATGTGTCACAAGACCTATTGGACAGAGTGTATGTGTCACAAACCCCATTGGACAGCGTGTGTGTCACAAACCCCATTGGACAGTGTGTGTGTCACAAACACCATTGGACAGCGTGTGTGTGTCACAATCCCCACTGGACAGTGTGTCTGTCACAAAACCCATTGGATAGCGTGTGTGTCACGAATCCCATTAGAAAGTGTGTGTGTCACAAATCCCATTGGATAATGTATGTATGTCACAAACCCTATTGGACAGCGTGTATGTCATAAACCCCATTGGATACCGTGTGTGTGCCACAAACCCCATTATAAAGTGTGTGTGTCACCGACCCCATTGGACAGTGTGTGTGTCACAAAACCCATTGGACAGAGTTTGTGCTTAACAATACCTGTTGGACAGTGTGTGTGTCACAAACCCCATTGGACAGCGAGTGTGTGTCACAGTCCCCATTGGACAGTGCGTGTGTCACAAAACCGATTGGATAGCGTGTGTTTCACGAACCCCATTAGAAAGAGTGTGTGTCACAAACCCCATTGGATAGCGTGTGTGATGTCACAAACCCTATTGGACAGTGTGTATGTCACAAACCCCACTGGACAGCGTGTGTGTCACGAACCCCATTGGACAGCTTGTGTGTCACATGACCTATTGGACAGAGTATGTGCACAAACGCCATTGGACAGCGTGTGTGTCACAATACCCATTGGACACCGTGTGGGTCACAATCCCCACTGGAGAGTGTGTGTGTCACAATCCCCATTGGACAGCGTGTGTGTCACAAACCCCATTGGATAGCGTGTGTTTGTCAAAAACCCAATTAGAAAGTATGTGTGTCACAAAGCCCATTGGATAGCATGTGTGTGTCATATACCCTATTGGACAGTTTGTATGTCACAATCCCCATTGGACAGCGTCTATGTCACAAACCCCATTGGACAGCGTGTGTGTCACATTCCCCATTGGACAGTGTGTGTGTTACAAACCCCATTGGTCAGCGTATGTGTGTCACAATCCCCATTGGACAGTGTGTGTGTCACAAACCGCATGGGACAAGGGTGTGTCACGAACCCCATTGGACATCGTGTGTGTCACAAACCCCTTTAGACCGTGTGTGTGTGTCAGAAACCCCATTGGACAGGGTGTGTGTGTCACAATCCCCATTAGAAATTGTGCGCATCACAAACCCCATTGGATAGTGTATGTGTTTCACAAACACCATTGGACAGCGTGTGTGTGTCACAATCCCCATTGGATACTGTATGTGTGTCACAAACCCTATTGGACAGCGTGTGTGTCATAAACCCCACTGGATACCGTGTGTGTGTCACAAAACCCAATATAAAGTGTGCGTGTCACAAACCCCATTGGACAGCGTGTGTGTCACAAACCCCATTGGACAGTGTGTGTGTCACAAACCCCATTGGACAGAGTTTGTGCTTAACAATACCCATTGGACAATGTGTGTGTCACAAATCCCATTATAAAGTGTGCGTGTCACAAAACCCATTGGACAGCTTGTGTGTCACAAGACCTATTGGACAGAGTGTTTATGTCACAAACCACATTGGACAGCGTGTGTGTCACAATCCCCATTGGACAGCGTGTGGGTCACAAACCCCATTGGACAGAGTGTGTGCGTCACAAGCCCAATTGGACAGTGTGTGTGTCATAAACCCCATTGGACAGCGAGTGTGTGTCACAGTCCCCATTGGACAGTGCGTGTGTCACAAAACTGATTGGATAGCGTGTGTTTCACGAACCCCATTAGAAAGAGTGTGTGACACAAACCCCATTGGATAGCGTGTGTGATGTAACAAACCCTATTGGACAGTGTATGTGTCACAAACCCCACTGGTCAGCGTGTGTGTCACGAACCCCATTGGACAGCTTGTGTGTCACATGACCTATTGGACAGAGTATTTGTGTCACAAACGCCATTGGACAGCGTGTGTGTCACAATACCCATTGGACACCGTGTGGATCACAATCCCCACTGGAGAGTGTGTGTGTCACAATCCCCATTGGACAGCGTGTGTGTCACAAACCCCATTGGATAGCGTGTGTTTGTCAAAAACCCAATTAGAAAGTATGTGTGTCACAAAGCCCATTGGATAGCATGTGTGTGTCATATACCCTATTGGACAGTATGTATGTCACAATCCCCATTGGACAGCGTCTATGTCACAAACCCCATTGGACAGCTTGTGTGTCACAAACACCATTGGACAGCGTGTGTGTGTCACAATCCCCACTGGAGAGTGTGTGTGTCACAAAACCCATTGGATAGCGTGTGTGTCACGAATCCCATTGGACAGCGTGTGTGTCACAAACCCCATTGGACAGTGTGTGTGTCACAAACCCCATTGGACAGAGTTTGTGTTTAACAATACCCATTGGACAGTGTGTGTGTCACAAACCCCATTGGACAGCGTGTGTGTCACAAACTCCACTGGACAGAGTGTATGTGTCACAATCCCCATTGGAGAGCGTGTGTATCACAATCCCCATTGGACAGCGTGTGTGTCACAAACCCCATGGGACAGCGTGTGTGTGTCACAAACGCCATTGAAAAGTGTGTGTTACAAACCCAATTGGATAGCATGTGTGTGTCAAAAACCCCATTAGAAAGTATGTGTGTCAGAAACCCCATTGGATAGCGTGTGTGTGTCACAAACCCCATTATAAAGTGTGCATGTCACAAACCCCATTGGATAGCGTGTGTGTGTCACAAACCCCATTGGAAAGTGTGCGTCACAAACCCCATTGGATACCATGTGTGTGTCACAAACCCTATGGGACAGCGTTTGTGTCACAAACACAATTGGACAGCATGTGTGTGTCACAAAACCCCATTGTACAGCTTCTGTGTCAAAAACCCCCGTGGACACTGTATGTGTCAAGAATGCCATTGGACAGTGTGTGTGTTACAATCCCCAGTGGACAGCGTGTGTGTGAAAATCCCATTGGACAGTGTGTGTCTCACAAAGCCCATTGGACAGCGTGTGTGTGTCACAAACCCCATTGGACAGTGTGTGTGTGTCACAAACCCCATTAGACAGCGTGTTTGTCACAAACCCCTTTGGACAGCATGTGTGTGTCACAAACCCCATTTGACAGCGTGTGTGTGTCACAAGCCCCCTGGTCTTTGTGTGTGTCACAAACCCCTTTGGACAGCGTGTGTGTGTCAAAAAACCCATTAGAAAGTATTTGTGCCACAAGCCCCTTTGGATAGCATGTGTATGTCATAAACCCTATTAGATATTGTGTATGTCACAATCCCCATTGGACAGCGTCTCTGTCACAAACCCCACTGGACAGCGTGTGTGTCACAAACACCCATGTACAGTGTGCCTGTCACAAACCCCATTGGACAGCGTCTGTGTCACAAACCCCCGTGGTCATAGTGTCTGTCACAAACCCCATTGGACAGTGTGTGTGTCACAAACTCCACTGGACAACGTGTGTGTGTCATAATCCCCATTGGACAGTGTGTGTGTCACAAAACCCATGGGACAATATGTGTGTAATGAACCCCATTGGACAGCGTGTGTGTGTCACAATACCCTTGGACAGTGTGTGTGTCACAAACCCAATTGGACAGTCTGTGTGTCACAATCCCCACTGGACAGCGTATGTGTCACAAACACCCATGGACATTGTGCGTGTCACAAACCCCATTGGACAACGTGTGTGTCACAAACCCCTTTGGAAAGTGTGTGTGTCACAAACCCCATTGGACAGCGTGTGTGTGTCATAATCCCCATTGGACAGTGTGTGTGTCACAAAACCCATGGGACAGAGTGTGTGTCATGAACCCCATTGGACAGCATGTGTGTCACAAAACCCATTGGATAGCGTGGGTTTTACAAACACCCATGGACACTATGCTTGTCACAAACCCCTTTTTAGAGCGTGTGTGTCACAAACCCCCGAGGACAATGTGCGTGTCACAAACCCCAGTGGACAGTGTGTGTGTCACGAACCCCATTGGACAGCGTGTGTTTCAAAAGCACCATTGGACAGTGTGTGTGTGTCACAATCCCCATTGGAAAGTGTATGTGTCACAAACCCCATTGGATAGCGTGTGTGTGTCACAAACCCTCCTGGTCAGTGTGTGTGTCACAAAACCCTTTGGACTGCATGCGTGCCACAAACACTATTGGACAGTCTGTGTGTAACAAACCCAATTGGTCAGCGTGTGTGTCACAAACCCCATTGGATATCGTGTGTGTGTCACAAAAAACATTAGAAAGTGTGCGTGTCACAAACCCCAGTGGAAAGTGTGTGTGTCGCAAACACCATTGGATAGCGTGTGTGATGTCACAAACCCCATTGGACAGAGTGTGTGTGTCACAAACCCCATTGGACAGTGTGTGTGTCATAAACCCCATTGGACAGCGTGTGTGTTTCACAATCCACATTGGAAAGTGTGTGTGTTTCACAATCCCCATTGGACAGTGTGTGTGTGTCACATTACCCATAGGACACTGTGTGTGTCACAAACTCCATTGGATATCGTGTGTGTCACAAACCCCTTTGGACAGCGTGTGTGTCAGAATCCCCATTGGACAGCCTGTGTGTCACAAACCCCATTGGACAGAGTGTGTGTGTCACAAACCCCACTGGACAGTGTGTGTGTCATAAACCCCATTGGACAGCGTGTGTGTCACAATCCCCATTGGACAGCGTGTGTTTTTACAAACCCCATTGGACAGTGTGTGTGTGTCACAACAACCATAGGACACTCTGTGTGTCACAAACTCCATTGGATATCGTTTGTGTCACAAACCCCTTTGGACACTGTGTGTGTCACAAACCCCTTTGGACAGCGTGTGTGTCACAAAAAACCATGGACAGTGTGCGTGTCGGAAACCCCATTGGACATCATCTGTGTCACAAACCCCTTTGGACAGTGTGTGTGTCGCAGACGCCATTGGACAGCGTGTGTGTGTCACAAACCCCATTCGACAGAGTTTGTGTTTAACAATACCAATTGGACAGTGTGTGTATCACAAACCCCATTGGACATCGTGTGTGTCACAAACCCCCGTGGAATATGTGTGTGTCACGAACGCCATTGGACAGCGTGTGTGTCACTAACCTCCCTGGGTTTGCGTCAGTCTGTGACAGTCTGTGTGTCACAAAAACCCGTGGACAGGGTGAGTGTCACAATCCCCATTGGACAGTGTGTGTGTCACAAACATCATTGGACAGCGTGTGTGTCACAAGCCCATTGGACAGAGTGTGTGTCACAAGCACCATTGGACAGAGTGTGTGTGTCACAATCCCCACTGGACAGCGTGTGTGTCGCAAATACCATTGGACAGCGTGTGTGTGTAACAATAACCATTGGACAGTGTGTGTGTCACAAACCCTCGTGGACACTGTGTATGTCACAAACCCCATTGGACAGTGTGTGTGTCAGAAACTCCACTGAACAGCCTGTGTTTCACAAACCCCATTGGAGAGTTTGTGTGTGTCACAATACCTATTGGAAAGTGTGTGTGTCACAAACTGGATTGGACAGAGTTTGTGTCACAAACGCCATTGGACGGCGTGTGTGTCACAAACCCCATTGGACAGCGTGTGTGTGTCACAATACGCATTGGACAGCGTGTGTGTCGCAAACCACATTGGACAGCGTGTGTGTGTCACAATTCCCATTGGACAGTGCGTGTGTCACAAACCCCATTGGACAGTGTGTGTGTGTCACAACTTCATTGTACAGTGTGTGTGCCACAAACACCGTTGGACAGCGTGCGTGTCACAAGCCCATTGGACAGAGTGTGTGTGTTACAAAACCCATTTGACAGTGTGTGTGTCACAAACCCCATTGTACAGCGTGTTTGTGTCACAATCCCCACTGTACAGTGTGTGTTTCACAAACACCATTGAATAGAGTGTGAGTCACATCCCCTTTGGACAGAATGTGTTTCACAAACCCCTCAGTACAGGGTGTGTGTCACAATCCCCATAGGAAAATGTGTGTGTGACAATCATCATTGGACAGCATGTGTGTCACAGGCCCATTGGACAGAGTGTGTGTGTCAGAAAACCCACTGGACAACGTGTGTGTCACAAGCACCATTGTACAGAGTGTGTGTGTCACAAACCCCAGTGGAAAGTGTATGTGTCACAAACCCCATTGGATTGCGTGTGTGTGTCACAAACCCTATTGGACAGTTTGTGTGTAAAAAAATCCACTGGACAGCGTGTGTGTTCACAAACCCCATTGGACAGCATGTTTTTCACAAGACCCTTGAACAGAGTGTGTGTGTCACAAAGCCCATTGGACAGCGTGTGTGTCACAGTCCCCATTGGACAGCGTGTGTGTCACAAACCCCATTGGAATGTCAGAAAAACCATTGTATAGCGTCTGTGTGGCACAAACCCTATTGGACAGAGTGTGTGTGTCACACACCCCATTGGGCAGCGTGTGTGTCACAAACCCCATTGGATAGCCTGTGAGTGTCACAAACCCCATTATAAAGTGTGCGTGTCACAAGCCCCATTGGACAGCGTGTGTGTCACAATCCAGATTGGGCAGAGTGCATGTGTCACAAACCCCATTGGACAGCGTGTGTGTCACAATCCCCATTGGACAGCGTGTGTGTCAAAAACCCCATTGGACAGAGTGTATGTGTCACAAACGCCATTGGACAGCTTGTCTGTCACAAACCCCATTGGACAGCATGTGTGTCACAATCCATATTGCATAGCGTGTGTGTGTCAAAAACCCCATTAGGAAAGTATTTGTTTCACAAACCCCATTGGATAGCATGTGTGTGTCATAAACCCTATTGCACAGTGTATATGTCACAATCTCCTTTGGACAGCGTGTGTGTCACAAACTCCATAGGATATCGTGTGTGTCAGAAACATCTTCGGACAATGTGTTTGTCACAAGCCCCATGGGACACAGTGTGTGTCACGAACCCCATTGGACAGCGTGTGTGTCACAAGCGCCATTGGACAGAGTGTGTGTGTCACAAACCCCATTGGAAAGTGTGTGTGTCGCAAACCACATTGGATAGCGTGTGTGTGTCACAAACCCTCCTGGTCAGTGTGTGTGTCACAAACCCAATATCACAGCATGCCTGTCACAAACACCATTGTAGAGTGTGTGTTTAACAAACCCAATTGGTCAGAGTGTGTGTCACAAACCCCATTGGACAGCCTGTGTTTGTCACAACCCCCTTGGAAAGTGGGTGTATCTCAAACCCCATTGGATAGCGTGTGTGTGTCACAAACCCCATTAGAAAGTATGAGTGTCACAAACCCCATTGGACAGCGTGTTTGTGTCACAGTCCCCATAGGACAGTGTGTGTTGCAGAAACCCCATGGTACAGAGTGTGTGTCACGAACCCCATTGGATAGCGTGTGTGTGTCACAAACCCTCCTGTTCAGTCTGTGTGTGACAAAACCCATTGGACAGCATGCATGTCACAAACACTATTGGACAGTCTGTGTGTAACAAACCCAATTGGTCAGCGTGTGTGTCACGAACCCCATTGGACAGCGTGTGTGTCACAAGCGCCATTGGACAGAGTGCGTGTGACACAAACCCCATCGGAAAGTGTATGTGTCACCAAACCCATTGGATAGCGTGTGTTTCACAAACCCCATTAGAAAGGGTGCGTGTCACAAACCCCATTAGAAAGTGTGCGTGTCACAAACCCCATTGGATAGGGTGTGTGAATGTCACAAACCCTATTGGACAGTGTGTGTGTGTCACAATCCCCAATGGACAGCGTGTATGTCACAATCCCCATTGGACAGGTGTGTGTCACAAACCCCATTGGACAGTGTGTGTGTCATAAACCCCATTCGACAGCGTGTGTGTTTCACAATCCCCATTGGACAGTGTGTGTGTCACAAACCCAACTGGACAGAGTTTGTGTCACCAACCCCCGTGGAGACTGTGTGTGCCACAAACCTCATTGGACATCGTGTGTGTCACAAACCCCTTTGGACAGTGTGTGTATCACAAACCCCATTGGACAGCGTTTGTGTCACAAACCCCTTTGGACAGTGTGTGTGTCACAAACCCCATTGGACAGCGTGTGTATGTCACAATACCCATTGGACAGTGTGTGTGTCACAAGCCCCATGGGACTGAGTTTTTGTAAAGAACCCCATTGGACAGCGTGTGTGTGTCATAAACCCCTTTGGAAAGTGTATGTGTCACAAACCTCATTGGACAGCGTGTGTGTGTCACAAACCCTCCTGGTCAGCGTGTGTGTCACAAACCCCATGGGACAGCGTGTGTGTGGCACAAACCCCATTAGAAAGTGTGTGTGTCACAAAACCCATTGGATAGCGTGTGTGAATGTCACAAACCCCATTGAACGGCGTGTGTGTGTCACAATCCCCACAGCACAGTGTGTGTGTCACAAACCCCACTGGACAGCGTGTGTATCACGAACCCCATTGGACAGCTTGTGTGTCACAAGACCTATTGGAGAGAGTGTGTGTGTCACAAATCCCATGGGACAGCGTGTGTGTGTAACAATACCCTTTGGACGGTGTGTGTGTCAGAAACCCCATTGGACAGCGTGTGTGTCACAAACACCCGTGGACACTGTACGTGTCACAAACCCCATTGGACAGTGTGTGTGTCACAAACCCCATTAGAAAGTGTGCGTGTCACAAACCCCATTGTATAGCGTGTCTGTGTCACAAACCCTATTGGACAGTGTGTAGGTCACAAAACCCATTTGACAGAGTGTATGTGTGACAAACCCCATTGGACAGCGTGTTTGTCACAATCCCATTTGGACAGCGTGTGTGTCACAAACGCCATTGGACAGTGTGTGTGTGTCACAATACCCTTTGGACAGTGTGTGTGTCACAAATCCCAATGGACAGCGTGTGTGTGTAACAATACCCTTTGGACAGTGTGTGTGTCAGAAACCCCATTGGACAGAGTGTGTGTCACAAACCGCGGTGGACACTGTGTGTGTCACGAATGCCATTGGACAGTGTGTGTGTCACAAACCCTCCTGGACAGTGTGTGTGTCACAATCGCCAGTGGACAGCGTGTGCTTCAAAAACCCATTGGAGAGTGTGAATGTCACAAAATCCAATGGACAGCGTGTGTTTCACAAATCCCATTTGACAATGTGTGTGTCACAAACCCCATTGGACAGCGTGTGTCACAATCCCCATTGGACAGTGGGTGTGTGTCAAAAACCCAATTGGACAGTGTGCGTGTCACAAACCCCATTGGACATCGTGTGTGTCACAAAACCCATTGGACCGCGTGAGTGTGTCACAATCCCCATTGGACAGTGTGTGTGTCACAAACCCCATGAAACACCGTGTGTGTGTCACAAACCCCATTGTACAGTGTGTGTAGTCATAAGCCCCATTGGATATCGTGTGTGTGTAAAAATCCCCATTGGACAGTGTGTTTGTCACAAACCCCATTGGAGAGCGTGTGTGTCACAAACCCCTTTGGACAGCCTGTGTGTGTCACAAACCCCATTGGACAGGTGTGTGTGTCACAAACCCCCTGGTCGTTGTGTGTGTCACAAACCCCATTGGACAGCGTGTGTGTCACAAACCCCATTGGACAGTGTGTGTGTAAAAAACCCACCTGGTCAGAGTGTGTGTCACAAACCCCATTAGAAAGTGTGCATGTCACAAACCCCATTGGACAGTGTGTAGGTCACAATGCCCATTGGACAGCGTCTGTGTCACAAACCCCATTGGAAAGTGTGTGTCACAAACCCCATTGGATAGCGTGTGTGTGTCAAAAGAGCCATTAGAAAGTATGTGTGTCACAAACCCCGTTGGATAGCGTGTGGGTGTCACAAACCGCATTATAAAGTGTGAGTGTCACAAACCCCATTTGATAGTGTGCGTGTGTCACAAACCCTATTGGACTGTGTGTAGGTCACAATCCCCATTGGACAGCGTCTGTGTCACAAACCCCATTGGACAGCGTGTGTGTCACAAAAACCATTGGTTAACGTGTGTACGTCACAAACCCTATTGGACAGTGTGTGTGTCACAAAACCCACTGGACACCGTGTGTGTTCACAAACCCCATTGGACAGTGTGTTTTTCACAAGAGCCATTGGACAGAGTGTGTGTGTCACAAAGCCCATTGGACAGCGTGTGTGTCACAATCCCCATTGGACAGCGTGTGTGTCACAAACCCCTGTGGACAATGTGTGTGTCACAAACCCTATTGGACAGTGTGTGTGTCACAAACCCCATTGGAAAGTGTGTGTGTAACAAACACCCATGGACAATGTGCGTGTCACAAACCCCATTGGACATCGTGTGTGTCACAATCCCCATTGGACCGCGTGTGTGTGTCACAATCCCCATTGGACAGTGTGTCTCTCACAAACGCCATTGGACAGCGTGTGTGTGTCACAAACCCCAGTGGACAGCGTGTGTGTCTCAAACCCCACTTGACAGCGTGTGTTTGTCACAATCCCTATTGGACAGTGTGTGTGTCACAAACCCCATGAGACAGCGTGTGTGTGTCACAAACCCCTTTTGACAGTGCGTGTGTGTCACAATCCCCGTTGGTCAGTGTGTGTGTCACAAACAACATTGGAAAGTGTGTGTCACAAACCTCATTGGATAGCGTGTGTGTGTCAAAAAAGCCATTAGAAAGTATGTGTGTCACAATCCCCGTTGGACAGCGTCTGTGTCACAAACCCCATTGGACAGCATGTGTGTCACAAACACCGTTGGACAGCATGTGTCTGTGACAATCCCCATTGGACAGTGTGTGTGTCAAAAAACCCACTGGACAGCGTGTGTGTCACAAACCCCCCTGGACAGTGTGTGTGTCACAAACCCCAGTGGACAGCGTGTGTGTCAAAACCCCATTGGACAGTGTGTGTGTCACAAACTCAACTGGACAGCGTGTGTGTCACAAACACCTATAGATAATGTGCGGGTCACAAACCCCATTGGATAGCGTGTGTGTCACAAACACCCATGAACAGTGTGCGTGTCACAAACACCATTGGACAGCGTGTGTGTCTCACAATCCCCATTGGAAAGTGTGTGTGTCACAAACCCCATTGGACAGCGTTTAGTGTCACAATCCCCATTGGACAGTGTGTGTGTCACAATCCCCAAGGAACAGCGTGTGTGTATCACAAACCCCACTGGAAAATGTGTGTCACAAACCCCATTGGATAGCGTATGTGTGTCAAAAACCCCATTAGAAAGTATGTGTGTCACAAACCCAAATGGATAGCATCTGTGTGACACAAACCCTATCGGACAGCGTGTGTGTCACAATCCCCATTGGACAGCGTGTGTATGTCACTATCCCCATTGGACAGTGTGTGTGTCACAAAACCCATTGGATAGTGTGTGTTTCACAAACCCCATTTGAAAGTGTATGTGTAACAAAACCCATTGGACATCGTGTAAGTCACAAACCCCTTTGGACATTGTGTATGTACGAAACCCCATTGGACAACGTGTGTGTGTCACAATCCCCATTGGACAGTGTGTGTGTCAGATACCCCATTGGACAGTGTGTGTGTGTAACAATATAATGAGACAGCGTGTGTGTGTCACAAAACCCTTTGGACAGTGTGTGTGTGTCACAATATCCATTGGTCAGTGTGTGTGTCACAAACACCATGGGACAGAGTGTGTATGTCAAAAAACCCCATTGGACAGCGTGTGTAGTCATAAACCCCATTGAATAGTGTGTGTGTCACAAACACCCATGGACAATGTGCATGTCAAAAACCCCATTGGACATCGTTTGTGTCACAAACCCCATTGGACAGCGTGTGTGTGTCACAATCCCCATTGGACATTGTGTCTATCACAAACCCTATGGGACAGCGTGTGTGTGTCTCATACCCCAGTTGACAGCGTGTGTGTGTCACAATCCCCATTGGAAAGTGTGTTTGTCACAAACCCCATTGGACAGTGTTTGTGTCACAAACCCCATGGGACAGCGTGTGTGTGTTACAAAGCCCATTGGACAGCGTTTGTGTCACAAACCCCATTGGACAGCGTGTGTGTGTCACAAACCCTATTGGACAGTGTGTAGGTCACAATCCCCATTGGACAGTGTCTGTGTCACAAACCCCATTGGACGTCGTGTGTATCGCAAACACCATTTTACAGCGTCTGTGTGTCACAATCCCCACTAGACAGTGTGTGTGTCACAAAAACCATTGGATAGCGTGTGTGTCACAAAATCCTTTTGAAAGTATGTGTGTCACAAACCCTATTGGACAGTGTGTCTGTCACAATCCCCATTGGACAGTGTGTGTGTCACAAACCCCATTGGATTGCGTGTGTGTGTCACAAACCCTCCTGGTCAGTGTGTGTGTCACAAAACCCATTAGACAGCAGGTGTGTCACAAACACCATTGGACAGTGTGTGTTTAACAAACCCAATTGATTAGCGTCTGTGTCACAAAACCCATGAGACAGCGTCTGTGTGTCACCAAGCCCATTGGAAAGTGTGTGACACAAACCCCATTTGATAGCGTGTGTGTGTCAAAAACCCCATTAGAAAGTATGTGTGTCACAAACCCCTTTGGATAGCATGTGTGTGTCACAAACCCTATTGTATAGTTTGTATGTCACAAACCCTTCGGACAGTGAGTGTGTCACAAACCCCTTTGGACAGCGTGTGTATGTCACAAACCCCATTGGACAGAGTGTGTGTGTCATATTCCCCATTGTACAGTGTTTGTGTGTCACAAACCCCATTGGACAGCGCGTGTGTGTCCCAATCCCCTTTGGACAGTGTTTGTGTAAAAAAACCCATTGGAGAGCGTGTGTGTCACAAGCACCATTGGACAGTGTGTGTGTGTCACAAAACCAATTGGAAAGTGTATGTATCACAAACCCCATTTGACAGCGTTTGTGTGTCAAAAACCCTATTAGACAGTTTGTGTGTGTCACAAACCCCATTGGACAGCGTGTGTGTCACAAGCCCCATTGGACAGCCTGTGTGTCACAAACACCATTGGACAGCGTCTGAGTGTATACAAAACCCATTGGACAGCGTGTGTGTCACAAACCCCATTGGACAGTGTGTGTGTCACAAACCCATTGGACAGCGTGTGTTTGTAACAACACCCATTGGACAGTGTGTGTGTCACAAACCCCATTGGACAGCGTGTGTGTCATAAACCCCCGTGGACACTGCGTGTGTCACGAACGCCATTGGACAGTGTGTGTGTCACAAACCCCCCTGGACAGTGTGTGTGACACAGTCCCCAGTGGACAGCGTGTGTTTCAAAACCCCATTGAACAGTGTGTGTGTCACAAAACCCACAGGACAGCGTGTGTGTCACAAACCCCTTTGGACAGTGTGTGTGTGTCACAATCCCCATTGGACAGCGTTTGTGTCACAAACCCCATTGGACAGCGAGTGTGTCACAAACCCCATTGGACAGCGTGTGTGTGTCACAAACCCTATTGGACAGTGTGTAGGTCACAATCCCCATTGGACAGTGTCTGTGTCACAAACCCCATTGGACGTCGTGTGTATCACAAACACCATTTTACAGCGTCTGTGTGTCACAATCCCCACTAGACAGTCTGTGTGTCACAAAAACCATTGGATAGCGTGTGTGTCACGAAATCCTTTTGAAAGTATGTGTGTCACAAACCCTATTGGATAGCATGTGTGTGTCACAAACCCTATTGGACAGTGTGTGTGTCACAAACCCCATTGGACAGCGTGTGTGTGTAACAATACGATTGGACAGTGTGTGTGTCACAAACCCCACTGGACAGCGTGTGTGTCACAAACACCCATGGACAGTGTGCGTGTCACAAACCCATTGGACATCTTGTGTGTCACAAACCTTTTTGGACAGTGTGTGTGTCACAAACACCATTGGACAGCGTGTGTGTTTCACAATCTCCATTGGACAGTGTGTGTGTCACAAACCCCATTGGATAGAGTGTGTGTCAAAAACCACATTAGACAGCGTGAGTGTCACAAACCGCTTTTGACAGTGTGTGTGTCACGAACCCCATCGGACAGCGTGGGTGTCACAAGCACCATTGGACAGAGTGTGTGTGTCACAAACCCCATTGGAAAGTGTATGTTTCACAAACCCCATTGGATAGCGTGTGTGTGTCACAAACCCTATTGGACAGTGTGTGTGTCACAAAACCCACGGGACAGCGTGTGTGTCACAAATCCCGTTGGGCAGCGTGTGTGTCACAAGCCCCATTGGACAGCGTGTGTGTCACAATCCCCAATGGGCAGTGTGTGTGTCACAAACCCCATTGGACAGTGTGTTTGTGTCACAAACCCCATTGGACAGCGTGTATGTAACAATCCCCATTGGAAAGTGTGTATGTGTCGCAAACCCCATTGGACATCGTGTGTGTTACAAACCCCTTTGGACAGTGTGTGTGTCACAAACCCCATTGGACAGTGTGTTTGTGTCACAAACCCCATTGGACAGCGTGTGTGTACGACAATCCCCTTTGGACCGTGTGTGTGTCACAAAACCTATTGGACAGTGTGTGTGTCTCAAACCCCATTGGACAGCGTGTGTGTGTTACAATCCCCTTTGGACAGTCTGTGTGTCACAAAACCCATTGGACAGCATGAGTGTCACAAAACGCTTTGAACGGTGTGTGTGTCACGAACCCCATTGGACAGCGTGTGTGTCACAAGCAACATTGGACAGAGTGTGTGTGTCACAAACCCCATTGGATAGCGTGTGTGTGTCACAAACCCTATTGGACATCGTGTGTGTCACAAAACCCACTGGACAGCGTGTGTGTCACAAATCCCGTTGGACAGCGTGTGTGTCACAAGCCCCATTGGACAGAGTGTGTGTCACAAACACCATTGGACAGCGTATGTGTCACAAACCCCCGTAGACACTGTATGTGTCACAAAACCCATTGGAGAGTGTGTGTTTCAAAAACCCCTCTGGACAGCGTGTGTGTCACAATCGCCACTGGTCATCGTGTGTTTCACAATCCCCATTGTACAGTGTTGGTGTTACAAACACCACTGGACATCATGTGTTTCATAAACCCCATTGGACAGCGTGTGTGTGTCATAATCCACATTGTACAGTGTTTGTGTGTCACAAACCCCTTTGGATAGCCTGTGTGTCATAAACCCCATTGGACAGCGTGTGTGTGTCACAATCCCCATTCTACAGTGTTTGTGTGTCACAAACCCCATTGGACAGAGTGTGTGTCACAAAACCCTTTGGACAGTGTGTGTGTCACAAACCCCATTGGACAGCGTGTGTGTGTCCCAATCCCCTTTGGACAGTGTGTGTTTCACAAAACCCATTGGAAAGTGTATGTATCACAAACGCCATTGGATAGCGTTTGTGTGTCAAAAACCATATTACACAGTTTGTGTGTGTCACAAACCCCATTGGACAGCGTGTGTGTCACAAGCCCCATTGGACAGCCTGTTTCTCACAAAAACCATTGGACAGCGTCTGAGTGTAACAAACCCCATTGGACAGTGTGTGTGTCACAAACCCCATTGGAAAGTGTGTTTGTCACAAACCCCATTGGACAGCGTGTGTGTCACAGACCCCATTGGACAGCGTGTGTCATAAACCCCCGTGGACACTGTGTGTGTCACGAACGCCATTCGACAGTGTGTGTGTCACAAACCCCCCTGGACAGTGTGTGTGTCACAATCCCCAGTGGACAGCGTGTGTGTCACAAGCACCATTGGACAGATTGTGTGTGTCACAAACTCCATTCGAAAGTGTTTGTGTCACAATCCCCACTGGACAGCGTTTGTGTCACAAACCCCATTGGACAGCGTGTGTGTGTCACAAACCCTATTGGACAGTGTGTAGGTCACAATCCCCATTGGACAGTGTCTGTGTCACAAACCCCATTGGACGTCGTGTGTATCGCAAACACCATTTTACAGCGTCTGTGTGTCACAATCCCCACTAGACAGTGTGTGTGTCACAAAAACCATTGGATAGCGTGTGTGTCACAAAATCCTTTTGAAAGTATGTGTGTCACAAACCCTATTGGATAGCATGTGTGTGTCACAAACCCTATTGGACAGTGTGTCTGTCACAAGCTCCATTGGACAGTGTGTGTGTCACAAACCCCATTGGATTGCGTGTGTGTGTCACAAACCCTCCTGGTCAGTGTGTGTGTCACAAAACCCATTGGACAGCAGGTGTGTCACAAACACCATTGGACAGTGTGTGTTTAACAAACCCAATTGATTAGCGTCTGTGTCACAAACCCCATGAGACAGCGTCTGTGTGTCACCAAGCCCATTGGAAAGTGTGTGACACAAACCCCATTTGATAGCGTGTGTGTGTCAAAAACCCCATTAGAAAGTATGTGTGTCACAAACCCCTTTGGATAGCATGTGTGTGTCACAAACCCTATTGTATAGTTTGTATGTCACAAACCCTTCGGACAGTGAGTGTGTCACAAACCCCTTTGGACAGCGTGTGTATGTCACAAACCCCATTGGACAGCGTGTGTGTGTCATAATCCCCATTGTACAGTGTTTGTGTGTCACAAACCCCATTGGACAGCGCGTGTGTGTCCCAATCCCCTTTGGACAGTGTTTGTGTAACAAAACCCATTGGACAGCGTGTGTGTCACAAGCACCATTGGACAGTGTGTGTGTGTCACAAAACCAATTGGAAAGTGTATGTATCACAAACCCCATTTGACAGCGTTTGTGTGTCAAAAACCCTATTAGACAGTTTGTGTGTGTCACAAACCCCATTGGACAGCGTGTGTGTCACAAGCCCCATTGGACAGCCTGTGTGTCACAAACACCATTGGACAGCGTCTGAGTGTATACAAAACCCATTGGACAGCGTGTGTGTCACAAACCCCATTGGACAGTGTGTGTGTCACAAACCCATTGGACAGCGTGTGTTTGTAACAACACCCATTGGACAGTGTGTGTGTCACAAACCCCATTGGACAGCGTGTGTGTCATAAACCCCCGTGGACACTGCGTGTGTCACGAACGCCATTGGACAGTGTGTGTGTCACAAACCCCCCTGGACAGTGTGTGTGTCACAGTCCCCAGTGGACAGCGTGTGTTTCAAAACCCCATTGAACAGTGTGTGTGTCACAAAACCCACAGGACAGCGTGTGTGTCACAAACCCCTTTGGACAGTGTGTGTGTGTCACAATCCCCATTGGACAGCGTTTGTGTCACAAACCCCATTGGACAGCGAGTGTGTCACAAACCCCATTGGACAGCGTGTGTGTGTCACAAACCCTATTGGACAGTGTGTAGGTCACAATCCCCATTGGACAGTGTCTGTGTCACAAACCCCATTGGACGTCGTGTGTATCACAAACACCATTTTACAGCGTCTGTGTGTCACAATCCCCACTAGACAGTCTGTGTGTCACAAAAACCATTGGATAGCGTGTGTGTCACGAAATCCTTTTGAAAGTATGTGTGTCACAAACCCTATTGGATAGCATGTGTGTGTCACAAACCCTATTGGACAGTGTGTGTGTCACAAACCCCATTGGACAGCGTGTGTGTGTAACAATACGATTGGACAGTGTGTGTGTCACAAACCCCACTGGACAGCGTGTGTGTCACAAACACCCATGGACAGTGTGCGTGTCACAAACCCATTGGACATCTTGTGTGTCACAAACCTTTTTGGACAGTGTGTGTGTCACAAACACCATTGGACAGCGTGTGTGTTTCACAATCTCCATTGGACAGTGTGTGTGTCACAAACCCCATTGGATAGAGTGTGTGTCAAAAACCCCATTAGACAGCGTGAGTGTCACAAACCGCTTTTGACAGTGTGTGTGTCACGAACCCCATCGGACAGCGTGGGTGTCACAAGCACCATTGGACAGAGTGTGTGTGTCACAAACCCCATTGGAAAGTGTATGTTTCACAAACCCCATTGGATAGCGTGTGTGTGTCACAAACCCTATTGGACAGTGTGTGTGTCACAAAACCCACGGGACAGCGTGTGTGTCACAAATCCCGTTGGGCAGCGTGTGTGTCACAAGCCCCATTGGACAGCGTGTGTGTCACAATCCCCAATGGGCAGTGTGTGTGTCACAAACCCCATTGGACAGTGTGTTTGTGTCACAAACCCCATTGGACAGCGTGTATGTAACAATCCCCATTGGAAAGTGTGTATGTGTCGCAAACCCCATTGGACATCGTGTGTGTTACAAACCCCTTTGGACAGTGTGTGTGTCACAAACCCCATTGGACAGTGTGTTTGTGTCACAAACCCCATTGGACAGCGTGTGTGTACGACAATCCCCTTTGGACCGTGTGTGTGTCACAAAACCTATTGGACAGTGTGTGTGTCTCAAACCCCATTGGACAGCGTGTGTGTGTTACAATCCCCTTTGGACAGTCTGTGTGTCACAAAACCCATTGGACAGCATGAGTGTCACAAAACGCTTTGAACGGTGTGTGTGTCACGAACCCCATTGGACAGCGTGTGTGTCACAAGCAACATTGGACAGAGTGTGTGTGTCACAAACCCCATTGGATAGCGTGTGTGTGTCACAAACCCTATTGGACATCGTGTGTGTCACAAAACCCACTGGACAGCGTGTGTGTCACAAATCCCGTTGGACAGCGTGTGTGTCACAAGCCCCATTGGACAGAGTGTGTGTCACAAACACCATTGGACAGCGTATGTGTCACAAACCCCCGTAGACACTGTATGTGTCACAAAACCCATTGGAGAGTGTGTGTTTCAAAAACCCCTCTGGACAGCGTGTGTGTCACAATCGCCACTGGTCATCGTGTGTTTCACAATCCCCATTGTACAGTGTTGGTGTTACAAACACCACTGGACATCATGTGTTTCATAAACCCCATTGGACAGCGTGTGTGTGTCATAATCCACATTGTACAGTGTTTGTGTGTCACAAACCCCTTTGGATAGCCTGTGTGTCATAAACCCCATTGGACAGCGTGTGTGTGTCACAATCCCCATTCTACAGTGTTTGTGTGTCACAAACCCCATTGGACAGAGTGTGTGTCACAAAACCCTTTGGACAGTGTGTGTGTCACAAACCCCATTGGACAGCGTGTGTGTGTCCCAATCCCCTTTGGACAGTGTGTGTTTCACAAAACCCATTGGAAAGTGTATGTATCACAAACGCCATTGGATAGCGTTTGTGTGTCAAAAACCATATTACACAGTTTGTGTGTGTCACAAACCCCATTGGACAGCGTGTGTGTCACAAGCCCCATTGGACAGCCTGTTTCTCACAAAAACCATTGGACAGCGTCTGAGTGTAACAAACCCCATTGGACAGTGTGTGTGTCACAAACCCCATTGGAAAGTGTGTTTGTCACAAACCCCATTGGACAGCGTGTGTGTCACAGACCCCATTGGACAGCGTGTGTCATAAACCCCCGTGGACACTGTGTGTGTCACGAACGCCATTCGACAGTGTGTGTGTCACAAACCCCCCTGGACAGTGTGTGTGTCACAATCCCCAGTGGACAGCGTGTGTGTCACAAGCACCATTGGACAGATTGTGTGTGTCACAAACTCCATTCGAAAGTGTATGTGTCACAATCCCCACTGGACAGCGTTTGTGTCACAAACCCCATTGGACAGCGTGTGTGTGTCACAAACCCTATTGGACAGTGTGTAGGTCACAATCCCCATTGGACAGTGTCTGTGTCACAAACCCCATTGGACGTCGTGTGTATCGCAAACACCATTTTACAGCGTCTGTGTGTCACAATCCCCACTAGACAGTGTGTGTGTCACAAAAACCATTGGATAGCGTGTGTGTCACAAAATCCTTTTGAAAGTATGTGTGTCACAAACCCTATTGGATAGCATGTGTGTGTCACAAACCCTATTGGACAGTGTGTCTGTCACAAGCTCCATTGGACAGTGTGTGTGTCACAAACCCCATTGGATTGCGTGTGTGTGTCACAAACCCTCCTGGTCAGTGTGTGTGTCACAAAACCCATTGGACAGCAGGTGTGTCACAAACACCATTGGACAGTGTGTGTTTAACAAACCCAATTGATTAGCGTCTGTGTCACAAACCCCATGAGACAGCGTCTGTGTGTCACCAAGCCCATTGGAAAGTGTGTGACACAAACCCCATTTGATAGCGTGTGTGTGTCAAAAACCCCATTAGAAAGTATGTGTGTCACAAACCCCTTTGGATAGCATGTGTGTGTCACAAACCCTATTGTATAGTTTGTATGTCACAAACCCTTCGGACAGTGAGTGTGTCACAAACCCCTTTGGACAGCGTGTGTATGTCACAAACCCCATTGGACAGCGTGTGTGTGTCATAATCCCCATTGTACAGTGTTTGTGTGTCACAAACCCCATTGGACAGCGCGTGTGTGTCCCAATCCCCTTTGGACAGTGTTTGTGTAACAAAACCCATTGGACAGCGTGTGTGTCACAAGCACCATTGGACAGTGTGTGTGTGTCACAAAACCAATTGGAAAGTGTATGTATCACAAACCCCATTTGACAGCGTTTGTGTGTCAAAAACCCTATTAGACAGTTTGTGTGTGTCACAAACCCCATTGGACAGCGTGTGTGTCACAAGCCCCATTGGACAGCCTGTGTGTCACAAACACCATTGGACAGCGTCTGAGTGTATACAAAACCCATTGGACAGCGTGCGTGTCACAAACCCCATTGGACAGTGTGTGTGTCACAAACCCATTGGACAGCGTGTGTTTGTAACAACACCCATTGGACAGTGTGTGTGTCACAAACCCCATTGGACAGCGTGTGTGTCATAAACCCCCGTGGACACTGCGTGTGTCACGAACGCCATTGGACAGTGTGTGTGTCACAAACCCCCCTGGACAGTGTGTGTGTCACAGTCCCCAGTGGACAGCGTGTGTTTCAAAACCCCATTGAACAGTGTGTGTGTCACAAAACCCACAGGACAGCGTGTGTGTCACAAACCCCTTTGGACAGTGTGTGTGTGTCACAATCCCCATTGGACAGCGTTTGTGTCACAAACCCCATTGGACAGCGAGTGTGTCACAAACCCCATTGGACAGCGTGTGTGTGTCACAAACCCTATTGGACAGTGTGTAGGTCACAATCCCCATTGGACAGTGTCTGTGTCACAAACCCCATTGGACGTCGTGTGTATCACAAACACCATTTTACAGCGTCTGTGTGTCACAATCCCCACTAGACAGTCTGTGTGTCACAAAAACCATTGGATAGCGTGTGTGTCACGAAATCCTTTTGAAAGTATGTGTGTCACAAACCCTATTGGATAGCATGTGTGTGTCACAAACCCTATTGGACAGTGTGTGTGTCACAAACCCCATTGGACAGCGTGTGTGTGTAACAATACGATTGGACAGTGTGTGTGTCACAAACCCCATTGGACAGAGTGTGTGTCACAAACCCCATTGGACAGCGTTTGTGTCACAAACCCCATTGGATTGCGTTTGTCTGTCACAAACCCTCCTGGTCAATGTGTGTGTGTCAGAAAACCCATTGGACAGCAGGCGTGTCACAAACACCATTGGACAGTGTGTGTTTAACAAACCCAATTGGTCAGTGTGTATGTCACAAACCCTTCGGACAGTGTGTGTGTCACAAACCCCTTTGGACAGCGTGTGTGTGTCACAAACCCCATCAGAAAGTGTGTTTGTCACAAACCCCATTGGATAGCGTGGGTGTGTCACAAACCCCATTAGAAAGTGTGCATGTCACAAACCCCATTGGTTAGGATGTGTGTGTCACAAACCCTGCTGGACACAGTGTGTTTCGCAATCCGCATTGGACGGCGTGTGTGTCACAATCCCCTCTGGACAGCGTGTTTGACACAAGCACCATTGGACAGCGTGTGTGTAGTCACAATCCCCATTGGACAGCGTGTGTGTGTCACAAAACCCATTGGATAGCGTGTGTGTGTCAAAACCCCCATTAGAAAATATGTGTTTCACAAACCCCTTTGGAATGCATGTGTGTGTCACAAACCCTATTGGACAGTGTGTATGTCACAATCCCCATTGGACAGCGAGTGGGTCACAAACCACTTTGGGCAGCGTGTGCGTCACAAACCCCCGTATACACTGTGTGTGTCACAAACCCCATTGGACAGTGTGTGTTTCTCAAAACGCTTTGGTCAGCGTGTGTGTGTCACAATCTCCTTTGGACATTGTGTGTGTGTCACAAAACCCATTGGACAGCATGTGTGTCACAAACACCATTCAACAGCGTATGAGTGTCACAAACACCATTGGACAGCGTGTGTGTGTAACAATACCCATTGGACAGTGTGTGTGTCACAAACCCCATTGGACAGCATGTGTGTCACAAACCCTTGCAGACACTGTATGTGTCTCAAACCCATTGGACAGTGTGCGTGTCACAAACCGCTCTGGACAGCGTGTGTGTCACAAACCCCACTGGACAGCGTGTGTGTGTAACAATACCCATTGGACAACGTGTGTGTCATAAACCCCATGTGGACACTGTGTGTGTCACGAATGCCATTGTGAAGTGTGTGTGTCACAAACCCCCCTGGACAGCGTGAGTGTCACAATCCCCATTGTACAGTGTGTATGTGTCACAAACACCATTGGACTGTGTGTGTGTCAAAAACCCCAATGGACAGCGTGTGTGTGTCACAAAACCTCCTGGTCAGTGTGTGTGTCAAAAACCCCATTGGAGAGATTGTGTGTCACAAACCCCTTGGGACAGCGTGTGTGTGTCAGAAACCCCATTAGAAATTGTGTGCGTTAGAAACCCCATTGGATAGCGTGTCTGTGTCACAAACTCTATTGGACAGTGTGAAGGTCACAATCCCCATTGGACAGCGTCTGAGTCACAAACCCCACTGGACAGTGTGTGTGTCACAAACCCCATTGGACAGCGTGTGTGTCACAAACCCCATTGGACAGCGTGTGTGTGTCAAAAACCCCTTTTGAAAATATGTGTGTCACAAACCCCATTGGAATGCATGTGTGTGTCACAAACCCTATTGCACAGTGTGTATGTCACAATCCCCATTGGACAGCGTGTGTGTCACAAGCCCCTTTGGGCAGCGTGTGTGTGTCACAAACCCCCGTATACACGGTGTGTGTCACAAACCCCATTGGACAGTGTGTGTCTCTCAAACCCCTTTGGTCAGCGTGTGTGTGTCACAATCTCCTTTGGACATTGTGTGTGTCACAAAACCCATTGGACAGCATGAGTGTGTCATGAACCCCACTGGACAGAGTGTGTGTCACAAGCACCATTGGACGGAGTGTGTGTCACAAACCCCATTGGAAAGTTTATCTGTCACAAACACCACTGCATAGCGTGTGTGTGTCACAAACCATATTGGACAGTGTGCGTGTCACAAAACCCACTGGACAGCCTGTGTGTCACAAACACCATTCAACAGCGTGTGTGTGTCACAAACACCATTGGACAGCGTGTTTGTGTAGCAATACCCATTGGACAGTGTGTGTGTCACAAACCCCATTGGACAGCGTGTGTGTCACAAACCCTTGCAGACACTGTAGGTGTCACAATCCCCATTGGACAGCGTGTGTGTCACAATCCGCATTGCACAGCGTGTGTGTCAGAAACCCCATTGGACAGAGTTTGTGTGTCACAAAACCCCATTAGACATCGTGTGTGTCACAAACCCTTTTGGACAATGTGTGTATCACAAACCCCATTGGACAGCGTGTGTGTCACAATCCCAATTGTACAGTGTGTATGTGTCACAAACACCATTGAACGTCGTGTGTGTCACAAACCCCTTTGGACAGTGAGAGTGTCAAAAACCCCTTTGGACAGCGTGTATGTGTCACAATCCTATAGGACAGTGTGTGTGTCGCTAACCCCATGGGACAGCGTGTCTGTCACAAACTCCATTAGAAAGTGTGTGTGTCACAAAACCCATAGGAAAGTGTGTGTGTAACAAACCCGATTGGACAGCGTGTTTGTGTCACAAACACCACTGGACAGCGTGTGTGTCTCAAACCCCATTGGACAGAGTGTGTGTTTCACAAACCCCATTGGACAGCTTGTGTGTCACAAGACACATTGGAAAGAGTGTGTGTGTCACAAACCCCAATGGATAGCCTGTGTGTCTCAAACCCTGTTGGACAGAGTGTGTGTTTCACAAACCCCATTGAACAGCGTGTGTGTCACAATCCCTATTGGACAGCGTGTGTGTCAGAAACCCCATTGCACAGAGTGTGTGTGTCACAAACTCTATTGGTCAGTGTGTGTGTCACAACCTCTATTGGACAGCGTGTGTGTGTAACAATAATCATTTGACTGTGTGTGTGTCACAAACACCATTGGACAGCGTGTGTTTGTAACAATACCCATTGGACAGAGTTTGTGTCACAAACCCTATTGGACAGCGTGTGTGTCACAAACACCATTGGACAGCGTGTGTGTCACAATCCCCATTGGACAGCCTGTGTGTCAAAATCCCCATTGGACAGAGGGTGTGTTTCACAAACCCAATTGGACATCGTGTGTGTCACAAACCCTTTTGGACCGTGTGTGTCTCACAAACCCCACTGGACAGTGTGTGTGTCACAATTCCCATTGGACAGCGTGTGCGTCACAAAACCCTTTGGACTGGGTGTGTGTGTCACTAACCCTATTGGACAGCGTGTGTGTCATAAATTTCATTGGGCAGCTTTTGTGTGTCACAATCCCCACTGGACAGTTTGTATGTCACAAAACCCACTGGACAGCGTGTGTGTCACAAACCCCTTTGGACAGCGTGTGTGTCACAAGACCCATTGGACAGAGTGTGTGTGTCACGAAGCCCATTGGAGAGCGTGTGTGTCACAAGACCCATTGGAAAGAGTGTGTGTGTCAAAAAACCCACTGGACAGCGTGTGTGTCACAAGTCCCATTGGACAGCGTGTGTGTGTAACAATACGCAATGGACAGTGTGTGTGTCACAAACCCCACTGGACAGCGTGTGTGTCACAAACACCCATGGACAGTGAGCGTGTCACAAACCCCTTTGGACATCATTTGTTTCAGAAACCCCTTTGGACAGTGTTTGTGTCACAAACCCCATTGGACAGCTTATGTGTGTCACAATCGCCATTGGACAGTGTGTGTGTCACAAACTCCATGGGACTGAGTGTGTGTCACAAACCCCATTGGACAGCGTGTGTGTCACAAACGCCATTGGACAGACTGTGTGTGTCACAAACCCCATTTTAAAGTGTATGTGTCACAAACCCCATTGGATAGTGTGTTCTTGTCACAGTCCCCATTGGACAGTGTGTGTGTCACAATACCCATGGTACAGAGTGTGTGTAATGAACCCCATTGCACAGCGTGTGTGTCACAAGCGCCATTGGACAGAGTATGTGTGTCACAAACCCCATTGGAAAGTGTATGTGTCACAAACCCTATTGGATAGCGTGTGTGTGTCACAAACCCTCCTGGTCATTGTGTGTGTCACAAAAGCCATTGGACAGCATGCGTGTCACAAACACCATTGTTCAGTGTTTGTGTAACAAACCCAATTGGTTAGCGTGTGTGTCACAAACCCCATGGGACAGCGTGTGTGTGTCACAAACCCCATTGGAAGGTGTGTTTGTCACAAACCCCATTGGAAAGTGTGTGTGTCACAAACCCCATTGGATAGCATGTGTGTGTCGCAAACCCATTAGAATGTATGCGTGTCACAAACCCATTGGAAAGTGTGTGTTTCGCAAACCCCGTTGGATAGCGTATGTGTGTCACAAACCCAATAGAAAGTGTGTGTGTCACAAACCCCATTGGATAGCGAGTGTGTGTCACAAACCCTATTGGACAGTGTGTGTGTCACAAACCCCACTGGACATCGTGTGTGTCACAAGACCCATTGGACAGAGTGTGTGTGTCACAAACCCCATTGGACAGCGTGTGTATCGTAAAACCCATTGGACAGCGTATGTGTGTCACTATCCCCACTGGACAGTTTGTGTGTGTCACAAATCCCATTGGACAGCGTGTGTGTCACAAACCCCTTTGGACAGTGTGTGTGTCACAAACCCCATTGGACAGTGTGTGTGTGTCACAATCCCCATTCGACAGTGTCTGTGTCACACACCCCATTGGACAGCATGTGTGTCACAAACACCATTGGACAGCGTGTGTGTGTCACAATCCGCATTGGACAGTGTGTGTTTCACAAACCCCATGGGACAAAGTGTGTGTCACAAACACTATTGGACTGCGTTTGTGTGTCACAAGCCCATTGGACAGCGTGTGTGTGTTACAAAACCCACTGGACAGCGTTTGTGTCAGAAACCCCATTGGACAGCGTGTGTGTCACAAGCACCATTGGACAGTGTGTGTGTCAGAAAACCCACTGGACAGTGTTTGTGTGTGGCATATTGAAATCCCCCTCCCTCCTTCAGTATGGCACATCTCCCTCTTTCTCTGCTACTTGAGGGTAACAGCTTCTTTTGTTTGGCCCAGAGCACCCTGGCTCCTGGGACATTAAAAGAAGGGAGTGCCAAAGCACACTGAGCCGCGCCCAGTGTGGGGGATGTTTGGAGGCTTCAGGGGCACACACAGCCAGTGTGGGGGGCGCAGCGAAGCTTCTAGAGTGCCTACAGTCAGATCTGATCAGCCAGTATAAGAATGGGACTCTCGTCGAGACTCCGCCCAATTGCCGCGGGTCTCTCGGAGCACGAGCAAGATGCTGCCGCTGAGAGCCCCCCTCCCCGGGATGGGGACTCCGCTTGCCTCGCCGCCACAGGTGTAATAAACTTCTCGCAGGATTGCGAGTATATTTATATTTTTCGTGCACATTTGCACGTATAACATTCCGCGCTCCATATGAGCGCGTGTAAAATTAATCGTTGCAGAATCGCAGGTGTAATTTTCTTTGCGTGCACATTTGCACAAGTATTTTATTCCTCGCACAATCGCAAGTGGCCGCCGAGAGCCCCTCGCACAATCGCGAGTGTATTTTCCTCCCGTGCTTCCACATAAGGACGTGTAGGTTTCCGTGCACATTTGCACGTGTAAAATAACTCTCTCAGGACTGCGAGCGTATTATAAATTACTCTCGCGGAATCGTGAGTGCACACTTTCCGTACTCACTACGAGTACGTGTATCTCTATAAAAATAATCCCACACCGTGTTTAGGCAAGTGAGTACTCCTCCGGGACTCGGGGGCGGCTCCGGCATTGTTTTGAGTGAAGCCACGTGCGTGCTCTCTGTGGACCGCCCCTCTCAATAAATTCCTCCACTGATATCCGAACCTGCATTTAAGTCACTTTTGGAGTGCTAAAACCCTGTCCGTCGCCGGTCTAATAAAAGTTGTTTTTGGACCTTGTTGTCCCTTAAATTGACCTGTGGGTTGCCTCCGTGACAGTGTGTCACAAACCCAATTGGACAGCGTGAGTGTCACAAGCCCCATTGGACAGCGTGTGTGTCACAAACCCGCGTGGACACTGTGTGTGTCACAAACCCCATTGGACAGTGTGTGTGTCACAAACCCCACTGGACAGCGTGTGTGTCACAAACACCCATGGACAGTGTGCGTGTCACAAACTCCATTGGACATCGTGTGTGTCACAAACCCTTTTGGACAGTGATGTGTGTCACAAACCCCACCGGACAGCGTGTGTGTCACAAAAACCCATGGACAGTGTGTGTGTCACAAACCCCATCGGACAGTGTGTGTGTGTCACGATGCCCATTGGACAGTGTGCATGTCACAAACCCCATTGAACATAGTGTGTGTCACAAACCCCATTGGAAAGTGTATGTGTCACAAACCCCATTAGATAGCGTGTGTGTGTCACAAACCCTCCTGGTCAGTGTGTGTGTCACAAAACCCATTGGCCAGCATGCGTGTCACAAACACCATTGGACAGTGTTTGTGTAACAAACCTAATTGGTCAGTGTGTGTGTCACAAACCACATGGGACAGCGTGTGTGTGTCACAAACCCCATTGGACAGAGTGTGTGTGTCACAAACCCTATTGGACAGTGTGTGTGTCATAAACCGCCCTGGACAGCGCGTGTGTCACGAACCCCATTGGACAGTGTGTGTGTCACAAGACCCATTGGACAGAGTGTGTGTGTCACGAACCCCATTGGAGAGCGTGTGTGTCACAAGAACCATTGGACAGAGTGTGTGTGTCACAAACCCCATTGGACAGCGTGTGTGTCACAATCCCCATTGGACAGCGTGTGTGTCACAAAACCCTTTGGACAGGGTGCGTGTGTCACTAACCCTATTGGACAGCGTGTGTGACATAAATCCCATAGGGCAGCTTGTGTGTGTCACAATCCCCATTGGACAGCTTGTGTGTCACAAAACCCACTGGACAGTGTGTGTGTCACAAACCCAATTGGACAGCGTGTGTGTCACAAGCACCATTGGACAGAGTGTGTGTGTCACAAACCCCATTGGAAAGTGTATGTGTCACAAACCCCATTGGATAGCGTGTGTGTGTCACAAACCCTATTGGACATTGTGTATGTCAAAAAACACACTGGACAGCTCGTGTGTCACAAACCCCATTGGACAGCGTGTGTGTGTAACAATACCCAATGGTCAGTGTGTGTGTCACAAACCCCACCAGACAGCGTGTGTGTCACAAACACCCATGGACAGTGTGCGTGTCACAAACCCCATTGGACATCGTTTGTTTCAGAAACCCCTTTGGACAGTCTGTGTGTCACAAACCCCATTGGACAGCTTGTGTGTGTCACAATCGCCATTGGACAGTTTGTGTGTCACAAACCCCAGGGACTGAGTGTGTGTCACGAACCCCATTGGACAGCCTGTGTGTCACAAGCGCCATTGGACAGACTGTGTGTGTCACAAACCACATTGGAAAGTGTATTTGTCACAAACCCCATTGGATAGCGTGTGTGTGTCACAAACGCAATAGAAAGTGTGCGTGTCACAAAAGCCATTGTATAGCGTGTGTGTGTCACAAACCCTATTGGATAGTGTGTATGACACAATCCGCATTG
Source organism: Columba guinea (assembly GCA_032206185.1). Lineage (NCBI taxonomy): Eukaryota > Metazoa > Chordata > Aves > Columbiformes > Columbidae > Columba > Columba guinea. The sequence continues at coordinate 2,129,915 of JAVLUU010000064.1, read as the reverse complement.
GACAGCGTCTGTGTCACAAACACCATTGGACAGCGTGTGTGTGTCACAAAACCCATTGGATAGCGTGTGTGTCACAAACCCCATTAAAGTGTGTGTGTCACAAACCCCATTGGATATCGTGTGTCTGTCACGAACCCTATTGGACAGTGTGTGTGTCCCAAACCCCACTGGACATCGTGTGTGTTCACGAACCACATGAGACAGAGTGTGTGTCACAAGACCCATTGGACAGAGTGTGTATCACAAACACCACTGGACAGCGTGTGTATAACAAACACCCATGGACAGTATAAGTGTCACAATCCCCATCGGATTGCGTGTGTGTCACAAACCCCTTTGGACAGTGTATTTGTCAGAAATCCCATTGTACAGCACGTGTGTCACAAGCCCATTGGACAGAGTGTGTGTTCACAGGACCCACTGGACAGAGTCTGTGTGTCACAAACACCATTGGACAGAGTGTGTGTCACAAACCCTTTTGGACAGTGTGTGTGTCACAAACCCCATTGGACAGCGTGTGTGTCAGAAGCCCCATTGGACAGCGTGTGTGCGTCACAATCCCCATTAGACAGCGTGTGTGTGTCACAAAACCCACTGGACAGCGTGTGTGTCACAAACCCCATTGAACAGTGTATTTGTCACAAATCCCATTGTACAGCATGTGTGTCACAAGCCCATTGGACAGAGTGTGTGTGTCACAAACCCCATTGGAAAGTGTATGTGTGACAAACCCTATTGGACAGGTCGTTTTTCACAAGACCCATTGGACAGCGTGTGTGTGACAATCCCCATTGTACAGCGTGTGTGTGTAACAATTTCCATTCTACAGTGTGTGTGTCACAGTCCCCATTGGATAGTGTGTGTAACACAAACCCCCGTGGACACTGTGTGTGTCACAAACCCCATTGGACAGTGTGTGTGTCACAAACCCCATTGGACAGTGTGTGTGTGTCACAATGCCCATTGGACAGTGTGCATGTCACAAACCCCATTGAACATAGTGTGTGTCACAAACCCCATTGGAAAGTGTATGTGTCACAAACCCCATTAGATAGAGTGTGTGTGTCACGAGCCCCATTGGAGAGCGTGTGTAGTCACAAGAACCATTGGACAGTGTGTGTGTAACAAACCTAATTGGTCAGTGTGTGTGTCACAAACCACATGGGACAGCGTGTGTGTGTCACAAACCCCATTGGAAAGTGTGTGTGTCACAAACCCCATTGGACAGAGAGTGTGTGTCACAAACCCTATTGGACAGTGTGTGTGTCACAAAACCCATTGGATAGCGTGTGTCTGTCAAGAACCCTGTTGGACAGTGTGTGTGTCCCAAACCCCACTGGACATCGTGTGTGTTCACGAACCACATGAGACAGCGTGTGTGTCACAAGACCCTTTGGACAGAGTGTGTATCACAAACACCACTGGACAGCGTGTGTATCACAAACACCCATGGACAGTATAAGTGTCACAATCCCCATCGGATTGCGTGTGTGTCACAAACCCCTTTGGACAGTGTATTTGTCAGAAATCCCATTGTACAGCATGTGTGTCACAAGCCCATTGGACAGAGTGTGTGTCAAATGCCCCATTGGACAGAGTGTATGTGTCACAAACCCCATTGGACAGTGTGTGTGTCACAATCCCCATTGGACAGCGTGTGTGTCACAAACCCCATTGAACAGTGTGTGTGTGTCACAATACCCATTAGACAGTGTGTTGTCACAAACACCATTGGACATTGTGTGTGTGTCACAATCCCCATTGGACAGTGTGTGTTTTACAAACACCATGGGACAGAGTGTGTGTCACAAACACTATCGGACAGCGTTTGTGTGTCACAAGCCCATTGGACAGTGTGTGTGTCACAATCCCCTTTAGACAGCGTGTGTGTCACAAACCCCATTGAACGGTGTGTGTGTAACAAAACCCACTGAACAGCGTGTGTGTCACAAAACCCACTGGACAGTGTCTGTGTCACAAACACCCATGGACAGTGTAAGTGTCACAGTCCCCATTGGACAGCGTGTGTGTCACAGACCCCTTTAGACAGTGTGTGTATCACAAACCCCATTGGACAGATTGTGTGTCATAAACCCCAATGGACAGCGTGTGTGTGTCACAAACCCCATTGGACAGTGTGTGTGTCACAAACCCCATTGGACAGTGTGTGTGTGTCACAATGCCCATTGGACAGTGTGCATGTCACAAACCCCATTGAACATAGTGTGTGTCACAAACCCCATTGGAAAGTGTATGTGTCACAAACCCCATTAGACAGAGTGTGTGTGTCACGAGCCCCATTGGAGAGCGTGTGTAGTCACAAGAACCATTGGACAGTGTGTGTGTAACAAACCTAATTGGTCAGTGTGTGTGTCACAAACCACATGGGACAGCGTGTGTGTGTCACAAACCCCATTGGAAAGTGTGTGTGTCACAAACCCCATTGGACAGAGAGTGTGTGTCACAAACCCTATTGGACAGTGTGTGTGTCACAAAACCCATTGGATAGCGTGTGTCTGTCAAGAACCCTGTTGGACAGTGTGTGTGTCCCAAACCCCACTGGACATCGTGTGTGTTCACGAACCACATGAGACAGCGTGTGTGTCACAAGACCCTTTGGACAGAGTGTGTATCACAAACACCACTGGACAGCGTGTGTATCACAAACACCCATGGACAGTATAAGTGTCACAATCCCCATCGGATTGCGTGTGTGTCACAAACCCCTTTGGACAGTGTATTTGTCAGAAATCCCATTGTATAGCATGTGTGTCACAAGCCCATTGGACAGAGTGTGTGCCACAAACCCCATTGGAAAGTGTGTGTGTCACAAATCACATTGGACAGAGTGTATGTGTCACAAACCCCATTGGACAGTGTGTGTGTCACAAACCCCATGGGACAGAGTGTGTATCACGATTCCCATTGGACAGTGTGTGTGTCACAAAACGCACTGGACAGCGTGTGTGTTCACAGGACCCATTGGACTGAGTCTGTGTGTCACAAAGCCCATTGGACACCGTGTGTGTCACAATCCCCATTGGACAACGTGTGTGTCACAAACACCATTGGACAGAGTGTGTGTCACAAACCCTTTTGGACAGTGTGTGTTTCACAAACCCCATTGGACAGCGTGTGTGTCAGAAGCCCCATTGGACAACGTGTGTGTGTCACAATCCCCATTAGACAGCGTGTGTGTGTCACAAAACCCACTGGACAGCGTGTGTGTCACAAACCCCATTGGACAGTGTATTTGTCAGAAATCCCATTGTATAGCATGTGTGTCACAAGCCCATTGGACAGAGTGTGTGCCACAAACCCCATTGGAAAGTGTATGTGTGACAAACCCTATTGGACAGCTCGTTTTTCACAAGACCCATTGGACAGCGTGTGTGTCACAATCCCCATTTTACAGCGTGTTTGTGTCACAATACCCATTCTACAGTGTGTGTGTCACAGTCCCCATTGGATAGTGTGTGTAACACAAACCCCCGTGGACACTGTGTGTATCACAAACCCCATTGGACAGTGTGTGTGTCACAAACCCCATGGGACAGACTGTGTATCACGATCCCCATTGGACAGTGTGTGTGTCACAAAACGTACTGGATAGCATGTGTGTACACAGGACCCATTGGACAGAATCTGTGTGTCACAAAGCCCATTGGATACCGTGTGTGTCACAATCCCCATTGGACAGCGTGTGTGTCACAAACACCATTGGACAGAGTGTGTGTCACAAACCCCATTGGACAGATTGTGTGTCATAAACCCCAATGGACAGCGTGTGTGTGTCACAATCCCCATTGGACAGTGTGTGTGTCACAAATCACATTGGACAGCGTGTATGTGTCACAAACCCCATTGGACAGTGTGTGTGTCACAAACCCCATGGGACAGAGTGTGTATCACGATCCCCATTGGACAGTGTGTGTGTCACAAAACGCACTGGACAGCATGTGTGTTCACAGGACCCATTGGACTGAGTCTGTGTGTCACAAAGCCCATTGGACACCATGTGTGTCACAATCCCCATTGGACAACGTGTGTGTCACAAACACCATTGGACAGAGTGTGTGTCACAAACCCTTTTGGACAGTGTGTGTTTCACAAACCCCATTGGACAGCATGTGTGTCAGAAGCCCCATTGGACAACGTGTGTGTGTCACAATCCCCATTAGACAGCGTGTGTGTGTCACAAAACCCACTGGACAGCGTGTGTGTCACAAACCCCATTGGACAGTGTGTTTGTCAGAAATCCCATTGTATAGCATGTGTGTCACAAGCCCATTGGACAGAGTGTGTGTCACAAACCCCATTGGAAAGTGTATGTGTGACAAACCCTATTGGACAGCTCGTTTTTCACAAGACCCATTGGACAGCGTGTGTGTCACAATCCCCATTGTACAGCGTGTTTGTGTCACAATACCCATTCTACAGTGTGTGTGTCACAGTCCCCATTGGATAGTGTGTGTAACACAAACCCCAGTGGACACTGTCTGTATCACAAACCCCATTGGACAGTGTGTGTGTCACAAACCCCATGGGACAGACTGTGTATCACGATGCCCATTGGACAGTGTGTGTGTCACAAAACGTACTGGATAGCATGTGTGTACACAGGACCCATTGGACAGAATCTGTGTGTCACAAAGCCCATTGGATACCGTGTGTGTCACAATCCCCATTGGACAGCGTGTTTGTCACAAACACCATTGGACAGAGTGTGTGTCACAAACCCCATTGGACAGTGTGTGTGTCACAATCCCCATTGGACAGCGTGTGTGTCACAAGCCCCATTGGACAGAGTTAATGTGTCACAAACCCCATTGGCCAGTGCGTGTGTCACAAACCCCATTGGACAGTGTGAGTGTGTCATAAGCCCCATTGCACAGAGTGTGTGTGTCAAAAACCCCATTGGACAGAGTTTGTGTAACAAACCCCATTGGACACTGTGGTGTCAGTAACACCATTGGACAGTGTGTGTGTCACAAACCCCATTGAACAGCGTTTGTGTCACACTCCCCAGTGGACAGAGTGTGTGTCAAAACCCAATTGGACAGTGCGTGTGTCACAAAATCCACTGGACAGGGTGTGTGTCACAAACCCCCCTGGTCAGTTTGTGTGTCACAATCCCCAGTGGACAGAGTGTGTGTCACAAACCCCTTTGGACCGTCTGTGTTTCACAAACCTCGTTGGACAGCGTGTGTGTGTCACAATCCCAATTGGACAGTGTGTGTGTCACAAACACCATTGGACAGCGTGTGTGTCACAAGCACCATTGGAGAGAGTGTGGTGTCAAAAACCCCATTGGAAAGTGTGTGTGTCACAAAACCCATTGGACAGCATGTGTGTCACAAACCCCATTGGACAGCGTGTGTGTCATAAGCCACATTGGACAGAGTGTGTGAGTCACAAACCCTATTGGACAGCATGTATGTCACAATCCCCATTGGACAGAGTTTGTGTCACAAAGACTATTGGACAACGTGTGTATCACAAACACCATTGGACAGCGTGTGTTTCACAAGCCCATTGGACAGAGTGTGTGTGTCACAAAACCAACTGGACAGCATGTGTGTCACAAAACCCATTAGACAGTTTGAGTGTGTAACAATACCCATTGGACAGTGTGTGTGTGTCACAAACCCCATTGGAAATCGTGTGTGTCACAAACCCTACTGGACAGCATGTGTGTGTCACAATCCCCATTGGACAGTGTATGTGTCACAAAACCCATGGGACAGAGCGTTTGTCACAAACACTATTGGACAGCGTGTGTGTCACGAACCCCATTGGACAGCGTATGTGTCACAAGCACCATTGGAGAGAGTGTGGTGTCACAAGCCCCTTTGGAAAGTGTATGTGTCACAAACCCCATTGGATAGCGTGTCTCTGTCACAAACCCTATTGGACAGTGTGGGTGTCACAAAACCCACTGGAGAGCATCTGTGTCACAAACCCCATTGGACACCGTGTGTGTCATAAGCCCCATTGGACAGAGTGTATGTGTCACAAACCCCATTGGGCAGCGTGTATGTCACAATCCCCATTGGACAATGTGTGTGTCACAAACCCCATAGGACAGCGTGTGTGTGTCACAAACCCTCCTGGTCAGTGTGTGTGTCACAAACCCCATTGGACAGCGTGTAGTGCCAGAAACCCCATTGGACAGTGTGTGTGTGTCACAATACCCATTGGACAGTGTGTTGTCACAAACACCATTGGACATTGTGTGTGTGTCACAATCCCCATTGGACAGTGTGTGTTTTACAAACACCATGGGACAGAGTGTGTGTCACAAACACTATTGGACAGCGTTTGTGTGTCACAAGCCCATTGGACAGTGTGTGTGTCACAATCCCCTTTGGACAGCGTGTGTGTCACAAACCCCATTGAACGGTGTGTGTGTCACAAAACCCACTGAACAGCGTGTGTGTCACAAAACCCACTGGACAGTGTGTGTGTAACAAACACCCATGGACAGTGTAAGTGTCACAGTCCCCATTGGACAGCGTGTGTGTCACAGACCCCTTTAGACAGTGTGTGTCACAAACCCCACTGGACAGCGTGTGTGTGTCACCATCCCCATTGGACAAAGTGTGTATCAAAAACCCCATTGGACAGATTGTGTGTCATAAACCCCAATGGACAGCGTGTGTGTGTCACAATCCCCATTGGACAGTGTGTGTGTCACAAATCACATTGGACAGAGTGTATGTGTCACAAACCCCATTGGACAGTGTGTGTGTCACAAACCCCATGGGACAGAGTGTGTATCACGATCCCCATTGGACAGTGTGTGTGTCACAAAATGCACTGGACAGCGTGTGTGTTCACAGGACCCATTGGACTGAGTCTGTGTGTCACAAAGCACATTGGACACCGTGTGTGTCACAATCCCCACTGGACAACGTGTGTGTCACAAACACCATTGGACAGAGTGTGTGTCACAAACCCTTTTGTACAGTGTGTGTCTCACAAACCCCATTGGACAGCGTGTGTGTCAGAAGCCCCATTGGACAACGTGTGTGTGTCACAATCCCCATTAGACAGCGTGTGTGTGTCACAAAACCCACTGGACAGCGTGTGTGTCACAAACCCCATTGGACAGTGTATTTCTCAGAAATCCCATTGTACAGCATGTGTGTCACAAGCCCATTGGACAGAGTGTGTGTCACAAACCCCATTGGAAAGTGTATGTGTGACAAACCCTATTGGACAGCTCGTTTTTCACAAGACCCATTGGACAGTGTGTGTGTGACAATCCCCATTGTACAGCGTGTGTGTGTCACAATACCCATTCTACAGTGTGTGTGTCACAGTCCCCATTGGATAGTGTGTGTAACACAAACCCCCGTGGACACTGTGTGTATCATAAACCCCATTGGACAGTGTGTGTGTCACAAACCCCATGGGACAGACTGTGTATCACGATCCCCATTGGACAGTGTGTTTGTCACAAAACGCACTGGATAGCATGTGTGTACACAGGACCCATTGGACAGAATCTGTGTGTCACAAAGCCCATTGGATACCGTGTGTGTCACAATCCCCATTGGACAGCGTGTGTGTCACAAACACCATTGGACAGAGTGTGTGTCACAAACCCCATTGGACAATGTGTGTGTCACAATCACCATTGGACAGCGTGTGTGTCACAAGCCGCATTGGACAGAGTTTATGTGTCACAATCCCCATTGGACAGTGTGTGTGTCACAAATCACATTGGACAGAGTGTATGTGTCACAAACCCCATTGGACAGTGTGTGTGTCACAAACCCCATGGGACAGAGTGTGTATCACGATCCCCATTGGACAGTGTGTGTGTAACAAAACACACTGGACAGCGTGTGTGTTCACAGGACCCATTGGACTGACTCTGTGTGTCACAAAGCCCATTGGACACCGTGTGTGTCACAATCCCCATTGGACAACGTGTGTGTCACAAACACCATTGGACAGAGTGTGTGTCACAAACCCTTTTGGACAGTGTGTGTCTCACAAACCCCATTGGACAGCGTGTGTGTCAGAAGCCCCATTGGACAACGTGTGTGTGTCACAATCCCCATTAGACAGCGTGTGTGTGTCACAAAACCCACTGGACAGCGTGTGTGTCACAAACCCCATTGGACAGTGTATTTGTCAGAAATCCCATTGTACAGCATGTGTGTCACAAGCCCATTGGACAGAGTGTGTGTCACAAACCCCATTGGAAAGTGTATGTGTGACAAACCCTATTGGACAGCTCGTTTTTCACAAGACCCATTGGACAGCGTGTGTGTCACAATCCCCATTGTACAGCGTGTGTGTGTCACAATACCCATTCTACAGTGTGTGTGTCACAGTCCCCATTGGATAGTGTGTGTAACACAAACCCCCGTGGACACTGTCTGTATCACAAACCCCATTGGACAGTGTGAGTGTCACAAACCCCATGGGACAGACTGTGTATCACGATCCCCATTGGACAGTGTGTGTGTCACAAAAAGCACTGGATAGCATGTGTGTACACAGGACCCATTGGACAGAATCTGTGTGTCACAAAGCCCATTGGATACCGTGTGTGTCACAATCCCCATTGGACAGCGTGTGTGTCACAAACACCATTGGACAGAGTGTGTGTCACAAACCCCATTGGACAGTGTGTGTGTCACAATCACCATTGGACAGCGTGTGTGTCACAAGCCCCATTGGACAGAATTTATGTGTCACAAACCCCATTGGACAGTGCGTGTGTCACAAACCCCATTGGACAGTGTGCGTGTGTCATAAGCCCCATTGCACAGAGTGTGTGTGTCAAAAACCCCATTGGACAGAGTTTGTGTAACAAACCCCATTGGACACTGTGGTGTCAGAAACACCATTGGACAGTGTGTGTGTCACAAACCCCATTGAACAGCGTTTGTGTCACACTCCCCAGTGGACAGAGTGTGTGTCAAAACCCAATTGGACAGTGCGTGTGTCACAAAATCCACTGGACAGGGTGTGTGTCACAAACCCCCCTGGTCAGTTTGTGTGTCACAATCCCCAGTGGATAGAGTGTGTGTCACAAACCCCTTTGGACCGTCTGTGTTTCACAAACCTCGTTGGACAGCGTGTGTGTGTCACAATCCCAATTGGACAGTGTGTGTGTCACAAACACCATTGGACAGCGTGTGTGATGTCACAGACCCTCCTGGTCAGTGCGTGTGTCACAAACCCCATTGGACAGTGTGCGTGTGTCATAAGCCCCATTGCACAGAGTGTGTGTGTTAAAAACCCCATTGGACAGAGTTTGTGTAACAAACCCCATTGGACACTGTGGTGTCAGAAACACCATTGGACAGTGTGGGTGTCACAAAACCCACTGGACAGCATCTGTGTCACAAACCCCATTGGACACCGTGTGTGTCATAAGCCCCATTGGACAGAGTGTATGTGTCACAAACCCCATTTGGCAGCGTGTATGTCACAATCCCCATTGGACAATGTGTGTGTCACAAACCCCATAGGACAGCGTGTGTGTGTCACAAACCCTCCTGGTCAGTGTGTGTGTCACAAACCCCATTGGACAGCGTGTAGTGCCAGATACCCCATTGGACAGTGTGTGTCACAAATCCCATTGGACAGCGTGTGTGCCACAAATCCCATTGGACAGCATGTGTGTGTCACAAACCCCAGTTGACAGAGTGTGTGTCACAAACACCATTGGACAGCGTGTGGGTCACAAGCCCATTGGACACAGTGTGTGTTTCACAAACCCCACTGGACAGCGTGTGTGTTACAAGAACCACTGAACAGCGTGTGTGTGTAACAATACCCATTGGACGGAGTGTGTGTCACGAACCCCATTGGACAGCGTGTTTCTCACAAGACCCATTGGACAGTGTTTCTGTCACAAACCCCATTGGACAGCGTGTGTGTGTAACAATACGCTTTGGACAGTGTGTTTCTCACAAACCCCATTGGACAACGTGTGTGTCACAAACCCTCGTGCACACTGAATGTGTCACGAACGCCATTGGACAGTGTGTGTTTCACAAACCCCATTGGACAGTGTGTGTGTCACAAACCATAATTGAACAGCGTGTATCTCACAATCCCCATTGGACAGAGTTTTTGTCACAAACCCTATTGGACACCATGTGTGTCACAAACCCCATAGGACAGCGTGCGTGTGTCACAAACCCTCCTGGTCAGTGTGTGTGTCACAAACCCCATTGGACAGCTTGTAGTGTCAGAATCCCCATAGGACAGTGTGTGTCACAAATCCCATTGGACAGCGTGTAGTGTCAGGAACCCCATAGGACAGTGTGTGTCACAAACACCCAAGGACAGTGTGTGTGTGTCAGAAACCCCATTGGACAGTGTGTGTGTCACAAACACCATTGGACAGCGAGTGTGTCACAAGCCCATTGGACAGAGTGTGTGTGTCACAAAACCCACTGGACAGCGTGTGTGTCACAAACCCCATTGGAAAGTGTATGTGTCACAAACCCCATTGGAAAGCCTGTGTGTGTCACAAACAACTTTGGACAGCATGTAGTGTCAGAAACCCCATTGGACAGCGTGTGTGTCACAAATCCCATTGGACAGCGTGTGTGTGTCACAAACCCCATTTTGCAGAGTGTGTGTCACAAAAACCATTGGACAGTGTGTGTGTCACAAACCCCATTGGACAGCGTCTGTGTGTCACAAACCCTCTTGGTCAGTGTGTGTGTCACAAACCCCATTGGACAGCATGTAGTGTCAGAAACCCCATTGGCAGTGTGTGTCACAAGTCCCATTGGACAGCGTGTGTGTCACAAATCCCATTGGACAGTGTGTGTGTCACAAACCCCATTGGACAGCGTGTGTGATGTCACAGACCCTCATGGTCAGTGTGTGTGTCACAAAACCCATTGGACAGCGTGTGTGTCATAAACCCCATTGGACAGCGTCTGTGTGTCACAAACCCTCTTGGTCAGTGTGTGTGTCACAAGCCCCATGGGACAGCGTGTGTGTCACAATCTCCATTGGACAGTGTGCATGTCACAAACCCCATTGGACAGCGTGTTTGTGTAGCAAAAACCATTGGACAGCGTGTGTGTCACAAACCCCATTGGACAGAGTGTGTGTGTAACAATACGCATTGGACAGTGTGTGTGTCACAAACCCCATTGGACAACGTGTGTGTCACAAACCCCTGTGCACACTCTATGTGTCACGAACGCCATTGGACTGTGTGTGTTTCACAAACCCCATTGGACAGCGTGTATGTCACAAATCCCATTGGACAGCGTCTGTGTGTCACAAACCCCATTTGACAGAGTGTGTGTCACAAACACCATTGGACATTGTGTGTGTGTCACAATCCCCATTGGACAGTGTGTGTTTTACAAACACCACGGGACAGAGTGTGTGTCACAAACACTATTGGACAGCGTTTGTGTGTCACAAGACCATTGGACAGTGTGTGTGTGTCACAAAACCCACTGGACAGCGTGTGTGTCACGAACCCCATTGAACAGTGTATGTGTCACAACCACTATTGGACAGAGTTCGGTGTCACAAACCCCATTGGAAAGTTTATGTGTCACAAACTCCATTGGATAGCGTGTGTGTGTCCCAAACCCTATTGGACAATGTGTGTGTCACAAACCCCATTGCAAAGCTTTTGTGTCAAAACCCAAGTGGACAGTGTGTGTGGCAAAAAATCCACTGGACAGCGTGTGTGTCACAAACACCATTGGACAGCGTGTGTGTATAACAATACCATTGGACAGTGTGTGTGTCACAAACCCTATTGGACATCGTGTGTGTCACTAACACAATTGGACAGCATGTGTGTGTCACAATCCCCATTGGACAGTGTGTGTGTCACAAACCCCATGGGACATAGTGTTTGTGACAAACACTATTGGACAGCGTGTGTGTCACAAGCCCATTGGGCAGAGTGTGTGTGTCACAAAACTCCACTGGACAGCGTGTGTGTCACAAACGCCACTGGACAGCGTGTGTGTCACAAGCACCATTGGAGATAGTATGGTGTCACAAACCCCTTTCGAGAGTGTATGTGTCACAAACCGCATTGGATAGCGTGTCTCTGTCACAAACCCTACTGGACAGTGTGTGTGTCACAAAACGCACTGGACAGCATGTGTGTCACAAACCCTATTGGACACCGTGTGTGTCACAAACCCTCCTGGTCAGTGTGTGTGTCACAAACCCCATTGGACAGCGTGTAGTGTCAGGAACCCCATTAGACAGTGTGTGTCTCAAATGCCATTGGACAGCGTGTGTTTCACAAATCCCATTGGACGGCGTGTGTGTGTCACAAACCCTCCTGGTCAGCGTGTGTGTCACAAACCACATTGGACAGCGTGTGTGTCACAAACCCTATTGGACAGACTGTGTGTGTCACAAACCCCATTGGACAGCATGTTTGTGTAGCAATACCCATTGGACCGTGTGTGTGTCACAAACCTCATTGGACAGCGTGTATGTGCAACAATACGAATTGGACAGTGCGTGTGTCACAAACCCCATTGGACATGGTGTGTTTCACAAATCCCATTGGACAGAGTGTGTGTGTCACAAAAACAATTGTACAGAGTGTGTGTCACGAACCCCATTGGACAGCGTGTGTGTCACAAGCACCATTGGAGAGAGTGTGGTGTCACAAACCCCAATGGAAAGTGTACGTATCACAAACCCCATTGGATAGCGTGTGTGTGTCACAAACCCTCCTGGTCAGTGTGTGTGTGTCACAAACCCCATTGGACAGCGTGTAGTATCAGAAGCCCCATTGGACAGTGTGTGTCACAAACCACATTGGACAGCGTGTGTGTCATAAGCCACATTGGACAGAGTGTATGTGTCACAAACGCCATTGGGCAGCGTGTGTGTCACAAACACCCAAGGACAGTGTGTGTGTCACAAACCCCATTGGACAGCGTGTGTGTCACAAACACCCAAGGACAGTGTGTGTGTCACAAACCCGATTGGACAGTGTGTGTGTCACAAACACCATTGGACAGCGAGTGTCTCACAAGCCCATTGGACAGGGTGTGTGTGTCACAAAACCCACTGGACAGCGTGTGTGTCACAAACCCCATTGGAAAGTGTATGTGTCACAAACCCCATTGGACAGCATGTGTGTGTCACAAACAACTTTGGACAGCATGTAGTGTCAGAAACCCCATTGGACAGTGTGTGTCACAAGTCCCATTGGACAGCGTGTGTGTCACAAATCCCATTGGACAGCGTGTGTGTGTCACAAACCACATTTTGCAGAGTGTGTGTCACAAAAACCTTTGGACAGTGTGTGTGTCACAAACCCCATTGGACAGCGTCTGTGTGTCACAAACCCTCTTGGTCAGTGTGTGTGTCACAAACCCCATTGGACAGCATGTAGTGTCAGAAACCCCATTGGCAGTGTGTGTCACAAGTCCCATTGGACAGCGTGTGTGTCACAAATCCCATTGGACAGCGTGTGTGTGTCACAATCCCGATTTGACAGAGCGTGTGTCACAAAAACCATTGGACAGTGTGTGTGTCACAAACCCCATTGGACAGCGTGTGTGATGTCACAAACCCTCCTGGTCAGTGTGTGTGTCACAAAAGCCATTGGACAGCGTGTGTGTCACAAACCCTATTGGACAGTGTGTGTGTGTCACAAACCCCATTGGACAGCGTGTGTGTCATAAACCCCATTGGATAGCGTCTGTGTGTCACAAAGCCTGTGGGACAGTGTGCATGTCACAAACCCCATTGGACAGCTTGTTTGTGTAGCAATAACCATTGGACAGCTTGTGTGTCACAAACCCCATTGGACAGAGTGTGTGTGTAACAATACGCATTGGACAGTGTGTGTGTCACAAACCCCATTGGACAACGTGTGTGTCACAAACCCCTGTGCACACTGTATGTGTCACGAACGCCATTGGACAGTGTGTGTTTCACAAACCCCATTGGACAGCGTGTGTGTCACAAATCCCATTGGACAGCGTCTGTGTGTCACAAACCCCATTTGACAGAGTGTGTGTCACAAACACCATTGGACATTGTGTGTGTGTCACAATCCCCATTGGACAGTGTGTGTTTTACAAACACCACGGGACAGAGTGTGTGTCACAAACCCCATTGGAAAGTCTATGTGTCACAAACCCCATTGGACAGCGTGTGTGATGTCACAAACCCTCCTGGTCAGTGTGTGTGTCACAAAACCCATTGGACAGCGTGTGTGCCATAAGCCACATTGGACAGTGTGTATGTGTTACAAACCCTATTGGACACCGTGTGTGTCACAAACCCTCCTGGTCAGTGTGTGTGTCACAAACCCCATTGGACAGCGTGTAGTGTCAGAAAACCCATTAGACAGTGTGTGTCTCAAATGCCATTGGACTGCGTGTGTTTCACAAATCCCATAGGACGGCGTGTTTGTGTCACAAACCCTCCTGGTCAGCGTGTGTGTCACAAACCACATTGGACAGCGTGTGTTTCACAAACCCTATTGGACAGACTGTGTGTGTCACAAACCGCATTGGACAGAGTGTGTGTCACAAACCCCATTGGACAGCATGTTTGTGTAGCAATACCCATTGGACCGTGTGTGTGTCACAAACCCCATTGGACAGCGTGTATGTGCAACAATACGAATTGGACAGTGCGTGTGTCACAAACCCCATTGGACAAGGTGTGTGTCACAAACCGCATAGGACAGCATGTGTGTGTCACAATCCCCATTGGACAGAGTGTGTGTGTCACAAAAACAATTGTACAGAGTGTGTGTCACGAACCCCATTGGACAGCGTGTGTGTCACAAGCACTATTGGAGAGAGTGTGGTGTCACAAACCCCAATGGAAAGTGTATGTATCATAAACCCCATTGGATAGCGTGTGTGTGTCACAAACCCTCCTGGTCAGTGTGTGTGTGTCACAAACCCCATTGGACAGCGTGTAGTGTCAGAAGCCCCATTGGAAAGTGTGTGTCACAAACCCCATTGGACAGCGTGTGTGTCACAAACACCCAAGGACAGTGTGTGTGTCACAAACCCGATTGGACAGTGTGTGTGTCACAAACACCATTGGACAGCGAGTGTCTCACAAGCCCATTGGACAGGGTGTGTGTGTCACAAAACCCACTGGACAGCGTGTGTGTCACAAACCCCATTGGAAAGTGTATGTGTCACAAACCCCATTGGACAGCGTGTGTGTGTCACAAACAACTTTGGACAGCATGTAGTGTCAGAAACCCCATTGGACAGTGTGTGTCACAAGTCCCATTGGACAGCGTGTGTGTCACAAATCCCATTGGACAGCGTGTGTGTGTCACAAACCCCATTGGACAGAGTGTGTGTGTAACAATATGCATTGGACAGTGTGTGTGTCACAAACCCCATTGGACAACGTGTGTGTCACAAACCCCTGTGCACACTGTATGTGTCACGAACGCCATTGGACAGTGTGTGTTTCACAAACCCCATTGGACAGCGTGTGTGTCACAAATCCCATTGGACAGCGTCTGTGTGTCACAAACCCCATTTGACAGAGTGTGTGTCACAAACACCATTGGACATTGTGTGTGTGTCACAATCCCCATTGGACAGTGTGTGTTTTACAAACACCACGGGACAGAGTGTGTGTCACAAACCCCATTGGAAAGTCTATGTGTCACAAACCCCATTGGATAGCGTGTGTCTGTCACAAACTCTCCTGGTCAGCGTGTGTGTCACAAACCCCATTGGACAGAGTGTGTGTGTAACAATACGCATTGGACAGTGTGTGTGTCACAAACCCCATTGGACAACGTGTGTGTCACAAACCCCTGTGCACACTGTATGTGTCACGAACGCCATTGGACAGTGTGTGTTTCACAAACCCCATTGGACAGCGTGTGTGTGTCACAAACCCTCCTGGTCAGCGTGTGTGTCACAAACCACATTGGACAGCGTGTGTGTCACAAACCCTATTGGACAGACTGTGTGTGTCACAAACCGCATTGGACAGAGTGTGTGTTACAAACCCCATTGGACAGCATGTTTGTGTAGCAATACCCATTGGACCGTGTGTGTGTCACAAACCCCACTGGACAGCGTGTATGTGCAACAATACGAATTGGACATTGCGTGTGTCACAAACCCCATTGGACATGGTGTGTTTCACAAATCCCATTGGACAGAGTGTGTGTGTCACAAAAACAATTGTACAGAGTGTGTGTCACGAACCCCATTGGACAGCGTGTGTGTCACAAGCACCATTGGAGAGAGTGTGGTGTCACAAACCCCAATGGAAAGTGTATGTATCACAAACCCCATTGGATAGCGTGTGTGTGTCACAAACCCTCCTGGTCAGTGTGTGTGTGTCACAAACCCCATTGGACAGCGTGTAGTATCAGAAGCCCCATTGGACAGTGTGTGTCACAAACCACATTGGACAGCGAGTGTCTCACAAGCCCATTGGACAGGGTGTGTGTGTCACAAAACCCACTGGACAGCGTGTGTGTCACAAACCCCATTGGAAAGTGTATGTGTCACAAACCCCATTGGACAGCGTGTGTGTGTCACAAACAACTTTGGACAGCATGTAGTGTCAGAAACCCCATTGGACAGTGTGTGTCACAAGTCCCATTGGACAGCGTGTGTGTCACAAATCCCATTGGACAGCGTGTGTGTGTCACAAACCCCATTGGACAGAGTGTGTGTGTAACAATATGCATTGGACAGTGTGTGTGTCACAAACCCCATTGGACAACGTGTGTGTCACAAACCCCTGTGCACACTGTATGTGTCACGAACGCCATTGGACAGTGTGTGTTTCACAAACCCCATTGGACAGCGTGTGTGTCACAAATCCCATTGGACAGCGTCTGTGTGTCACAAACCCCATTTGACAGAGTGTGTGTCACAAACACCATTGGACATTGTGTGTGTGTCACAATCCCCATTGGACAGTGTGTGTTTTACAAACACCACGGGACAGAGTGTGTGTCACAAACCCCATTGGAAAGTCTATGTGTCACAAACCCCATTGGATAGCGTGTGTCTGTCACAAACTCTCCTGATCAGCGTGTGTGTCACAAACCCCATTGGACAGAGTGTGTGTGTAACAATACGCATTGGACAGTGTGTGTGTCACAAACCCCATTGGACAACGTGTGTGTCACAAACCCCTGTGCACACTGTATGTGTCACGAACGCCATTGGACAGTGTGTGTTTCACAAACCCCATTGGACAGCGTGTGTGTGTCACAAACCCTCCTGGTCAGCGTGTGTGTCACAAACCACATTGGACAGCGTGTGTGTCACAAACCCTATTGGACAGACTGTGTGTGACAAACCGCATTGGACAGAGTGTGTGTTACAAACCCCATTGGACAGCATGTTTGTGTAGCAATACCCATTGGACCGTGTGTGTGTCACAAACCCCACTGGACAGCGTGTATGTGCAACAATACGAATTGGACATTGCGTGTGTCACAAACCCCATTGGACATGGTGTGTTTCACAAATCCCATTGGACAGAGTGTGTGTGTCACAAAAACAATTGTACAGAGTGTGTGTCACGAACCCCATTGGACAGCGTGTGTGTCACAAGCACCATTGGAGAGAGTGTGGTGTCACAAACCCCAATGGAAAGTGTATGTATCACAAACCCCATTGGATAGCGTGTGTGTGTCACAAACCCTCCTGGTCAGTGTGTGTGTGTCACAAACCCCATTGGACAGCGTGTAGTATCAGAAGCCCCATTGGACAGTGTGTGTCACAAACCACATTGGACAGCGTGTGTGTCATAAGCCACATTGGACAGAGTGTATGTGTCACAAACGCCATTGGGCAGCGTGTATGTCACAATCCCCATTGGACAGAGTTTGTGTCACAAACCCCATTGGACAGCGTGTGTGTCACAAACACCCAAGGACAGTGTGTGTGTCACAAACCCCATTGGACAGTGTGTGTGTCACAAACACCATTGGACAGCGAGTGTGTCACAAGCCCATTGGACAGAGTGTGTGTGTCACAAAACCCACTGGACAGCGTGTGTGTCACAAACCCCATTGGAAAGTGTATGTGTCACAAACCCCATTGGACAGTGTGTGTCACAAACCACATTGGACAGCGTGTGTGTCATAAGCCACATTGGACAGAGTGTATGTGTCACAAACGCCATTGGGCAGCGTGTATGTCACAATCCCCATTGGACAGAGTTTGTGTCACAAACCCCATTGGACAGCGTGTGTGTCACAAACACCCAAGGACAGTGTGTGTGTCACAAACCCCATTGGACAGTGTGTGTGTCACAAACACCATTGGACAGCGAGTGTGTCACAAGCCCATTGGACAGAGTGTGTGTGTCACAAAACCCACTGGACAGCGTGTGTGTCACAAACCCCATTGGAAAGTGTATGTGTCACAAACCCCATTGGAAAGTGTATGTGTCACAAACCCCATTGGACAGCGTGTGTGTGTCACAAACAACTTTGGACAGCATGTAGCGTCAGAAACCCCATTGGACAGTGTGTGTCACAAGTCCCATTGGACAGCGTGTGTGTCACAAATCTCATTGGACAGCGTGTGTGTGTCACAAACCACATTTTGCAGAGTGTGTTTCACAAAAACCATTGGACAGTGTGTGTGTCACAAACCCAATTGGACAGCGTCTGTGTGTCACAAACCCTCTTGGTCAGTGTGTGTGTCACAAACCCCATTGGACATCATGTAGTGTCAGAAACCCCATTGGCAGTGTGTGTCACAAGTCCCATTGGACAGCGTGTGTGTCACAAATCCCATTGGACAGCGTGTGTGTGTCACAATCCCGATTTGACAGAGCGTGTGTCACAAAAACCATTGGACAGTGTGTGTGTCACAAACCCCATTGGACAGCGTGTGTGATGTCACAAACCCTCCTGGTCAGTGTGTGTGTCACAAAAGCCATTGGACAGCGTGTGTGTCACAAACCCTATTGGACAGTGTGTGTGTGTCACAAAGCCCATTGGACAGCGTGTGTGTCATAAACCCCATTGGATAGCGTCTGTGTGTCACAAAGCCTGTGGGACAGTGTGCATGTCACAAACCCCATTGGACAGCATGTTTGTGTAGCAATAACCATTGGACAGTGTGTGTGTCACAAACCCCATTGGACAACGTGTGTGTCACAAACCCCTGTGCACACTGTATGTGTCACGAACGCCATTGGACAGTGTGTGTTTCACAAACCCCATTGGACAGCGTGTGTGTCACAAATCCCATTGGACAGCGTCTGTGTGTCACAAACCCCATTTGACAGAGTGTGTGTCACAAACACCATTGGACATTGTGTGTGTGTCACAATCCCCATTGGACAGTGTGTGTTTTACAAACACCACGGGACAGAGTGTGTGTCACAAACCCCATTGGAAAGTCTATGTGTCACAAACCCCATTGGAAAGCGTGTGTGATGTCACAAACCCTCCTGGTCAGTGTGTGTGTCACAAAACCCATTGGACAGCGTGTGTGCCATAAGCCACATTGGACAGTGTGTATGTGTTACAAACCCTATTGGACACCGTGTGTGTCACAAACCCTCCTGGTCAGTGTGTGTGTCACAAACCCCATTGGACAGCGTGTAGTGTCAGAAAACCCATTAGACAGTGTGTGTCTCAAATGCCATTGGACTGCGTGTGTTTCACAAATCCCATAGGACGGCGTGTTTGTGTCACAAACCCTCCTGGTCAGCGTGTGTGTCACAAACCACATTGGACAGCGTGTGTTTCACAAACCCTATTGGACAGACTGTGTGTGTCACAAACCGCATTGGACAGAGTGTGTGTCACAAACCCCATTGGACAGCATGTTTGTGTAGCAATACCCATTGGACCGTGTGTGTGTCACAAACCCCATTGGACAGCGTGTATGTGCAACAATACGAATTGGACAGTGCGTGTGTCACAAACCCCTTTGGAAAAGGTGTGTGTCACAAACCGCATTGGACAGCATGTGTGTGTCACAATCCCCATTGGACAGAGTGTGTGTGTCACAAAAACAATTGTACAGAGTGTGTGTCACGAACCCCATTGGACAGCGTGTGTGTCACAAGCACTATTGGAGAGAGTGTGGTGTCACAAACCCCAATGGAAAGTGTATGTATCATAAACCCCATTGGATAGCGTGTGTGTGTCACAAACCCTCCTGGTCAGTGTGTGTGTGTCACAAACCCCATTGGACAGCGTGTAGTGTCAGAAGCCCCATTGGAAAGTGTGTGTCACAAACCCCATTGGACAGCGTGTGTGTCACAAACACCCAAGGACAGTGTGTGTGTCACAAACCCGATTGGACAGTGTGTGTGTCACAAACACCATTGGACAGCGAGTGTCTCACAAGCCCATTGGACAGGGTGTGTGTGTCACAAAACCCACTGGACAGCGTGTGTGTCACAAACCCCATTGGAAAGTGTATGTGTCACACACCCCATTGGACAGCGTGTGTGTGTCACAAACAACTTTGGACAGCATGTAGTGTCAGAAACCCCATTGGACAGTGTGTGTCACAAGTCCCATTGGACAGCGTGTGTGTCACAAATCCCATTGGACAGCGTGTGTGTGTCACAAACCCCATTTTGCAGAGTGTGTGTCACAAAAACCATTGGACAGTGTGTGTGTCACAAACCCCATTGGACAGCGTCTGTGTGTCACAAACCCTCTTGGTCAGTGTGTGTGTCACAAACCCCATTGGACAGCATGTAGTGTCAGAAACCCCATTGGCAGTGTGTGTCACAAGTCCCATTGGACAGCGTGTGTGTGTCACAATCCCGATTTGACAGAGCGTGTGTCACAAAAACCATTGGACAGTGTGTGTGTCACAAACCCCTTTGGATAGCGTGTGTGTGTCAAAAACCCTCCTGGTCAGTGTGTGTTTAAAAAACACATTGGACGTCATGCTTATTGCAAACACCATTGGACAGCGTGCGTGTGTCACAAACCCCATTGGAAAGTGTGTGTCACAAACCGCATTGCATAGCGTGTGTGTGTCAAAAACCCCACTAGAAAGTATGTGTGTCACATACCCCATTGGATAGCATGTGTGTGTCACAAACCCCATGTGACAGAGTTTGTGTAACAATCCATATTGGACAGTGTGTGTGTGTCACAAACCCCATTAGATAGCGTGTGTGTCACAAACCCCTTTGGACAGTGTAGTGTGTCACAAACCGCATTGGACAGAGTTTGTTTCACAAACCCCATTGGACAGCATGTGTGTCAGAAACACCATTGGACACTGTGTGTGTCACAAACCCCGTTCGACAGTGTGTGTGTCACAAACTCCACAGGACAGCGTGTGTGTCACAAACACCTTTGGACAGTGTGTGTGTCACAAACACCATTGGACAGCATGTCTGTCACAAACACCCATGGACAGTGTGCGTTCCACAAACCCAATTAGACAACGTGTGTGTCACAAACCCCTTTGGACAGTGTGTGTGTCACAAACCCCATTGGACAGGGTGTGTGTGTCACAAACCCCATTAGACAGTGTGTGTGTCACAAGCGCCTTTGAACAGAGTGTGGTGTCACAAACCCCATTGGAAAGTGTATGTGTCACAAACGCCATTGGATAGCATGTGTGTGTCACAAACCCTATTGGACAGTGTGTGTGTCACAAAACCCACTGGATAGCGTGTGTGTCACAAACCCCATTGGACAGCGTGTGTGTCACAAGCCCCATTGGACATCGTGTGTGTCACAAACCCCATTGGACAGTGTGTGTGTCACAAACACCATTGGACAGCATGTGTGTCACATACACCCATGGACAGTGTGCATGTCACAAACCCCATTGGACATCTTGTGTGTCACAAACCCCATTGGACAGTGTGCGTGACACAAACCTCATTGGACAACGTGTGTGTTCCAAAACCCTTTGGACAGTGTGTGTGTCAAAAACTCCATTAGACAGGGTGTGTGTGTCACAATCCCCATTGGACAGAGTGTGTGTGTCACAAACCCCATGGGACAGAGTGTGTCTCATGAACCCCATTGGACAGCATGTGTGTCACATACCCCATTGGAAAGTGTGTGTGTGTCACAAACCCCATTGGACAGAGTTTGTTTCACAAACCCCATTGGACAGCATGTGTGACAGAAACACCATTGGACAGCGTGTGTGTCACAAAGCCATTGCACAGAGTTTGTTTCACAAACCCCATTGTACAGCATGTGTGTCAGAAACACCATTGGACACTGTGTGTGTCACAAGCCCCATTTTACAGAGTGTATTTGTCACAAAGCCCACTGGACAGCGTGTGTGTCACAAACCCCTTTGGACAGTGTGTGTGTCACAAACTCCATTGGACAGAGTGTGTGTCACAAACCCCATTGGACAGGGTGTCTGTGTCACAATACCCATTGGACAGTGTGTGTGTTGCAACCTCACTGGGCAGAGTTTGTGTCACAAACCCCCGTGGACACTGTGTGTGTCACAAACCCCATTGGACAGTGTGTGTGTCACAAACTCCACTGGACAGCGTGTGTGTCACAAACACCCATGGACAGTATACGTGTCACAAACCCCACTGGACATCGTGTGTGTCACAAACCCCTTTGGACAGTGTGTGTGTCCCCAACTCCATTGGGCAGCATGTGTGTCACAAACACCCATGGATAGTGTGCGTGCCACAAACCCCATTGGACAACGTGTGTGTCACAAACCCCTTTGGACAGTGTGTGTGTCACAAACCCCATTGGACAGAGTGTGTGTGTCACAAACCCCATTTGAAAGTGTATG
The DNA here is from genome assembly GCA_032206185.1 of Columba guinea. Classification (NCBI taxonomy): domain Eukaryota; kingdom Metazoa; phylum Chordata; class Aves; order Columbiformes; family Columbidae; genus Columba; species Columba guinea. The sequence goes on along the minus strand of JAVLUU010000064.1, from coordinate 2,107,194 downwards.
TGTCACAAACCCCATTGGATAGCGTGTGTGTGTCACGAACCCTCCTGGTCAGTGTGTGTGTCACAAAACCAATTGGACATTATGCGTGACACAAAAGCCATTGTACAGCGTGTGTGTGTCACAAACCGGATTGGAAAGTGTGTGTCACAAACCCCATTGGATAGCATGTGTGTTTCACAAACCCTATTAGACAGAGTGTGTGTTTCACAAACCCCATTGGACATGTGTGTGTCACAAGCCCCACTGGACAGAGTGAATTTCTCACAAAGCCCATTGGACAGCCTGTGTGTCTCAATCTCCATTGGACTGCGTGTGTGTCACAAACCCCATTGTACAGGGTGTGTGTGTCACGATACCCATTGGACAGTGTGTGTGTCACAAACCTCATTGGACAGAGTTTGTGTCACAAACCCCTGTGGACACTGTGTGTGTCACAAACCCCATTGGACAGTGTGTGTGATACAAACTCCACTGGACAGCGTGTGTGTCACAAACACACATCGACAGTGTGCGTGTCACAAACCCCATTGGACATCCTGTGTGTCACAAACCCCTTTGGACAGTGTGTGTGTCACAAACACCATTGGACACCGTGTGTGTCACAAACACCCATGGACAGTGTGCGTGCCACAAACCCCATTTGACAACGTGTGTGTCACAAACCGCTTTGGACAATGTGTGTGTCACAAGCCCCATTGGACAGCGTGTTTGTGTCACAATCCCGAGTGGACAGAGTGTGTGTGTCACAAACCCCATGGGACAGAGTGTATGTCACGAACCGCATTGGACAGCGTGTGTGTCACGAACCCCATTGGACAGCGTGTGTGTCACAAGCGCCATTGGACAGAGTGTGCGTGTCACAAACCCCATTGGATAGCATGTGTGTGTCACAAACCCTATTGGACAGTGTGTATGACACAATCCCCATTGGACAGCGTGTGTGTCACGAACCCCATTGGACAGCGTGTGTGTCACAAGCGCCATTTGACAGAGTGTGTGTGTCACAAACCCCATTTGAAAGTGTATGTGTCACAAACCCCATTTGATATTGTGTGTGTGTCACGAACCCTACTGGTCAGTGTGTGTGTCAAAAAACCAATGGACAGCATGCATGTCACAAACACCTTTGGACAGCATGTGTGTGTCACAAATGCGATTGGAAAGTGTGTGTCACAAACCCCTTTGGATAGCATGTGAGTGTCACAAACCATATTGGACAGAGTGTGTGTTTCACAAACCCCTTTGGACAGCGTGTGTGTCACAAACCCCTTTGGACAGTGTGTGTGTCACAAAAACCATTGGACAGCGTGTTTGTCACAAACACCATTGGACAGCGTGTGTGTCACAAACACCCATGGACAGTGTGCATGCCACAAACCCCATTTGACAACGTGTGTGTCACAAACCCCTTTGGACAATGTGTGTGTCACAATCTCAATTGGACAGCGTGTGTTTGTCACAATCCCCAATGGACAGTGTGTGTGTGTACAAACCCCATGGGACAGAGTGTGTGTCACGAAAAATATTAGAAAGCCTGTGTGTCACAAGCGCCATTGGACAGAGTGTGCGTGTCACAAACCCCATTGGATAGCATGTCTGTGTCACAAACCCTATTGGACAGTGTGTATGACACAATCCCCGTTGGAGAGCGTCTTTGTCACAAACCCAATGAGACAGAGTTTGTGTCACAAACACTATAGGACAGCGTGTGTGTGTCACAAGCCATTTGGACGGAGTGTGTCTGTCACAAAACCCACTGGATAGCGTGTGTGTCACGAACCCCTTTGGACAGCGTGTGAGTCACAAGCACCATTGGACAGAGTGTGGTGTCAGAAATCCCATTGGAAAGTGTATGTGTCACAAACCCCTTTGGATAGCGTGTGTGTGTCACAAACCCTATTGGACAGTGTATGTGTCACAAAACCCACTGGATAGCGTGTGTGTCACAAACCCCATTGGACAGCGTGTGTGTCACAATCCCCATTGGACAGAGTGTGTGTTTCAGAAACCCCATTGGACAGCGTGTGTGTCACAAACCCCATAGGACAGTGTGTGTGTGTAACAAACCCCATTAGACAGCGTGTGTGTCACAGACCCCTTTGGACAGTGTGTGTGTCACAAACCCCATTGGACAGCGTGTGTGTGTCATAATCCTCATTGGACAGTGCGTGTGTCACAAACCCCATGGGACAGAGTGTGTGTCATAAACACTATTGGTCAGCGTGTGTGTGTCAAAAGCCCATTGGACACAGAGTGTGTGTCACAAAATCCACTGGACAGCGTGTGTGTCACGAACACCATTGGACAGCGTGTGTGCCACAAGCACCTTTTTACAGTGTGGTGTCACAATCCCCATTCGACAGCGTGTGTGTCACAAACCCCATTGGACAGTGTGTGTGTGTCACAAACCCCATTGGATCGAGTGTGTGTGTCACAAACCCCATTGGAAAGTTTGCGTGTCACGAACCCCATTGGACAGTGAGCGTGTCACAAACCCCATTAGAAAGTATGTGTGTCACAAAGCCCATTGGATAGCCTGTGTGTGTCACAAGCACCATTGGACAGAGTGTGGTGTCACAATCCCCATTGGACAGCGTGTCTGTCTCAAACCCCATTGGACAGTGTGTGTGTGTCACAAACCCCATTTGATACAGTGTGTGTGTCACAAACCCATTTGGACAGTGTGTGTGTCACAAATCCCATTGGACAGTGTGTGTGTGTCACAAACCCCATTGGATAGAGTGTTTGTGTCACAAACCCCATTAGAAAGTATGCGTGTCACAAACACCATTGGATAGCGTGTGTGTGTCACAAACCCGATTGGAAAGTGTGTGTCACAAACCCCATTGGATAGCGTGTGTGTGTCAAAAACCCCATTAGAAAGTATGTGTGTCACAAACCCCATTGGATAGCATGTGTGTGTCACAAACCCCATTAGACAGCGTGTGTGTCACAAACCCTATTGGACAGTGTGTGTGTCACAAAACCCTCTGGATAGCGTGTGTGTCACAAACCCCATTGGACAGCATGTGTTTCACAAGCCCCGTTGGACAGAGTGTATTTGTCACAAAGCCCTTTGGACAGCGAGTGTCACAATCCCCTTTGGACAGCGTGTGTGTCACAAGCACCATTGGACAGAGTGTGGTGTCACAAACCCCATTGGAAAGTGTATGTGTCACAAACCCCATTGGATAGCGTGTGTGTGTCACAAACCCTATTGGACAGTGTGTGTGTCACAAAGCCCACTGTATAGCGTGTGTGTCACAAACCCCATTGGACAGCGTGTGTGTCACAAGCCCCTTGGACAGACTGTACTTGTCACAAAGCCCATTGGACAGCGTGTGTGTGACACAAACCCTATGGGACAGAGTGTGTGTTTCACAAACCCCATTGGATATCGTGTGTGTCACAAACTCCATTGGACAGTGTGTGTGTGTCACAAACCCCATTAGACAGCGTGTGTGTCACAAACCCCTTTGGACAGTGTGTGTGTCACAAACCCCATTAGAAAGTATGCGTGTCACAAACCCCATAGGATAGCCTGTGTGTGTCACAAGCACCATTGGACAGAGTGTGGTGTCACAATCCCCATTGGACATTGTGTGTGTCACAAACCCCATTAGAAAGTATGCGTGTCACAAACCCCATTGGATAGCGTGTGTGTGTCACAAACACCATTGGACAGAGTGTGGTGTCACAAACCTCATTGGAAAGTGTATGTGTCACAAACCCCATTGGATAGCGTGTGTGTGTCACAAACCCTATTGGACAGTGTGTGTGTCACAAAACCTATTGGATAGAGTGTGTGTAACAAGCCCCATTGGACAGAGTGTATTTGTCACAAAGCCCATTAGAGAGCGTGTGTGTCACAATCTCCATTGGACAACGTGTGTGTCACAAACCCCATTGCACAGGGTGTGTGTGTCACAATACCCATTGGACAGTGTGTGTGTCACAAACCTCATTGGACAGAATTTGTGTCACAAACCCCCGTGGGCACTGTGTGTGTCACAATCCCCTTTGGACAGCGTGTGTGTCACAAACCCCTTTAGAAAGTGTGCGTGTCACAATCGCCATTGGACAGCGTCTTTGTCACAAACCCAATGGGACAGAGTGTGTGTCACAGACACTATAGGACAGCGTGTGTGTGTCACAAGCCCATTGGACATAGTGTGTGTGTCACAAATCCCACTGGACAGCATGTGTGTCACGAACCCCATTGGGCAGCGCGTGTGTCACAAGCACAATTGGACAGAGTGTGGTGTCACAAACCCCATTGGAAAGTGTATGTGTCACAAACCCCACTAGATAGCGTGTCTGTGTCACAAACCCTATTGGACAGTTTGTGTGTCACAAAACCCACTGGATAGCGTGTGTGTTACAAACCCCATTGGACAGCGTGTGTGTCACAAACCCCATTGGACAGGGTGTGTGTGTCACAAACCCCATTTGATAGAGTGTTTGTGTGTCGCAAACCCCTTTAGAAAGTATGCGTGTCACAAACCCCATTGGATAGCGTCTGTGTGTCACAAGCACCATTGGACATAGTGTGGTGTCTCAAACCCCATTGGAAAGTGTATGTGTCACAAACCCCATTTGATAGAGTGTGTGTGTCAGAAACCCCATTAGATAGTATGCGTGTCACAAACCCCATTGGATAGCGTGTGTGTCACAGGCACCATGGGACAGAGTGTGGTGTCACAATCCCCATTGGACGGCGTGTGTGTCACAAATCCCATTGCATAGCGTCTGTGTGTCACAAGCACCATTGGACAGAGTATAGTGTCACAATCCCTATTGGACAGCGTGTGTGTCACAAACCCCATTGGACAGCGTGAGTGTCACAAACCCCATTGGACAGCGTGTGTGTGTCACAATCCCCATTGGACAGTGTGTGTGTCACAAACCCCATGGGACAGAGTGTGTGTCACAAACACTATTGGTCAGCGTGTGTGTGTCACAAGGCCATTGGACAGCGTGTGTGTGTCATGAACCCCATTGGACAGCGTGTGTGTCACAAGCACCATTGGACAAAGAGTGGTGTCACAAACCCCTTTGGATAGCATGTGTGTGTTACAAACCCTATTGGACAGTGTGTGTGTCACAAAACGCACTGCATAACGTGTGTGTCACAAACACCATTGCACAGCGTGTGTGTCACAAGCCCCATTGGACAGAGTGTATTTGTCACAAAGCCCATTGGACAGCGTGTGTGTCACAATCCCCATTGGACAGTGTGTGTATCACAAACCCCATTGGACAGGGTGTGTGTGTCACAATCCCCATTGGACAGTGTGTGTGTCACAAACCTCATTGCACAGAGTTTGTTTCACAAACCCCATTGGACAGCATGTGTGCCAAAACCCAATTGGACAGCGTGTGTGTCACAAACCCCCCTGTTCAGTGTGTGTGTCACAATCCCCAGTGGACAGCGTGTGTGTCAAAACCCCAGGGGACAGAGTGTGTGGCACAAACCCCATTGGACAGAGTGTGTGTCACGAACCCCTTTGGACAGCGTGTGAGTCACAAGCACCATTGGACAGAGTGTGGTGTCAGAAATCCCATTGGAAAGTGTATGTGTCACAAACCCCTTTGGATAGCGTGTGTGTGTCACAAACCCTATTGGACAGTGTATGTGTCACAAAACCCACTGGATAGCGTGTGTGTCACAAACCCCATTGGACAGCGTGTGTGTCACAATCCCCATTGGACAGAGTGTGTGTTTCAGAAACCCCATTGGACAGCGTGTGTGTCACAAACCCCATAGGACAGTGTGTGTGTGTAACAAACCCCATTAGACAGCGTGTGTGTCACAGACCCCTTTGGACAGTGTGTGTGTCACAAACCCCATTGGACAGCGTGTGTGTGTCATAATCCTCATTGGACAGTGCGTGTGTCACAAACCCCATGGGACAGAGTGTGTGTCATAAACACTATTGGTCAGCGTGTGTGTGTCAAAAGCCCATTGGACACAGAGTGTGTGTCACAAAATCCACTGGACAGCGTGTGTGTCACGAACACCATTGGACAGCGTGTGTGCCACAAGCACCTTTTTACAGTGTGGTGTCACAATCCCCATTCGACAGCGTGTGTGTCACAAACCCCATTGGACAGTGTGTGTGTGTCACAAACCCCATTGGATCGAGTGTGTGTGTCACAAACCCCATTGGAAAGTTTGCGTGTCACGAACCCCATTGGACAGTGAGCGTGTCACAAACCCCATTAGAAAGTATGTGTGTCACAAAGCCCATTGGATAGCCTGTGTGTGTCACAAGCACCATTGGACAGAGTGTGGTGTCACAATCCCCATTGGACAGCGTGTCTGTCTCAAACCCCATTGGACAGTGTGTGTGTGTCACAAACCCCATTTGATAGAGTGTGTGTGTCACAAACCCATTTGGACAGTGTGTGTGTCACAAATCCCATTGGACAGTGTGTGTGTGTCACAAACCCCATTGGATAGAGTGTTTGTGTCACAAACCCCATTAGAAAGTATGCGTGTCACAAACACCATTGGATAGCGTGTGTGTGTCACAAACCCGATTGGAAAGTGTGTGTCACAAACCCCATTGGATAGCGTGTGTGTGTCAAAAACCCCATTAGAAAGTATGTGTGTCACAAACCCCATTGGATAGCATGTGTGTGTCACAAACCCCATTAGACAGCGTGTGTGTCACAAACCCTATTGGACAGTGTGTGTGTCACAAAACCCTCTGGATAGCGTGTGTGTCACAAACCCCATTGGACAGCATGTGTTTCACAAGCCCCGTTGGACAGAGTGTATTTGTCACAAAGCCCTTTGGACAGCGAGTGTCACAATCCCCTTTGGACAGCGTGTGTGTCACAAGCACCATTGGACAGAGTGTGGTGTCACAAACCCCATTGGAAAGTGTATGTGTCACAAACCCCATTGGATAGCGTGTGTGTGTCACAAACCCTATTGGACAGTGTGTGTGTCACAAAGCCCACTGTATAGCGTGTGTGTCACAAACCCCATTGGACAGCGTGTGTGTCACAAGCCCCTTGGACAGACTGTACTTGTCACAAAGCCCATTGGACAGCGTGTGTGTGACACAAACCCTATGGGACAGAGTGTGTGTTTCACAAACCCCATTGGATATCGTGTGTGTCACAAACTCCATTGGACAGTGTGTGTGTGTCACAAACCCCATTAGACAGCGTGTGTGTCACAAACCCCTTTGGACAGTGTGTGTGTCACAAACCCCATTAGAAAGTATGCGTGTCACAAACCCCATAGGATAGCCTGTGTGTGTCACAAGCACCATTGGACAGAGTGTGGTGTCACAATCCCCATTGGACAGTGTGTGTGTCACAAACCCCATTAGAAAGTATGCGTGTCACAAACCCCATTGGATAGCGTGTGTGTGTCACAAACACCATTGGACAGAGTGTGGTGTCACAAACCTCATTGGAAAGTGTATGTGTCACAAACCCCATTGGATAGCGTGTGTGTGTCACAAACCCTATTGGACAGTGTGTGTGTCACAAAACCTATTGGATAGAGTGTGTGTAACAAGCCCCATTGGACAGAGTGTATTTGTCACAAAGCCCATTAGAGAGCGTGTGTGTCACAATCTCCATTGGACAACGTGTGTGTCACAAACCCCATTGCACAGGGTGTGTGTGTCACAATACCCATTGGACAGTGTGTGTGTCACAAACCTCATTGGACAGAATTTGTGTCACAAACCCCCGTGGGCACTGTGTGTGTCACAATCCCCTTTGGACAGCGTGTGTGTCACAAACCCCTTTAGAAAGTGTGCGTGTCACAATCGCCATTGGACAGCGTCTTTGTCACAAACCCAATGGGACAGAGTGTGTGTCACAGACACTATAGGACAGCGTGTGTGTCACAAGCCCATTGGACATAGTGTGTGTGTCACAAATCCCACTGGACAGCATGTGTGTCACGAACCCCATTGGGCAGCGCGTGTGTCACAAGCACAATTGGACAGAGTGTGGTGTCACAAACCCCATTGGAAAGTGTATGTGTCACAAACCCCACTAGATAGCGTGTCTGTGTCACAAACCCTATTGGACAGTTTGTGTGTCACAAAACCCACTGGATAGCGTGTGTGTTACAAACCCCATTGGACAGCATGTGTGTCACAAGCCCCATTGGACAGAGTGTATCTGTCACAAAGCCCATTGGACAGCGTGTGTGTCACAATCCCCATTGGACAGCGTGTGTGTCACAAACCCCATTGGACAGGGTGTGTGTGTCACAAACCCCATTTGATAGAGTGTTTGTGTGTCGCAAACCCCTTTAGAAAGTATGCGTGTCACAAACCCCATTGGATAGCGTCTGTGTGTCACAAGCACCATTGGACATAGTGTGGTGTCTCAAACCCCATTGGAAAGTGTATGTGTCACAAACCCCATTTGATAGAGTGTGTGTGTCAGAAACCCCATTAGATAGTATGCGTGTCACAAACCCCATTGGATAGCGTGTGTGTGTCACAGGCACCATGGGACAGAGTGTGGTGTCACAATCCCCATTGGACGGCGTGTGTGTCACAAATCCCATTGGATAGCGTCTGTGTGTCACAAGCACCATTGGACAGAGTATAGTGTCACAATCCCTATTGGACAGCGTGTGTGTCACAAACCCCATTGGACAGCGTGAGTGTCACAAACCCCATTGGACAGCGTGTGTGTGTCACAATCCCCATTGGACAGTGTGTGTGTCACAAACCCCATGGGACAGAGTGTGTGTCACAAACACTATTGGTCAGCGTGTGTGTGTCATAAGCCCATTGGACAGCGTGTGTGTGTCATGAACCCCATTGGACAGCGTGTGTGTCACAAGCACCATTGGACAAAGAGTGGTGTCACAAACCCCTTTGGATAGCATGTGTGTGTTACAAACCCTATTGGACAGTGTGTGTGTCACAAAACGCACTGCATAACGTGTGTGTCACAAACACCATTGCACAGCGTGTGTGTCACAAGCCCCATTGGACAGAGTGTATTTGTCACAAAGCCCATTGGACAGCGTGTGTGTCACAATCCCCATTGGACAGTGTGTGTATCACAAACCCCATTGGACAGGGTGTGTGTGTCACAATCCCCATTGGACAGTGTGTGTGTCACAAACCTCATTGCACAGAGTTTGTTTCACAAACCCCATTGGACAGCATGTGTGCCAAAACCCAATTGGACAGCGTGTGTGTCACAAACCCCCCTGTTCAGTGTGTGTGTCACAATCCCCAGTGGACAGCGTGTGTGTCAAAACCCCAGGGGACAGAGTGTGTGGCACAAACCCCATTGGACAGAGTGTGTGTCACAAACCCCTTTGGACAGTGTGTGTGTCACAAGCCTATTGGACAGAGTGTGTGTCTCACAAAACCCATTGGACAGCGTTTGTGTCACGAATCCCATTGTACAGCGTGTGTGTCTGAATCACCATTGGACAGAGTGTGTGTGTCACAAACACCTTTGGAAAGTGTATGCGTCACGAACCCCATTGGACAGCGTGTGTGTGAAAGAATATCCATTGGACATTGTGTGTGTCACAAACCCCATTGGACATCGTGTGTGTCACAAACCCCATTGGACAGCATGTGTGTGTCACAATCCCCATTGGACAGTGTGCGTGTCACAAACCCCATTGGACAGAGTGTTTCACAGAAACACCATTGGACAGTGTGTGTGTCACAAACCCCATTGGAAAGTATATGTGTCACAATCCCCATTGGACAGGGTGTGTGTCACAAAACTCACTGGACAGCGTGTGTGTTCACAAGCCACATTGGACAGCGTGTGTGTCAGAAGCCCATTGGAAAGAGTGTGTGTGTCACAAAACCCACTGGACAGCGTGTGTGTCACGAACCCCATTGGACAGAATCTGTGTCACAAGCACCATTGGAGAGAGTGTGGTGTCACAAACCCCATTGGAAAGTGTATGTTTCACAAACCCCATTGGATAGCATGTCTCTTTCACAAACCGTATTGGACAGTGTGTGTGTCACAAACCACATTGGACATGAGTGGGTGAGAAACCCCATTGGACAGCGTGTGTGTCACAAACCCCATTGGACAGCGTGTGTGTGTCACAAACCCTCCTGGTCAGTGTGTGTGTCACAAACACCATTGGACAGCGTGTAGTGTCAGAAACCCCATTGGACAGTGTGTGTCACAAACCCCATTTGACAGAGTGTGTGTCACAAACACCTTTGGACAGCGTGTGTGATGTCACAAACCCTTCTGGTCAGTGTGTCTGTCAGAAACCCCATTGGACAGAGTGTGTGTGTCACAATACCCATTGGAAAGTGTTTGTGTCACAAACTCCATGGGACAGAGTCTGTGTCACAAACACTATTGGACAGCGTGTGTGTGTCACAAGCCCATTAGAAAGTGTATGTGTCAGAAACCCCATTGGATAGCGTGTCTGTGTCACAAACCCTATTGGACAGTGTGTGTGTAACAAAAACCACTGGACAGCGTGTGTGTGACAAACCCAATTAAACAGCGTGTGTCACAAGCCCCATTGGATAGAGTGTATGTGTCACAAACCCCATTGGACAGTGTGTGTGTCACAATCCCCATTGGACAGCGTGTGTGTCACAAACCCCATTGGACAGTGTGCGTGTGTCACAATACCCATTAGACAGTGTGTGTGTCACAAACCCCATTGGACAGAGTGTTTCACAGAAACACCATTGGACAGTGTGTGTGTCACAAACCCCATTGGAAAGTATATGTGTCACAAACCCCATTGGACAGAGTGTGTGTCACAAAACGCACTGGACAGCGTGTGTGTTCACAAGCCACATTGGACAGCGTGTGTGTCAGAAGACCCATTGGACAGAGTGTGTGTGTCACAATACCCATTGGACAGCTTGTGTGTCACAAACACCATTGGACAGCGTGTGTGTGTAACAATACCCATTGGACAGTGTGTGTGTCACAAACCCCACTGGACAGCGTGTGTGTCACAAACACCCATATACAGTGTGCGTGTCACAAACCCCATTGGACATCGTGTGTGTCACAAACCCCTTTGGACAGTGTGTGTGTAACAAACCCCATTGGACAGCATGTGTGTGTCACAATCCCCATTGGACAGTGTGTGTGTCACAAACCCCATGGGACACCGTGTGTGTGTCACAAACCCCATTGGACAGCGTATGTGTCAGAATCGCCATTGCACAGAGCGTGTGTGTCACAAACCCCATTGGATAGCATATCTGTCACAAACCCCATTGGATAGTGTGTGTGTGTCACAAACCCTATTGGACAGTGTGTGTGTCACAAAACCTATTGGATAGAGTGTGTGTAACAAGCCCCATTGGACAGAGTGTATTTGTCACAAAGCCCATTAGAGAGCGTGTGTGTCACAATCTCCATTGGACAACGTGTGTGTCACAAACCCCATTGCACAGGGTGTGTGTGTCACAATACCCATTGGACAGTGTGTGTGTCACAAACCTCATTGGACAGAATTTGTGTCACAAACCCCCGTGGGCACTGTGTGTGTCACAATCCCCTTTGGACAGCGTGTGTGTCACAAACCCCTTTAGAAAGTGTGCGTGTCACAATCGCCATTGGACAGCGTCTTTGTCACAAACCCAATGGGACAGAGTGTGTGTCACAGACACTATAGGACAGTGTGTGTGTGTCACAAGCCCATTGGACATAGTGTGTGTGTCACAAATCCCACTGGACAGCATGTGTGTCACGAACCCCATTGGGCAGCGCGTGTGTCACAAGCACAATTGGACAGAGTGTGGTGTCACAAACCCCATTGGAAAGTGTATGTGTCACAAACCCCACTAGATAGCGTGTCTGTGTCACAAACCCTATTGGACAGTTTGTGTGTCACAAAACCCACTGGATAGCGTGTGTGTTACAAACCCCATTGGACAGCATGTGTGTCACAAGCCCCATTGGACAGAGTGTATCTGTCACAAAGCCCATTGGACAGCGTGTGTGTCACAATCCCCATTGGACAGCGTGTGTGTCACAAACCCCATTGGACAGGGTGTGTGTGTCACAAACCCCATTTGATAGAGTGTTTGTGTGTCGCAAACCCCTTTAGAAAGTATGCGTGTCACAAACCCCATTGGATAGCGTCTGTGTGTCACAAGCACTATTGGACATAGTGTGGTGTCTCAAACCCCATTGGAAAGTGTATGTGTCACAAACCCCATTTGATAGAGTGTGTGTGTCAGAAACCCCATTAGATAGTATGCGTGTCACAAACCTCATTGGATAGCGTGTGTGTGTCACAGGCACCATGGGACAGAGTGTGGTGTCACAATCCCCATTGGACGGCGTGTGTGTCACAAATCCCATTGGATAGCGTCTGTGTGTCACAAGCACCATTGGACAGAGTATAGTGTCACAATCCCTATTGGACAGCGTGTGTGTCACAAACCCCATTGGACAGCGTGAGTGTCACAAACCCCATTGGACAGCGTGTGTGTGTCACAATCCCCATTGGACAGTGTGTGTGTCACAAACCCCATGGGACAGAGTGTGTGTCACAAACACTATTGGTCAGCGTGTGTGTGTCACAAGCCCATTGGACAGCGTGTGTGTGTCATGAACCCCATTGGACAGCGTGTGTGTCACAAGCACCATTGGACAAAGAGTGGTGTCACAAACCCCTTTGGATAGCATGTGTGTGTTACAAACCCTATTGGACAGTGTGTGTGTCACAAAACGCACTGCATGACGTGTGTGTCACAAACACCATTGCACAGCGTGTGTGTCACAAGCCCCATTGGACAGAGTGTATTTGTCACAAAGCCCATTGGACAGCGTGTGTGTCACAATCCCCATTGGACAGTGTGTGTATCACAAACCCCATTGGACAGGGTGTGTGTGTCACAATCCCCATTGGACAGTGTGTGTGTCACAAACCTCATTGCACAGAGTTTGTTTCACAAACCCCATTGGACAGCATGTGTGCCAAAACCCAATTGGACAGCGTGTGTGTCACAAACCCCCCTGTTCAGTGTGTGTGTCACAATCCCCAGTGGACAGCGTGTGTGTCAAAACCCCAGGGGACAGAGTGTGTGGCACAAACCCCATTGGACAGAGTGTGTGTCACAAACAACTTTGGACAGTGTGTGTGTCACAAGCCTATTGGACAGAGTGTGTGTCTCACAAAACCCATTGGACAGCGTTTGTGTCACGAATCCCATTGTACAGCGTGTGTGTCTGAATCACCATTGGACAGAGTGTGTGTGTCACAAACACCTTTGGAAAGTGTATGCGTCACGAACCCCATTGGACAGCGTGTGTGTGAAAGAATATCCATTGGACATTGTGTGTGTCACAAACCCCATTGGACATCGTGTGTGTCACAAACCCCATTGGACAGCATGTGTGTGTCACAATCCCCATTGGACAGTGTGCGTGTCACAAACCCCATTGGACAGAGTGTTTCACAGAAACACCATTGGACAGTGTGTGTGTCACAAACCCCATTGGAAAGTATATGTGTCTCAATCCCCATTGGACAGAGTGTGTGTCACAAAACTCACTGGACAGCGTGTGTGTTCACAAGCCACATTGGACAGCGTGTGTGTCAGAAGCCCATTGGACAGAGTGTGTGTGTCACAAAACCCACTGGACAGCGTGTGTGTCACGAACCCCATTGGACAGAATCTGTGTCACAAGCACCATTGGAGAGAGTGTGGTGTCACAAACCCCATTGGAAAGTGTATGTTTCACAAACCCCATTGGATAGCATGTCTCTTTCACAAACCGTATTGGACAGTGTGTGTGTCACAAACCCCATTGGAGATGAGTGGGTGAGAAACCCCATTGGACAGCGTGTGTGTCACAAACCCCATTGGACAGCGTGTGTGTGTCACAAACCCTCCTGGTCAGTGTGTGTGTCACAAACACCATTGGACAGCGTGTAGTGTCAGAAACCCCATTGGACAGAGTGTGTGTGTCACAATACCCATTGGAAAGTGTTTGTGTCACAAACTCCATGGGACAGAGTCTGTGTCACAAACACTATTGGACAGCGTGTGTGTGTCACAAGCCCATTAGAAAGTGTATGTGTCAGAAACCCCATTGGATAGCGTGTCTGTGTCACAAACCCTATTGGACAGTGTGTGTGTAACAAAAACCACTGGACAGCGTGTGTGTGACAAACCCAATTAAACAGCGTGTGTCACAAGCCCCATTGGATAGAGTGTATGTGTCACAAACCCCATTGGACAGTGTGTGTGTCACAATCCCCATTGGACAGCGTGTGTGTCACAAACCCCATTGGACAGTGTGCGTGTGTCACAATACCCATTAGACAGTGTGTGTGTCACAAACCCCATTGGACAGAGTGTTTCACAGAAACACCATTGGACAGTGTGTGTGTCACAAACCCCATTGGAAAGTATATGTGTCACAAACCCCTTTGGACAGAGTGTGTGTCACAAAACGCACTGGACAGCGTGTGTGTTCACAAGCCACATTGGACAGCGTGTGTGTCAGAAGACCCATTGGACAGAGTGTGTGTGTCACAATACCCATTGGACAGCTTGTGTGTCACAAACACCATTGGACAGCATGTGTGTGTAACAATACCCATTGGACAGTGTGTGTGTCACAAACCCCACTGGACAGCGTGTGTGTCACAAACACCCATATACAGTGTGCGTGTCACAAACCCCATTGGACATCGTGTGTGTCACAAACCCCTTTGGACAGTGTGTGTGTAACAAACCCCATTGGACAGCATGTGTGTATCACAATCCCCATTGGACAGTGTGTGTGTCACAAACCCCATGGGACACCGTGTGTGTGTCACAAACCCCATTGGACAGCGTATGTGTCAGAATCGCCATTGCACAGAGCGTGTGTGTCACAAACCTCATTGGAAATTGTATCTGTCACAAACCCCATTGGATAGCGTGTGTGTGTCACAAACCCCATTGGACAGAGTGAATGTGTCACAAACCCCTTAGAAAGTGTGTGTGTCATAAACAGTTTTGGATAGCGTGTGTGTGTCACAAACCGTATTGGACAGTGTGTGTGAGTCACAATCCCCATTGGACAGTGTGTATGTCATAAACCACATTGGATAGCGTGTGTGTGTCACAAACCCCATGGGACAGAGTGTGTGTCACGAACCACTTTGGACAGCGTGTGTCTCACAAGCGCCATTGGAAAGAGTGTGTGTGTCACAAAATCCCATTGGAAAGTGTATGTGTCACAAACCCCTTTGGATAGCCTGTGTGTGTCACAAACCCCATTGGGCTGTGTGCGTGTCACAAACCCCATTGGACAGTGGGTGTGTCACAAACTCCACTGGACATTGTGTGTGCCACAAACACCCATGGACAGTGTGCGTGTCACAAACCCCATTGGACATCGTGTGTGTCACAAACTCCTTTGGACAGTGTGTGTCACAAAACCCATTGGACATCGTGTGTGTCACAAACACCTTTGGACAGTGTGTGTGTCACAAAATCCATTGGACAGCGTGTTTGTCAAAAACACCCATGGACTATGTGCGTGTCACAAACCCCATTGGACAGCGTTTGTGTGTCACAATCCCATTGGACTGTGTGTGTGTCACAAACCCCATGGGACTAAGTGTGTGCCACGAACGCCATTGGACAGCGTGTGTGTCACAAGCCCCATTGGACAGAGTGTGTGTGTCACTAACCCCGTTGGAGAGTGTATGTGTCACAAACCCCATTGGATAGCGTGTGTGTCAAAAACGCAATTAGAAAGTATGTGTGTCACAAAACCCATTGGATAACATGTGTGTGTCACAAACCCTATTGGACGGAGTGTAGGTCACAATCCCCATTGGACAGCGTCTGTGTCACAAAACCCATTGGACAGCGTTTGTGTCACAAACACCGTTGGACAGCGTGTGTGTGTCACAATCCCCATTGGACAATGTGTGTGTGTGTCACAAAACCCATTGGATAGCGTGTGTGTCACAAACCCCAGTGGACACTGTGTGTGTCACGAACGGCACTGGACAGTGTGTGAGTCAAAAAACCCCCTGGACAGTGTGTGTGTCACAATCCCCAGTGGACAGCGTGTGTGTCAAAACCCCATTGGACAGTGTGTGTGTGACAAAACCCACTGGAGAGTGTGTGTGTCACAAACACCATTGGAGAGCGTGAGTGTCACGAACTCCATTGGACAGCGTGTGTGTCACAAGCACCATTGGACAGAGTTTGCGAGCCACAAACCCCATTGGAAAGTGTATGTGTCACAAACCCCATTGGATAGCGTGTGTGTGTCACAAAGCCCATTGGACAGCGTGTGTATCACAAGACCTATTGGACAGAGTGTGTGTGTCACAAACCCCATTGGACAGCGTGTGTGTCACAATCCCCATTGGACTCTGTGCGGGTCACAAAAACCATTAGACAGAGTTTGTGTCTCAAGCCCCATTGGACAGAGTGTATGTGTCACACACCCCATTGGACAGTGTGTGTGTCACAATCCCCATTGGACAGTGTGTGTGTCCCAAACCCCATTGGAAAGTGTGTGTCACGAACCCCATTGGATAGCATGTGTGTGTCATAAAGCCTATTGGACAGTGTGTATCTCACAATCCCCATTGGACAGCGTCTGTGTCACAAACCCCATTGGCCAGCGTGTGTGTCACAAACACCGTTGGAAAGCGTGTGTGTGTCACAATCCCCATTGGACAGTGTGTTTGTCACAAAACCCATTGGATAGTGTGTGTATCAGGAAAACCATTGGAAATTGTGTGTGTCATAAACCCTATTGGACAGAGTGTGTGTGTCACACACCCCATTTTCAGCGTGTGTGTCACAAACCCCATTCTATAGTGGGTGTGTCATAAGCCCCATTGGACAGCGTGTGTGTCACATTCCGCATTGGACAGTGTGTGTGTCACAAACCCCATGGGACAGAGTGTGTGTCACGAACCCCATTGGAAAGTGTATGTGTCACAAAACCCATTGGATAGCCTGTGTGTGTCACAAACCCTCCAGGTTAGTGTGTGTGTCAAAAAACCCATTGAACAGCATGCGTGTCACAAACACTATTGGACAGTCTTTGTGTAACAAACCCAATTGCTCAGCGTGTGTGTAACAAACCCCATTGGACAGAGTGTGAGTGTCACAATCCCCATTGGACAGTGTGTGTGTCACAAACATCATTGGACAGCGTGTGTGTCACAAGCCCATTGGACAGAGTGTGTGTGTCACAAGAACCTTTGGACAGAGTGTGTGTGTCACAATCCCCATTAGAAAGTGTATGTGCCACAAACACTATTGGATAGAGTGTGTGTGTCACAAACCCTATTGGACAGTGTGTGTGTCATAAAATCCACTGGACAGTGTGTGTTCACAAACCCCATTGGACAGCGTGTTTTCACAAGACCCTTTGGACAGAGTGTGTGTGTCACAAGACCCATTGGACAGCGTGTGTGTGTAACAATAACCATTACACAGTGTGTTGGTCACAAACCCTCGTGGACACTGTGTATGTCACAAACCCCATTGGACAGCGTGTGTGTGTCACAATACCCATTGGAAAGTGTGTGTGTCACAAACTGGATTGTACAGAGTTTGTGTCACAAAAGCCATTGGACGGTGTGTGTGTCACAATCCCCATAGGACAGCGTATGTGTCACAATCATCATTGGACAGCGTGTGTGTCACAAGCCCATTGGACAGAGTGTGTGTGTCACAAAAGCCACTGGACATCGTGTGTGTCACGAACCCCTTTGGACAGCGTGTGTGTCACAAGCACCATTGGACAGAGTGTGTGTGTCACAAACCCCATTGGAAAGTATATGCGTCACAAACCCCATTGGATTGCCTGTGTGTGTCACAAAACCTATTGGACAGTTTGTGTGTCACAAAACCCACTGGACAGCGTGTTTTTCACAAACCCCATTGGATAGCATGTGTGTCACAATCCCCATTGGACAGCATGTGTGTCACAATCCCCATTGCGACAGCGTGTGTGTCGCAAAAACCATTGGACAGCGTCTGTGTGTAACAATAACCATTGGACAGTGTTTGTACCAGAAACCCTTGTGGACACTGTGTATGACACAAACCCCATTGGACAGTGTGTGTGTCAGAAACTCCACTGAACAGCGTGTGTTTCACAAACCCCATTGGACAGCGTGTGTGTGTCACAATACCCATTGGAAAGTGTGTGTGTCTCAAACTGGATTGGACAGAGTTTGTATCACAAACGGCATTGGACGGCGTGTGTGTCACAAACCCCATTGGATATCGTGTGTGTGTCACAATACCCATTGGACAGCGTGTGTGTCACAAACCACATTGGACAGCGTGTGTGTGTCACAATTCCCATTGGACAGTGTGTGTGTCACAAACCCCATTGGACAGTGTGTGTGTGTTACAACCCCATTGTACAGTGTGTGGGTCACAAACCCCATTGTACAGCATGTATGTTTCACAATCCCCACTGTACAGTGTGTGTGTCACAAACACCATTGTATAGCGTGTGTGTCACAAACCCCTTTGGACAGTGTGTGTGTCACAAACCCCTCAGTACAGGGTGTGTGTCACAATCCCCATAGGACAGTGTGTGTGTCACAATCATCACTGGACAGCGTGTGTGTCACAAGCCCATTGGACAGAGTGTGTGTGACACAAAACCCACTGGACAGTGTGTGTGTCACGAACCCCTTTGGACAGCGTGTGTGTCACAAGCACCATTGGACAGAGTGTATGTGTCAAAAACCCCATTGGAAAGTATATGTGTCACAAACCCCTTTGGATTGCGTGTGTGTGTCATAAACCCTATTGGACAGTGTGTGTGTCAAAAAATCCACTGGACAGCGTGTGTGTTCACAAACCCCATTGGACAGCATGTTTTTCACAAGACCCTTGAACAGAGTGTGTGTGTCACAAAGCCCATTGGACAGCGTGTGTTTCACAATCCCCATTGGACAGTGTGTGTACCACAAACACCATTGGACAGCGTGTGTGTGTTTCAATACCCACTGGACAGCGTGTGTGTCACGAACCCCATTGGATAGCGTGTGTGTGGCACAAACCCTATTGGACAGTGTGTGTGTCACAAAACCCACTGGACAGCGTGTTTTTCACAAGACCCTTTGGACAGAGTGTGTGTGTCACAATCCCCATTGGACAGCGTGTGTGTCACAAGCCCCTTTTGACAGCGTGTCGCAAATAGCATTGGAAAGTGTGTGTGTGTAACAATAACCACTGGACAATGTGTGTGCCACAAACCCTCGTGGACACTGTGTGTGTCACAACCCCCATTGGACAGTGTGTGTGTCAGAAACTATACTGAACAGCGTGTGTTTCACAAACCCCATTGGACAGCGTGTTTGTGTCACAATACCCATTGGAAAGTGTGTGTGTCTCAAACTGGATTGGACAGAGTTTGTGTCACAAACGCCATTGGACGGCATGTGTGTCACAAACCCCATTGGACAGCGTGTGTGTGTCACAATACCCATTGGACAGCATGTGTGTCACAAACCATATTGGACAGCGTGTGTGTGTCACAATTCCCATTGTACACTGTGTGTGTCACAAACCCCATTGGACAGTGTGTGTGTGTTACAACCCCATTGTACAGTGTGCGTGTCACAAACCCCATTGTATAGAGTGTGTGTGGCACAATCCCCACTGAACAGTGTGTGTGTCACAAACACCATTGGATAGCGTGTGTGTCACAAACCCTATTGGACAGTTTGTGTGTCAAAAAATCCACTGGACAGCGTCTGTGTTCACAAACCCCATTGGACAGCGTTTTTTTCACAAGACACATTGGACAGGGTGTGGGTGTCACAAAGCCCATTGGACAGCGTGTGTGTCACAATCCCCATTGGACAGTGTGTATGTCACAAACTCCACTGGACAGGGTGTGTGTCACAAACACCCATGGTCAGTGTCCGTGTCACAAACCCCATTGGAAAGAGTTTGTGTCACAAACCCTTTGGACAGCATGTGTGTCACAAACCCCGTGGGACAGCGTGTGTTTCACAATACCCATTGGACAGCGTGTGAGTCACAATCCCCATTGGACAGTGTGTGTGTCACAAACACCATTGGACAGCTTCTGTGTCACAAACCCCCGTGGACACTGTGTGTGTCACAAACCCCATTGGACAGAGTTTGTGTGTTTCACAATACCCACTGGACAGCGTGTGTGTCACGAACCTCATTGGACAGCGTGTGTGTCACAGTACCCATTGGACACAGTGTGGGTCACAAAACCCTTTGGACAGAGTGTGAGTGTCACAAACTCCTTTGGACAGCTTGTGTGTCACAAACCCCACTGGACTCCGTGTGGGTCAGAAACCCCATTGGACAGAGTGTGTGTCACAAACCCCATTGTACAGCGTGTGTTTAACAATTCCCATCGGACAGCGTGTGTGTCACAAACCCCATTGGAATGTGTGTGTCACAAACCCCATTGGATACAGTGTGTGTGTCAAAAACCCCGTTAGAATGTATGTGTGTAACAAACCCCATTGGATAGCATATGTGTGTCATAAACCCTACTGGACAGTGTGTATGTCCCAATCCCCATTGGACAGCGTCTGTGTCACAAACCCTATTGGACAGCCTGTGTATCACAAACACCATTGGACAGCGTGTGTGTGTCACAATCCCCACTGGACAGTGTGTGTGTCACAAAACCCATTGGAGAGCGTCTGTGTCACGAACACCATTAGAAAGCGTGTGTGTCACAAAACCCATTGGATAGCGTATGTGTGTCACAAACACTATTGGACAGAGTGTGTGTGTCACACACCCCATAGGACAGCGTGTGTGTCATAAACCCAGTTGGATAGCGTGTGTGTGTCACAAACCCCATTATAAAGTTTGAGTGTCACTAACCCCATTGGACAGCGTGTGTGTCACAAACGTCATTGGAGAGAGTGTGTGTCACAAACCCCATTGGACAGCGTGTGTGTCACAAACCCCCGTGGACACTGTGTGTTTCACGAATGCTATTGGACAGTGTGTGTGTACCAAACTCCCCTGGACAGTATTTGTTTCACAATCCCCAGTGGACAGCGTGTGTGTCAAATAACAGTGGACAGCGTGTGTGTCACAAACCCCATTGGATAGCGTGTGTGTGTCAAAAACCCCATTAAGAAAGTATTTGTGTCACAAACCCCATTGGATAGCATGTGTGTGTCATAAACCTTATTGGACAGTGTGTATGTCACAATCCCCATTGGTCAGCGTCTGTGTCACAAACCCCATTGGACAGCGTGTGTGTCACAAACACCATTGGACAGCGCGTGTTTCAAAAGCCCCATTGGACAGCGTGTGTGTCACAAACCCCATTGGACAGCTTGTGTGTGTCACAACCGCCATTGGACAGTGCGCGTGTCACTAAACCCATGGGACAGAGTGTGTGTCACAAAACCCATTGGACAGCTTGTGTGTCACAAGCACCATTGGATAGCGTGTGTGTGTCACAAGCACCATTGGATGGCGTGTGTGTGTCACAAACCCTCCTGGTCAGTGTGTGTGTCACAAAACCCATTGGACAGCAGGCGTGTCACAAACACCTTTGGACAGCGTGTGTGTCACAAAACCAATTGGATAGCGTGTGTGTCACACACCCCATTGGATAGCGTGTGTGTGTCACAGACCCCATTGGACAGTGTGTTTTTCACAAAACCCATTGGATAGCGTGTGTGATGTCACAAACCCTATTAGACAGTGTATGTGTCACAAACCCCACTGGACAGCGTGTGTGTCACGAAACCCATTAGACAGCTTGTGTGTCACAAGACCTATTGGACTGAGTCTGTGTGTCACAAGCCACATTGGACAGAGTGTATGTGTCACAAACCCCATTGGACAGCGTGAGTGTCACAAGCGCCATTGGACAGAGTGTGTGTGTCACAAACTCCATTGGAAAGTGTATGTGTCACAAAACCCACTGGATAGCGTGTGTCTGCCACAAACCCTCCTGGAAAGTATGTGTGTCACAAAACCCATTGGACAGCATGCTTGTCACAAACACCTTTGGACAGTGTGTATGTAACAAAACCAATTGGTCAGCGTGTGGGTCACAAACCCCATTGGATAGCGTTTGTGTGTCACAAACCCCATTATAAAGTATGCGTGTAACAAACCCCATTGGATAGCACGTGTGTGTCACAAACCCCATTAGAAAGTGTGCTTTTCACAAACACCATTGGACAGAGTGTGTGTTACAAACCCCACTGGACAGCGTGTATGTCATGAACCCCATTGGACAGCGTGTGTGTCACAATACCCATTGGACACCGTGTGGGTCACAAAACCCATTGGACAGAGTGTGTGTGTCACAATCCCCATTGAACAGTGTGTGTGTCACAAAACCAATTGGATAGTGTGTGTGTCACAAACCCCATTGGAAACTGTGTGTGTCACAAACCCCACTGGACAGTCTTAGTGTTTAACAATACCCATTATACAGTATGTGTGTCACGAACGCCACTGGACAGTGTGTGTATCACAAACCCCCCTGGAAAGTGTGTGTGTCAAAATCCCCAGTGGACAGCGTATGTGTCAAAACCCCTTTGGGCAGTGTGTGTGTGACAAAACCCACTGGACAGCGTGTGTGTCACAAACCCCTTTGGACTGTGTGTGTGTCACAAACCCCATTGGACAGCGTGTGTGTGTCACAATCCCCATTCGACAGTGTGTGTGTCACAAACACCATTGGACAGCGTGTGTGTCACAAGCCTATTGGACAGAGTGCGTGTTTCACAAAACCCACTGGACAGCGTGTGTGTCACGAACACCATTGTACAGCGTGTCTGTCACAAGCACCATTGGACAGAGTGTGTGTGTCACAAACCCCTTTGGAAAGTGTACGTGTCACTAACCCCATTGGACAGCATGTGTGCGTCACAAATCCCATTGGACAGTGTGTGTGTCACAAACCCCATGGGACAGAAGGTGTGTCACGAACCCCATGTGACAGCGTTTGTGTCACAAGCGCAATTGGACAAAGTGTGTTTCTCAAAAACCCCATTCGAAAGTGTATGTGCCACAAACCTCATTGGATAGCGTGTGTGTGTCACAAACCCTCCTGGTCAGTGTGTGTGACACAAAACCCATTGGACAGCATGCGAGTCTCAAACACCATTGGACAGTGTGTGTGTAACAAACCCAATTGGTCAGCCTGTGTGTCACAAACCCCATGGGGCAGCGTGTGTGTGTCACAAACCCCATTGCAAAGTGTGTTTCACAAACCCCATTGGATAGCGTGTGTGTCACAAGCCCTGTTGGACAGTATGTATGTCACAATCACCATTGGACAGCGTCTTTTTCACAAACCCCATTGGACAGCGTCTGTGTCACAAACACCATTGTACAGTGTGTGTGTGTCACAATCCCCATTGGACAGTGAGTGTGTCACAAAACCCATTGGATAGCGTATGTGTCACAAACCATATTTGAAAGTGTATGTGTCACAAACCCCAATGAATAGCGTGTGTGTGTCACAACCCCCATGGGACAGAGTGTGTGTCACAAACCTCATTGGACAGCGTGTCATAAACCCCATTGGAAAGGGTGTGTGTCACAATCCCCATTGTTCAGTGTGTGTGTGTCACAAACCCCATTAGACAGCGTGTGTGTCAAAAACCCCTTTGGAGAGTGTGTGTCACAAACCCCTTTGTACAGTGTGCGTTTGTCACAATCCCCATTGGACAGAGTGTGTGTCACAAACAGTATTGGACAGCGTGTGTGTGTCACAAGCCCATTGGACTGAGAGTGTGTGTCACAAAACCCACGGGACAGCGTGTGTGCCATGAACCCCATTGCACAACGTCTGTGCCACAACCCCCCGTGGACACTGTGTGTGTAATAAACCCCATTGGACAGTGTGTATGTCACAAACTCCACTGGACAGCGTGTGTGTCACAAACACCCATGGACAGTGTGCGCGTCACAAACCCCATTGGACATCGTGTGTGTCACAAACCCCTTTGGACAGTGTGTGTGTCACAAACCCCATTGGACAGAGTGTGTGTCACAAAACCACATTGGACAGCGTGTGTGTCACAAATACCATTGCAAAGCGTGTGTGTGTCACGAACCCCATTGGACAACGTGTGTGTGTCACAAACCCCATTTGAAAGTTTATGTGTCACAAACATCATTGGATAGAGTGTGTGTGTCACAAACACTATTGGACAGTGTGTGTGTCACAAAACCCACTGGACAGTGTGTGTGTCACAAACCCCATTGGACAGCGTGTGTATCAAAAGCCACATTCAGCAGAGTGTATGTGCCACAAACCGCATTGGACACGTGTGTGTCACAATAACCTTTGGTCAGTGTGTGTGTCACAAACCCCATTGGACAGTGTGTGTGTCAGAAACCCCATTGGACAGAGTTTGTGTGACAAACCCCATTGGACAGCATGTGTGTCATGAACCCCATTGGGCAGCGTGTGTGTCTCAATCACCATTGGACAGAGTGTTTGTCTCACAAACCCCATTCGAACGCGTATGTATCAGAAACCACATTGGATAGCGTGTGTGTCACAATCCCCATTATACAGCATGTGTGTCACAAACCCCATAAGACAGCGTGTGTGTGTCACAAGACCCACTGGACACTGTGTGTGTCACAAACCCGTTTGGAGAGAGTTTGTGTCACAATCCCCATTGGACAGTGTGTGTGTCACAAACACCATTGGACAGCGAGTGTGACACAAGCCTATTGGACAGAGTACGTGTGTCACAAATCCCACTGTACTGCGTGTGTGTCACGAACACCATTGGACAGAATGTGTGTCACAAGCACCATTGGACAGAGTGTGTGTGTCACAAACCCCATTGGAACGTGTATGTGTCACAAACCCCATTGGATAGCATGTGTGTGTGTCACAAAGCCTATTGGAGAGTGTGTGTGTCACAAAACCCACTGGACAGCATGTGTGTCAGAAACCCCATTGGACAGCGTGTGTTTAACAAACCTCTTTGGACAGCGTGTGTGCTTCACAATACTCTTTCGACAGTGTGTGTGTCACAAACCCCATTGGACAGCGTTTGTTTCACAGACCCCATTGGACAGCCTGTGTGTCACAAACACCATTGGACAGTGTTTGTGTCACAAAACCCATTGGACAGCGTGTGTGTGTCACAAACCTCCTGGTCAGTGTGTGTGTCACAAGCACCATTGGACAGTGTGTGTGTGTCACAAACCCCATTGGAAAGTGTGTGTGTCACAAACCCCATTGTATAGCGTGTGTGTGTCACAAACATTATTGGACACTGTGTGTGTCACAAAACCCACTGGACAGTATGTGTGTCACAAACCCCATGGGGCAGAGTGTGTGTCACAAACCTCATTGGACAACGTGTGTATCAAAAGCCACATTCGTCAGACTGTATGTGTCAGAAACCCCATTGGAAAAGTGTGTGTCACAAACCCCATTGGACAGCGTGTGTGTCACAATCACCATTGTACTGAGTGTCTATCTCACAAACCCCATCGGACAGCGTGTGTGTGTCACAATACACATTTGACAGTGTGTGTGTCACAAACCCATTTGGAGAGAGTTTGTGTCACAAACCTCATTGTACAGCGTGTTTGTCACTAGCCCTTTGGGCAGAGTGCGTGTGTCAAAAACCCCATTATACAGCGCGCTGGTCACAATCCCCGTTTTACAGCGTGTGTGTCACAAACCCCATTGGACAGAGTGTGTGTGTGAAAAACCCCATTGGAGAGAGTGTGTGTCACAAACCCCACTGGACAGCGTGTGTGTCACAAACCCCTCTGGACAGTGTGTGTGTCACAATCCCCAGTGGACAGCGTGTGTGTCAAAACCCCATTGGACAGTGCGTGTGTGACAAAACCCACTGGACAGCGTGTGTGTCACAAACACTAATGGACAGTGTGACTGTCACAAACCCCGCTGGATAGCGTGTGTGTCACAAACCCCTTTGGACAGTGTGTGTGTCACAAACCCCATTGGACAGCGTGTGTTTGTCACAAACCCCATTGGACAGAGTGTGTGTCACAAACCCCACTGGACAGCGTGTGTGTCACAAACCCCCCTGGACAGTGTGTGTGTCACAAACCCCATTGAACAGCGTGTGTTTGTCACAAACCCCATTGGACAGAGTGTGTGTGACAAACCCCATTGGAGAGAGTGTGTGTCACAAACCCCACTGGACAGCGTGTGTGTCACAAACCCCCCTGGACAGTGTGTGTGTCACAAACTGCATTGGACAGACTTTGTGTCACAAACCCCATTGGATAGTGTGTGTGTGTCACAGACACTATGGGACATTGTGTGTGTCACAAACACCATTGGACAGCCTGTGTGTGTCACAAACCCCATTGGACAGCTTGTGTATCAAAAGCCGCATTAGACACAGTGTATGTGTCACAAACACATTGGACACATGTGTGTCACAATACCCATTGGACAGTGTGTTTCTCACAAACTCCATTGGACAGTGTGTTTGTCACAATCCCCTTTGGACAGAGTTTGTGTGAAAAACCCCATTGGACAGCTTTTGTGTCATAAACCCCATTGGAAAGTGTATGTGTCACAAACCGCATTTGATAGCGTGTGTGTTGTCACAAACCCCATTGGACAGCGTGTGTGTCACAAGCCCATTGGACAGAGTGTGTGTGTCAGAAGACCCACTAGAAAGCATGTGTGTCATGAACCCCATTCTCAGCGTGTGTGTCACAATCACCATTGGACACAGGTGTGTCTCACAAACCCCATTGGAAAGTGTATGTGTCACAAAACGCATTGTATGGAGTGTATGTGTCACAAACCGCACGGGAGAGCGTGTGTGTGTCACAAACCCCATTGTACAGCGTGTTTGTCACAAGCCCTTTGGACAGAGTGTGTGTGTCAAAAACCCCTTTAGACAGTGTGTGTGTCACAAAGCAGATTGTACAGCGTGTGTGTCACAAACCCCATTGGACAGTGTGTGTGTCACAAACCCCACTGGACAGCGTGTGTGTGTCACAATACCCATTGGACAGCAAGTGTGTCACAAACGCCATTGGACAGCGTGTGTGTGTCACAATAACCATTGGACAGCAAGTGTGTCACAACCACCATTGGACAGAGTGTGTGTGTCACAAACCCCATTGGAAAGTATATGTGTCATAAACCCCAT
This sequence comes from Columba guinea, assembly GCA_032206185.1. Taxonomy (NCBI): domain Eukaryota; kingdom Metazoa; phylum Chordata; class Aves; order Columbiformes; family Columbidae; genus Columba; species Columba guinea. The sequence continues at coordinate 2,080,097 of JAVLUU010000064.1, read as the reverse complement.
TGGATAGAGGGTGTGTGTCAAAAACCCCATTAGACAGAGTGTGTGTGACAAACCCCATTGGACAGAGTGTGTGTCATGAACCCCATTTGAAAACTTGTGTGTCACAAGCGCCATTGGACAGAGTGTTTCTGTGACAAACACCATTGGAAAGTGTATGTGTCACGAACCCCATTGGATAGCATGTGTGTGTCACAAACCCTATTGGACAGCGTGTGTGTCACAAACCCCATTGGACAGCGTGTGTGTCTCACAATCCCCATTGGACAGTGTGTATGTCACAAACCCCATGGGACAGAGTGTTTGTCACAAACACTATTGGACAGGGTGTGTGACAAGCCCATTGGACAGAGAGAGTGTGTCACAAAACCCACTAGACAGCGTGTGTGTTTCAAACCCCATTGAACAGTGTGTGTGTCACAAACCCCATTAAACAGCGTTTGTGTCACAAACACCCATGGAGAGTGTGAGTGTCACAAACCCCATGGCACAGCGTGTGTGTGTCACAAACCCCATTAGAGAGCGTGGGTGTGTCACAAACCCTACTGGACAGTGTGTGTGTCACAAGCCTCATTAGACAGCGTGCGTGTCGTCACAGTCCCCGTTGGACAGTGTGTGTGTCACAAAACCCATTGTATAGCGTGTGTGTGTTACAATCCCCATTAGAACGTGTGTGTGTCACAAACGCCATTGGATAGTGTGTGTGTGTCACAAACCCTATTGTACAGTGTGTGTGTCACAAAACCCGCTGGACCGTGTATGTGTCACAAACCCCATTGGACACTGTGTGTCACAAACCGCATTGAACAGAGTGTGTGTCACAAACAGCAATGGACAGTGTGCGTGTCATAAACCCCATTGGACAGCGTGTGTTTGTGTCACAATTCCCATTGGACATTGTTTGTGTGTCACGAACCCCATTGGACAGCATGTGAGTGTCACAATCCCCATTGGACAGTGTGTGTGTCACTAAAACCACTGGACAGCGTTTTTGTCAAAAGCCCCATTGGACAGCGTGTGTGTCAAGAACACAATTGGACAGCGTGTTTGTGTAACAATACCCATTGGACAGTGTGTGTGTCACAAAACCCATTGGATAGCGTGTGTGTCACAAACCCCATTGGACAGCGTGTTTCTCACAAACACCCATGATCAGTGTGCGTGTCACAAACCCCATTGGACATCATGTGTGTCACAAAACCCTTTTGACAGAGTGTGTGTCACAAACACCATTGGACAGTGTGTGTGTCAAAAACCCCAATGGACAGTGTGTGTGTGTCAGAAAACCTCCTGGTCGGTGTGTATGTCACAAACACTATTGGACAGTGTGTGTGTCACAAAACCCACTGGACAGCGTGTGTGACACAAACACCATTGGACAGTGTGCGTGTCACAAGCCCCATTGGACAGAGTGTGTGTCACAAACACCATTGGACAGCGTGTGTGTGTAACAATACCCAATGGACAGTGTGTGTGTCACAAACCCCACTGGACAGCGTGTGTCTCACAAACACCCATGGACAGTGTGCGTGTCACAAACCCCATTGGACATCTTGTGTGTCACAAACCCTTTTGGACAGTGTGTGTGTCACAAACCCCATTGGACAGCGTGTGTGTGTCACAATCCACATTGGACAGCGTGTGTGTCACAAGCCTGTTGGACAGCGTGTTTGTGTATCAATACCCATTGTACAGTGTGTGTGTCACAAACCCCATTGGACAGCGTGTGTGTGTAAAAATACGCATTGGACAGTGTGTGTGTCAAAACCCCAGTGGATAGTGTGTGTGGCACAAAACCCACTGGAAAACGTGTGTGTCACAAACCCCCGTGCACACTGTATGTGTCAACAACGCCATTGGACAGTGTGTGTTTCACAATCCCCATTGGACAGCGTGTGTGTGTACCAATAGCCATTGGACAGTGTGTGTGTCACAAAACCCAGTGGACAGCGTGTGTGTGTCACAAACCCCATTGGATAGCTTGTGTGTCACAAACCCCTTTTGAAAGAGTGTGTGTCACAAACCCCATTGGACAGAGTGTTTGTGTCACAATCCCCATTGGACAGTGTGTGTGGCACAAACCCCATGGTACAGAGTGTGTGTCACGAACCCCATTGGACAGCGTGTGTGTCACAAACACCGTTGGATAGCGTGTATGTGTCACAAACCCTCCTGGTCAGTCTGTGTGTGACAAAACCCATTGGACAGCATGCATGTCACAAACACTATTGGACAGTCTGTGTGTAACAAACCCAATTGGTCAGCCTGTGTGTCACAAACCCCTTGGGGCAGCGTGTGTGTGCCATGAACCCCATTAGAAAGTGTGCGTGTCACAAACCTTATTGGATAGCGTGTGTGAATGTGACAAACCCTATTGGACAGTGTGTGTGTCACGAACCCCATTGGACAGCTTGTGTGTCACAAGACCTATTGGACAGAGTGTGTGTGTCACAATCCCCAATGGACAGTGTGTGTGTCACAATCCCCATTGGACAGCGTGTGTGTGTACCAATAGCCATTGGACAGTGTGTGTGTCTCAAACCCCATTGGACAGCGTGTGTGTCAAAACCCCAGTGGATAGTGTGTGTGTCACAAAACCCAGTGGACAGCGTGCGTGTCACGAACCCCATTGGACAGCATGCGTGTCACAAACACCATTGGAGAGTGTGTGTTTAACAAACCCAATTGGTCAGAGTGTGTGTCACAAAGCCCATGGGACAGCGTGTGTTTGTCAGAAACCCCCTTGGAAAGTGTGTGTGTCACAAACCCCATTGGATAGCGTGTGTGTGTCACAAACCCCATTGGATAGCGTGTGTGTCACAAACCCCTTTTGAAAGAGTGTGTGTCACAAACCCCATTGGACAGCGTGTTTGTGTCACAATCCCCATTGGACAGTGTGCGTGTCACAAACCCCATTGGACAGCGTGTGTGCTACAAACACCCATGGACAGTGTGCGTGTCACAATCCCCATTGGACATCGTGTGTGTCACAAACCCCTTTGGATAGCATGTGTGTGTCACAATCCCCATTGGGCAGTGTGTGTGTCACAAACCACATGGGACAGAGTGTGTGTCACGAACCCCATTAGACAGCGTGTGTGTCATAAACACCATTGGACAGCGTGTTTTTCACAAGAGCCATTGGACAGAGTGTGTGTGTCACAAAGCCCATTGGACAGCGTGTGTGTCACAAACCCCATTGGACAGTGTGTGTGTCACAAACTCCACTGGACAGCGTGTGTGTCACAAACACCTATGGATAATGTGCATGTCAGAAACCCCGTTGGACATCGTGTGTGTCACAAACCCCTTTGGACAGTGTGCGTTTCACAAACACCATTTGACAGTGTGTGTATTACAAACCCAATTGGTCAGCGTGTGTAGTCACATACCCCATGAGACAGCGTGTGTGTGTCACAAACCCCATTGGAAAGTGTTTGTGCCACAAATCCATTGGAAAGTGTGTGTGTCACATACCCCATGGGACAGCGTGTGTGTGTCACAAACCCCATAGGAAAGCGTGCGTGTGACAATCCCCATTGGACAGCGTTTGTGTCACAAACCCCATTGGACAGCGTGTGTGTCACAAACACCATTGGTTAGCGTGTGTGTGTCACAATCCCCATTGGTCAGTGTGTGTGTCACAAAACCCATTGGATAGGTTGTGTGTCACAAACCCTATTTGAAAGTGTGGGTGTCACAAACCCCATTGCATAGCGTGTGTGTGTCACAAACCGTATTGGACAGTGTGTGTGTCACAAACCCCACTGTACAGCGTGTGTGCAACGAGCCCCATTGGACAGCGTGTGTCTCACACGACCCATTGGACAGAGTGTGTGATTCACAAACCCCACTGGACAGCGTGTGTGTCACAATCCCCATTGGACAGCGTGTGTGTCACAAACCGCTTGGACAGTGTGTGTGTCACAAACCCCATTGGACAGCGTGTTTGTGTAACAATACCCATTGGAGAGTGTGTGTGTCACAGACCCCATTGGACAGCGTGTGTGTGTAATAAAACGCTTTGCACAGTGTGTGTGTCACAAACCTCATTGGACAACGTGTGTTTCACAAACCCCCGTGCACACTGTATGTGTCACGAACGCCATTGGACAGTGTGTGTGTCACAAACCCAATTGGACAGCGTGTGTGTGTAACAATAGCCATTGGACAGTGTGTGTGTCACAAACCCTATTGGACAGTGTGTGTGTCAAAACCCCAGTGGACAGTGTGTGTGGCACAAAACCCACTGGACAGCGTGTGTGGCACAAACCCCTTTGGACAGTGTGTGTGTCACAAACCCCATTGGACAGCGTGTGTGTGTCACAATCCCCATTGGACAGCGTGTGTGTCACAAGCCCGTTTGGCAGAGTGTGTTTGTCACAAAACCCATTGGACAGCGTGTGTGTATCACAAACCCAATGGAAAGTGTATGTTTCACAAACCCCATTGGATAACGACCGTTATCACGGTGATGTGGGAGATTTAAAAGCGGCTGTAACTCGAGACCAGCACTCAGTTCCTCGGATCAGCTGACTGAAGCCAGCTCGGCCGGAGCCAGGAGGGAAATCTCGAAGCTACAGTGGTAAGAGAGGGTAAAGAGAGGGGTTCCTGGTCGCGTTTTCAATTCCGCTACCAGGGAGTCCCCGGCAGCCCTTGCGGAACCGGCTGACGTGGCGTGACCGTTACCACGGTGACGGAAGTCACACCCCTCTCCCTTACTTTGAAAAAGCCTCTGGGAGGGCAGCGACGCGTCCCTTCCAGGCACTGGAAGGTGAAGTGCTTGTGAGGCAGGTGAGCACTACCCACACGGTGTTGCAGCAGCGACTCTGGCTGCTCGTGCAGTAAGGCTCAGAGGTTCTGTCACTCCTTGCTGTTAGACCTCTCACTTGTTGCTGGTGACACAGACTGGGGTGTGGCAGGGCAAGTAGACTGGACACAACTAGCTCTTGTAGCTGAGTTTGTCCGGGGTTTCATTTTGTTTTCTTGTCCCCAATTTAACTAAGGGTAGCAATGGTTTCTAGAAAAAGGAAAGCTGTTGCTGCCGTTAATACAAAGAGTGTGTCTACACAGACACTACCTGCCAAGAAGGATGCAGCCACCCAGGCTTCTGGCTGCGCAGAGTGTCTGTGCCTGGCATTAGTATCAGAGAATGGTATGGGAGGCACCTGTGTACGATGTGACCAGGTGAATGACTTACTGTGCCTAGTGGCAGAGCTTAAGGAAGAGGTAGAGAGACTAAGGAGCATTAGGGAGAGTGAAGAAGAAATAGACTGGTGGGGTCAGGCTCTTTTGACTCCTAAGGGTGTGCAACAGGAGATGGCAAAGCCTTGTCCCTCCTGCCATAAGGCGGATACAGCAGATCTAATTGATGGGGGGGAATGGAAACAGGTCCCTGATCGGAGAGGTAAAAGAACCCTCTCTCGAACCCCATCACCACACTTGGTGCCCCTAACAAATAGATATGAGGCCCTGGACCCTGAAAATCAGGCAGAGGACAGCCAAGAAGATCCACCTGGAGAGCCCCCTGGATGGACCTCATCAACAAGAAGAATCACAACTGCAGCTGTAAGAGGAAAAAAAAAAAGAAGAGTGGTAGTAGTCTGCGACTCTCTTCTGAGGGGAACAGAGGGCCCTATATGTCGCCCAGACCCATCCCACAGGGAGGTCTGCTGCCTTCCTGGAGCTAGGGTGGGGGACATTAATAGGAGACTTCCGGAGCTGATTCAGCCCTCAGACTACTATCCCGTTAATAGTCCAAGCTGGCAGTGAGGACATCAACAGAAGAAGTATCAAGACAATTAAAAAGGACTTTAAAGCACTGGGTCAGTCAGTTCATGGGACCGGAGCACAAGTGATATTTGCCTCAGTTCCTGTGCTAGCTGGGACGGATGATGAACTAAATAAAGAGAGGAGCAGAAAAGCCCATCTCATCAACAGGTGGCTTAAGGATTGGTGTCACCGTCAAAATTTTGGGTTTTTTGACCATGGGCCAAGCTCCGTGGTACCCAGTCTCCTCAAATCAGATGGGCTTCATCCTTCTAGGGAGAGCAAGAGGACTATAGCCCATAAGTTGGCAGGGCTGATCAGGAGGGCTTTAAACTAGGTTTGAAGGGGGAAGGGATTGAAACTGGGCTCTCCAAAGATCAGCCTACGGATGGAAAGCCCGAATTAAGAGGGAAATCAGCAGCCCACTTGAAGTGCATGTACGCTAATGCACGCAGTATGGGCAACAAACAAGAGGAGCTGGAAGCCATCGTGCAGCAGGAAAGCTATGACATAGTTGCCATCACAGAAACATGGTGGGATGACTCATATGACTGGAGTGCTGCTATGTGTGGCTACAAGCTCTTCAGAAAAGATAGGCAGGGTAGGAGAGGTGGAGGGGTGGCTTTATATGTTAGAGAGTCACTCGACTCTGTTAAACTTGAGGTCAGCAGTGACAAGGTTGAGTGCCTGTGGACCAGAATCAGGGGGAAGTCCAACAAGGTTGACATCCTCGTGGGTGTCTGTTATAGACCACCCAACCAGGACGATGAAGGAGATGAATTATTCTACAAGCAGCTGGCAGATGTCTCAAAATCGACGGCCCTTGTTCTTGTGGGTGACTTTAACCTGCCGGATATCTGCTGGGAGCTCAATACTGCACAGAAGAGGCAGTCTAGGAAGTTCCTAGAGTGTATAGAGGACAATTTCCTTCATCAGCTGGTAAATGAGCTCACCAGGGGCAAGACCCCGCTAGACCTACTGTTTACAAACAGAGAAGGGCTGGTGGGAGATGTAGTGGTTGGAGGCCGCCTGGGGCATAGCGACCATGAAATAATAGAATTTTCCATACTCAGAGATGCAGGGAGAACCACTAACAAAACCTCTACGCTGGACTTCCGGAGGGCAGATTTTTGCCTATTCAGAAGTCTAGTTCAGAGCATACCCTGGGAAACAATGCTTAAAAACAAGGGGGCCCAGGAGGGTTGGACATGCTTCAAGCAGGTGGTTTTGAGTGCACAGGAACAGGCTATACCAGTGTGCCGAAAGGCTGGCCGGCGGGGAAGACAACCGGCTTGGCTAAACAGGGAGATTCTGAATTAAATCAGAAATAAAAAGAGACTTTACCGACTGTGGAAAAAAGGGCTGGTTACTTATGAAGAATTTATGGAAATAGCTAGATCATGCAGAAAAAAGATCAGGGAAACAAAAGTGCAATTTGAAGTTAACTTGGCCAATTCTGTCAGGGATAATAAAAAGTCCTTCTTCAAATATGTTAACAACAAAAGGAGGGGCAAGGAAAACCTCCATTCTCTGTTGGACTCTGAGGGAAATATAGTTAACAAAGATGAGGAGAAAGCTGAGGTACTTAATACCTACTTTGCCTCAGTTTTTACCAGTAAGACAGGTTGCCCTCAGGACAACTCATCTCTGGAGGTGGTTGGCAGAGATAGGAAGCCAAATAGGCCCCTTGTATTCCAGGAGGAAATAGCTGGTGATTTACTGAGCCATCTGGATCCTCACAAGTCTATGGGACCAGATGAGATCCATCCTAGGGTGATGAGGGAGCTGGCAGAAGAACTTGCCAAGCCGCTCTCTATCATCTTCCAACAGTCCTGGCTCACTGGGGAGGTCCCATATGATTGGAAATTGGCCAATGTTACCCCAGTCCACAAAAAGGGCTGCAGAGCTGACCCTGGCAACTACAGGCCTGTCAGCCTGACCTCGGTGCCTGGCAGGGTTATGGAGCAGATCATCCTGAACGGAATCACACAGCACCTTCAGGATGGACAAGGGATCAGACCCAGCCAGCATGGGTTTAGGAGGGGCAGGTCCTGTCTGACCAACCTGATCTCCTTTTATGATCAGGTGACCCAGCTGGTGGATGAGGGGAAAGCCGTGGATGTGGTCTATCTGGACTTCAGCAAGGCCTTTGACACTGTCTCCCATAATATACTCTTGCAAAAGCTGGTAGCCCATGGCTTGGACAAGTGTACTCTACGCTGGGTTAAGAACTGGCTGGAGGGCCGGGCCCAGAGAGTGCTGGTGAATGGGGCTGCATCCAGCTGGCGGCCAGTCACTAGTGGTGTCCCCAGGGGTCAGTGTTGGGTCCAGTCCTGTTTAACGTCTTTATTGACGATTTAGATGACACCAAGTTCGGAGGGAGTGTGGACCTGCTGGAAGGCAGGAGGGCTCTGCAGAGGGATCTGGATAGACTGGAAAAATGGGCTGATTCCAATGGCATGAAGTTCAATAAGGCCAAATGCCGGGTGCTGCACTTTGGTCACAACAACCCCCTGCAGCGCTACAGGCTGGGCGCAGAGTGGCCGAAAGGGACCTGGGGGACTAATGGACAGGAAGCTCAACATGAGCCATCAGTGTGCCCAGGTGGCCAAGAAGGCCAACGGTATCCTGTCCTGTATCAAAAATAGCGTGGTCAGCAGGACAAGGGCAGTGATCCTTCCCCTGTGCTCTGCATTGGGGAGGCCACACCTGGAGTATTGTGTTCAGTTCTGGGCCCTCAGGTCAGGAAAGAGATTGAAGTGCTGGAGCGGGTCCAGAGAAGAGCAACACGACTGGTGAAGGGACTTGAATACAAGCCCTATGGGGAGAGGCTGAGGGAGCTGGGCTTGTTTAGTCTGGAGAAGAGGAGGCTTAGAGGTGAGCTCAGCACTCTCTAGAACTACCTGAAGGGCAGTTCTAGCCAGGTGGGGATTGGTCTCTTCTCCCAGGCAGTCAGCAACAGAACAAGGGACCATGGGCTTCAACTCTGCCAGGGGAAATTTAGGCTGGATATTAGAAAGAAATTCTTTACAGACAGAGTGGTCAGGCATTGGAATGGCTGCCCAGGGAGGTGCTGGACTCACTGGCCCTGGAGGTTTTTAAACTGAGATTGGACATGGCACTTAGTGCCATGATCTAGTAAACGGACCAGAGTTGGACCAAGGGTTGGACTCGATGATCTCTGAGGCCTTTTCAAACCCAGTCGATTCTGTGATTCTGATTCTGTGATTCTGTGGATAGCGTGTGTGTGTCACAAACCCTATGGGACAGTGTGTATGTCACAAAACGCACTGGAGAGCGTGTGTGTTCACAAACCCCATTGGACAGCGTGTGTGTCAAAATCCCCATTGGACAGCTTGTGTGTCACAAACACCATTGGACAGCGTGTGTGTGTAACAATACCCATTGGACACTGTGTGTGTCACAAACCCCATTGGACAGTGTGCATGTCACAAACCCCATTGGACATAGTGTGTGTCACAAACCCCTTGGACAGTGTGTGTGTCACAAACCCCATTGGACAGCATGTGTGTTACAAACACACATGGACAGTGTGCGTGTCACAAACCCCATTGGACATAGTGTGTGTCACAATACCCAGTGGACAGTGTGTGTGTCACAAACCCCATTGGACATTGTTTGTGTCACAGGCTCCACTGGACAGCGTGTGTGTCACAAACACCATTGGAGAGCGTGTGTGAGTAACAATACCCATTGGACAATGTGTGTGTCACAAACCCCATTGGACAGCGTGTGTGTGTAACAATACCCATTGGACAGTGTGTGTGTCACAAACGCAATTGGATAGCGTGTGTGTCGCAAGCACCATTGTACAGCGTGTGTGTCACAAACACCATTTCACAGCGTGTGTGTGTAACAATACCCATTGGATAGTGTGTGTGTCACAAATCCCATTGGACAGCGTGTGTGTCGCAAATACCCATTGGACAGTGTGTGTGTCACAAACCCCATTGGACAGTGTGCGTGTCAGAAACCCCAATGGACATCGTGCGTGTCACAAACCCTTTTGGACAGTTTGTGTATCACAAACCCCACTTGACAGCGTGTGTGTCACAAACACACATGGACATTGTGCGTGTCACAAAACCCATTGGTCATCGTGTGTGTCACAAACTCCTTTGGAAAGTGTGTGTGTCACAAACCCCATTAGACAGCATGTGTGTCACAATCCCCATTAGACAGTGTGTGTTTCACAAAACCCATGGTTCAGAGTGTGTGTCACGAACCCTATTGGGCAGCATGTGTGTCACAATCCCCATTGGACAGTGTCTGTGTCACAAACCCCATTGGACAGCGAGTGTGTCACAAACACCGTTGGACAGCGTGTGTGTGTCACAATCCCCATTGGACAATGTGTGTGTGTGTCACAAAACCCATTGGATAGCGTGTGTGTCACAAACCCCCGTGGACACTCTGTGTGTCACGAACGCCATTGGACAGTGTGTGTGTCAAAAACCCCCCTGGACATTGTGTGTTTCACAATCCCCAGTGGACAGTGTGTGTGTCAAAACCCCATTGGACTGTGTGTGTGACAAAACCCACTGGACAGCGTGTGTGTCACAAACACCCATGGACAGTGTGAATGTCTCAAGCCCCATTGCACAGCGTGTGTGTCACAAACCCCATTGGACTGTGTGTGTGTCACAAACCCCATTGGATAGCGTGTGTGTGTCAGAAAACCTATTGGATAGTATGTGTGTCACAAAACCCAGTAGACAGCGTGGTTTTCAAAAGACCCATTGTACAGAGTGTGCGTGTCACAAACACCATTGGACAGCGTGTGTGTGTAACAATACCCATTGGACAGTGTGTGTGTCACAAAACCCATTGTACAGCATGTGTGTCACAAACCCCCGTGGACACTGTGTGTGTCACAAACCCCATTGGACAGTGTGTGTATCACAAACCCCACTGGATAGCGAGTGTGTCACAAACACCCATGGACAGTGTGCGTGTCACAAACCCCATTGTACATCGTGTCTGTCACAAAACGTTTTGGACATTGTGTGTGTCACAAACCGCCGTGGACACTGTGTGTCTCACGAACGCCATTGGACAGTGTGTGTGTAACAAACCCCCCTGGACAGTGTGTGTGTCACAATCCCCAGTGGACAGTGTGTGTGTCACAAACACCCATTAACAGTGTGAGAGTCACAATACCCATTGCATAGCGTGTGTGTCTCAAACCGCTTTGGACAGTGTGTTTGTCACAATTCCCATTGGACAGTGTGTGTGACACAAACACCATTGGACAGCGTGTGTGTCACAAGCCTATTGGACAGAGTGCGTGTGTCGCGAAACCCACTGGACAGCGTGTGTGTTCACAAACCCCACTGGACAGCGTGTTTTTCACAAGACCCATTGGACAGAGTGTGTGTGTCACAAAGCCCGTTGGACAGCGTGTGTGTCACATACCCCATTGGACAGAGTTTGTGTCACCAACCACCATGGACACTGTGTGTGTCACAAACCCCAATGGACAGTCTGTGTGTCACAAACACCCACGGAAAGTGTGCGTGTCAGAAACCCCATTGGACATCGTGTGTGTCACAAACCCCTTTGGACAGTGTGTGTGTCACAAACCCGATTGGACAGTGTCTGTGTCACAAACCCCATTGGATAGCGTGTGTGATGTCACAAACCCTATTGGACAGCGTGTGTGTCACAATCCTCATTGGACAGCGTGTGTGTCACAAACCTCATTAGGCAGTGTGTGTGTCACAAGACCTATTGGACAGAATGTGTGTGTAACAATCCCCATTGGACAGCGTGTGTGTCAAAAACACCATTGGACTGGGTGTGTGTGTCACAAACCCTATTGGACAGCGTGTGTGTCACAATCCTCATTGGACAGCGTGTGTGTCACAAACCTCATTAGGCAGTGTGTGTGTGTCACAATACCCATTGGACAGTGTGTGTGTCACAAACCCAATTGGACAGAGTTTGTGTCACCAAACCCCGTGGACACTGTGTGTGTCACAAACAACATTGGACAGTGTGTGTGTCACAAACTCCACTGGACAGTGTGTGTGTCACAAACACCCATGGAAAGTGTGCGTGTCAGAAACCCCATTGGACATCGTGTGTGTCACAAAACCCTTTGGACAGTGTGTGTGTCACAAACACCATTGGACAGCGTGTGTGTGTCACAATCCCCATTGGACAGCGTGTGTGTCACAAGCGCCATTGGACAGAGTTTGTGTGTCACAAAACCCATTGGAAAGTGTATGTGTCACAAACACCATTGGATAGAGTGTGTGTGTCACAAACCCTCCTGGTCAGTGTGTGTGACACAAAACCCATTGGACAGCATCCGTGTCACAAACATCATTGGACAGCGTGTGTGTAACAAACCCCATTGGACAGCGTGTGTGTAACAAACCCCCCTGGACAGTGTGTGTGTCACAATCCCCAGTGGACAGTGTGTGTGTCACAAACACCCATTAACAGTGTGAGAGTCACAATACCCATTGCATAGCGTGTGTGTCTCAAACCGCTTTGGACAGTGTGTTTGTCACAATTCCCATTGGACAGTGTGTGTGACACAAACACCATTGGACAGCGTGTGTGTCACAAGCCTATTGGACAGAGTGCGTGTGTCGCGAAACCCACTGGACAGCGTGTGTGTTCACAAACCCCACTGGACAGCGTGTTTTTCACAAGACCCATTGGACAGAGTGTGTGTGTCACAAAGCCCGTTGGACAGCGTGTGTGTCACATACCCCATTGGACAGAGTTTGTGTCACCAACCACCATGGACACTGTGTGTGTCACAAACCCCAATGGACAGTCTGTGTGTCACAAACACCCACGGAAAGTGTGCGTGTCAGAAACCCCATTGGACATCGTGTGTGTCACAAACCCCTTTGGACAGTGTGTGTGTCACAAACCCGATTGGACAGTGTCTGTGTCACAAACCCCATTGGATAGCGTGTGTGATGTCACAAACCCTATTGGACAGCGTGTGTGTCACAATCCTCATTGGACAGCGTGTGTGTCACAAACCTCATTAGGCAGTGTGTGTGTCACAAGACCTATTGGACAGAATGTGTGTGTAACAATCCCCATTGGACAGCGTGTGTGTCAAAAACACCATTGGACTGGGTGTGTGTGTCACAAACCCTATTGGACAGCGTGTGTGTCACAATCCTCATTGGACAGCGTGTGTGTCACAAACCTCATTAGGCAGTGTGTGTGTGTCACAATACCCATTGGACAGTGTGTGTGTCACAAACCCAATTGGACAGAGTTTGTGTCACCAAACCCCGTGGACACTGTGTGTGTCACAAACAACATTGGACAGTGTGTGTGTCACAAACTCCACTGGACAGTGTGTGTGTCACAAACACCCATGGAAAGTGTGCGTGTCAGAAACCCCATTGGACATCGTGTGTGTCACAAAACCCTTTGGACAGTGTGTGTGTCACAAACACCATTGGACAGCGTGTGTGTGTCACAATCCCCATTGGACAGCGTGTGTGTCACAAGCGCCATTGGACAGAGTTTGTGTGTCACAAAACCCATTGGAAAGTGTATGTGTCACAAACACCATTGGATAGAGTGTGTGTGTCACAAACCCTCCTGGTCAGTGTGTGTGACACAAAACCCATTGGACAGCATCCGTGTCACAAACATCATTGGACAGCGTGTGTGTAACAAACCCCATTGGACAGCGTGTGTGTCACAAACCCCACTGGACAGCGTGTGTGTCACAAACACCCATGGACAGTGTGCGTGTCACAAACCCCATTGGACATCGTGTGTGTCACAAATGTCTTCGGACAATGTGTGTGTCACAAACCCCATTGGACAGCGCGTGTGTGTCACAATACCCATTGGACAGCGTGTGTGTGTCACAAACCCAATTGGACAGAGTTTGTGTCACCAACCCCCGTGGACACTGTGTGTGTCACAAACAACATTGGACAGTGTGTGTGTCACAAACTCCACTGGACAGTGTGTGTGTCACAAACACCCATGGAAAGTGTGCGTGTCAGAAACCCCATTGGACATCGTGTCTGTCACAAACCCCTTTGGACAGTGTGTGTGTAACAAACGCCATTGGATAGTGTGTGTGTCACAATCCCCATTGGACAGTGTGTGTGTCACAAACCCCATGGGACTGAGTTTGTGTCACGAACCCCATTGGACAGCGTCTGTGTCACAAGCGCCATTGGACAGAGTTTGTGTGTCACAAACCCCATTGGAAAGTGTATGTGTCACAAACACCATTGGATAGAGTGTGTGTGTCACAAACCCTCCTGGTCAGTGTGTGTGACACAAAACCCATTGGACAGCATGCGTGTCACAAACATCAGTGGACAGCGTGTGTGTAACAAACCCCATTGGACAGCGTGTGTGTGTCACAAAACCCATTGGAAAGATTGTGTCACAAACACCTTTGCATAGCGTGTGTGTCACAAACCCCATTGGACAGCGTGTGTGTCACAAACCCCACTGGACAGCGTGTCTGTCACAAACACCCATGGACAGTGTGCGTGTCACAAACCCCATTGGACATCGTGTGTGTCACAAATGTCTTCGGACAATGTGTGTGTCACAAACCCCATTGGACAGCGCGTGTGTGTCACAATCCCCATTGGACAGTGTGTGTGTCACAATCCCCATGGGACGGAGTGTGTGTCACGAACCCCATTGGACAGCGTGTGTGTCAGAAGCTCCATTGGACAGATTGTATGCGTCACAAACCCCATTGGATAGCGTTTGTTTGGCACAAACCCTATTGGACAGTGTGTGTGTCACAAAACCCACTGGACACCGTGTGTGTTCACAATCCCCATTGGAAAGCAGGATTGTCACAATCCCCACTGGAGCGTGTGTGTCACAAACACCTTTGGACAGCATGTGTGTCACAAACACCCAAGGACAGTGTGCGTGTCACAAAGCCAATTGGACATCGTGTGTGTCACAAACCCCTTTGGACAGTGTGTGTGTGTCACAAACCCCATTGGACAGTGTGTGTGTGTCACAAACACCTTTGGAAAGCGTGTGTGCCACAAACCCCTTTGGACAGCATGTGTGTGTCACAAACCCCTTTGGACAGCTTGTGTGTGTCACAAACCCAATGGTCGTTGTGTGTGTCACAAACCCCATTGGACAGCCTGTGTGTCACAAACCCCACTGGACAGTGTGTGTGTAACAAACCCAATTGGTCAGCATGTGTGTCACAAACCCCATTAGAAAGTGTGCGTGTCACAAACCCCATTGGATAGCGTGTGTGTGTCACAAACCCTATTAGACAGTGTGTAGGTCACAATCCCCATTGGACAGCGTCTGTGTCACTAACCCCATTGGACAGCGTGTGTGTCACAAACCCCTGTGGACACTGTGTGCATCACAAACACTATTGGACAGTGTGTGTGTTTAACAAAACCAATTGGTCAGCGTGTGTGTCACAAACCCCATTAGAAAGAGTGTGTGTCACAAACCCCACTTGATAGCGTGTGTGTGTCACAAACCCTATTGGACAGTGTGTGTGTCACAAACCCCAGTGGGCAGCATGTGTGTCAAAACCCCATTGGACAGCGTGTCTGTCACAAGCACCCATGGACAGTATAATTGTCACAAACCCCATTGGAAAGTGTGTGTGTCACAAACCCCACTGGACAGCGTGTGTGTTACAAACACCTATGGACAGTGTGCGTGTCACAAACGCCGTAGTACATCGTGTGTGTCACAAACCCCTTTGGACAGTGTGTGTCACAAACGCCATTTGAAAGTGTATGTGTCAAAAACCCCATTGGATAGCGTGTGTGTGGCACAAACCCTGTTGGACAGTGTGCGTTTCACAAACCCCAATGGATATCGTGTGTGTCTCAAACCACTTCGGACAATGTGTGTGTCACAAACACCATTGGACAATGTGTGTGTCACAAATCCCATGGGACAAGGGTGTATCACGAACCCCATTGGACAGCGTGTGTGTCACAAGCGCCATTGGACAGAGTGTGTGTTTCACAAACACCGTTGGACAGCGTGAATGTTTACAATACCCAGTGGACAGTGTATATGTCACAAAATCCAATGGACAGCGTGTGTGTAACAATACCCATTGGACAGCGTGCGTGACACAAACCACCGTGGACACTGTGTGTGTCACAAACCCCATTGGACATCGTTTGTGTCAGAAACCCCTTTGAAAAGCGAGTGTGTCACTAGCACCATTGGACAGAGTGTGTGTTACAAACCCCATTGGAAAGTGTATGTGTCACAAACCCCATTGGATAGCATGTGTGTGTCACAATCCCCATTGGACAGTGTGTGTGTCACAAACCCCATTGGACATCGTTTGTGTCAGAAACCCCTTTGAAAAGCGAGTGTGTCACTAGCACCATTGGACAGAGTGTGTGTTACAAACCCCATTGGAAAGTGTATGTGTCACAAACCCCATTGGATAGCATGTGTGTGTCACGAATCTCATTGGACAGCGTGTGTGTCACAAGCGCCATTCTACAGAGTGTGTGAGTCACAAACCCCATAGGAAAGCGTATGTGTCACAAACCTCATTGGACAGCGTGTGTGTGTCACAAACCCTCCTGGTCAGTGTGTGTGTCAAAAAACCCATTGGACAGCATGCGTGTCACAAACACCATTGGACAGCATGTGTGTCAAAAGCCCATTGGACAGAGTGGGTGTGTCACAAAACCTACTGGACAGCGTGTGTGTCACAAACCCCATTGGACAGTGGGTCTGTCACAAACCCCACTGGACAGTGTGTGTGTCAGTTACCCCAATGGACAGCGTGTGTGTCACAAATACCCATGGACAGTGTGCGTATCACAAACCCCATTGGTTAGCGTGTGTGTGTCACAAACCCCCCTGGTCAGTGTGTGTGTCAGAAAACCCATTGGACAGCATGCGTGTCACAAACCCCATTGGACATCTTGTGTGTCACAAACCCTTTTGGACAGCGTGTGTGTCACAAACCCCATGAGACAGCATGTGTGTGTCACAAACCACATTGGAAGGTGTGTGTCACAAACACCTTTGGAAAGTGTGTTTGTCCAAACCCCATTGGAAAGCGAGTGTGTCACAAACCCCATTAGAAAGTTTGCGTGTCACAAACCCCATTGGAAAGTGTGTGTGTCACAAACCCCATTGGACAGCGTGTGTGTCACAAGCCCCATTGGACAGAGTGTATGTGTAACAAAGCCCATTGGACAGCGTGTGTGTCACAAACCCCATGAGACAGCATGTGTGTGTCACAAACCACATTGGAAGGTGTGTGTCACAAACACCTTTGGAAAGTGTGTTTGTCCAAACCCCATTGGAAAGCGAGTGTGTCACAAACCCCATTAGAAAGTTTGCGTGTCACAAACCCCATTGGAAAGTGTGTGTGTCACAAACCCCATTGGACAGCGTGTGTGTCACAAGCCCCATTGGACAGAGTGTATGTGTAACAAAGCCCATTGGACAGCGTGTGTGTCACAAACCCCATGGGACAGCGTGTGTGTGTCACAAACCCCATTGGAAATTGTGTTTGTCACAAACCCCATTGGAAAGTGTGTGTGTCACAAACCCCATTGGATAGCATCTGTGTGTCACAAACCCCATTAGAATGTATGCGTGTCACAAACCCCATTGGATAGCGTGTGTGTGTCACAAAACCCATTAGAAAGTGTGCGTGTCACAAACCCCATTGGATAGTGTGTGTGTCACAAACCCCATTGAATAGCGTGTGTGTGTCAAAAACCCTATTGGACAGTGTGTGTGTCACAAACCCCATTGAACAGCATGTGTGTTACGAACCTCATTGGACAGCGTGTGTGTCACAAGACCCATTGTACAGAGTGTGTGTGTCACAAACCCCATTGGATAGCGCGTGTGTCACAATCCCCATTGGACAGATTGTGTGTGTCGCAAAAAACATTGGAAAGTGTATCTGTCACAAACCCCATTGGATAGCTTGTGTGAGTCACAAACCCTCCTGGTCAGTGTGTGTGTGTCACAAAACCCACTGGACAGCATGCGTGTCACAAACACCATTGGACAGTGTGTGTGTTTCACAAACCCCATTGGAAAGTATGTGTCACAAACCCCATTGCATAGCGAGTGTGTGTCAAAAACCCCATTAGACAGCGTGTGTGTCACAAACCCCATGGGACAGAGTGTGTGTCACAAACCCCATTGGACAGCTTGTGTGTCACAAGCACCATTGGACAGAGTGCGGTGTCACAAACCCCTTTGGAAACTGTGTGTGTCACAAACCCTATTGGACAATGTGTGTGCCACAAACCCCTTTGAACAGTGTGTGTGTCACAAACCCCATTGGACAGAGTTTGTTTCACAAACCCCATTGGACAGCATGTGTGTCAGAAACACCATAGGAGTGTGTGTGTGTCACAAAACCCACCTGACAGTGTGTGTGTCACAAGCACCCTTGAACAGTGTGAGTGTCACAAACCCTATTGGACAGTGTGTGTGTCACAAACCCCTTTGGACAGTTTGTGTATCACAAACCCCATTGGACAGCGTGTGTGTGTCACAAGCCCATTGGACAAAGTGTGTGTGTCACAAAACCCACTGGACAGCGTGTGTGTCACGAACCCCATTGGTCAGCGTATGTGTCTCAAACCCCATTGGACAGATTGTGTGTGTCGCAAACCCCATTGGAAAGTGTATCTATCACAAATCCCATTGGATAGCATGTGTGTGTCACAAACGTTCCTGGTCAGTGTGTTTGTCACAAAACCCATTGGACAGCGTGTGTTTCGCAAGTACCATTGGACAGAGTGCGGTGTCACAAACCCCATTGGAAAGTGTATGTGTCACAAACCCCATTGGATAGTGTGTGTGTGTCAAAAACCCCATTAGACAGTATGTGTGTCACAAACCCCATTGGATAGCATGTATGTGTCACAAACCCCATGGGACAGAGTGTGTGTCACGAAGACTATTGAACAGCGTTTGTGTGTCACAATCCCATTGGACAGAGGGTGTGTGTCACAAAACCCACTGGACAGCGTGTTTTTCACAACACCCATTGTACAGAGTGTGTGTGTCACAAAGCCCGTTGGACAGCGTGTGTGTCACAAACACCATTGGACAGACTGTGTGTGTCGCAAAAACCATTGGAAAGTGTATCTGTCACAAACCCCATTGGATAGGTTGTGTGTGTCACATTCCCCTTTGGACAGCGTGTGTGTCACAAAACCCAAATGGACAGCGTGTATGTCACGAACCCCATTGAACAGCGTGTGTCTCACAAGCCCCATTGGACAGAGTGTGGTGTCACAAACCGCTTTGAACAGCATGTGTGCCACAAGCCCCTTTGGACAGAGTGTATGTGTCTCAAACGCCATTGGACAGTGTGTGTGTCAAAATCCCCATTGGACAGCGTGTGTGTCAGAAACCCCATTGGACAGTGTGTGTGTCACCATCTCCATTGGATAGCGTGTGTGTCACAAACCCCATTGGACAGTGTTTATGTTCACAAACACCATTGGACAGCGTGTGTGCCACAAGCCCATTGGACAGAGTGTGTGTGTCACAAAACCCATTGGACAGTGTGTGTGTCACAAACCCCTTTGGACAGCGTGTGTGTCAAAAACCCCATTGGAAAGCACAATGTGTGTGTCACAAACCCTATTGGAAAGTGTGTGTGTCACAAACCCCATTGAAGAGCATGTGTGTCACGAACCCCATTGGACAGCGTGTGTGTCACAAGACCCATTGGACAGAATGTGTGTGTCACAAAACCCATTGGACAGCTTGTCTGTCACATTCCCCTTTGGACAGCGTGTGTGTCACAAAACCCAAATGGACAGCGTGTATGTCACGAACCCCATTGAACAGTGTGTGTCTCACAAGCCCCATTGGACAGAGTGTGGTGTCACAAACCGCTTTGAACAGCATGTGTGCTACAAGCCCCTTTGGACAGAGTGTATGTGTCTCAAACGCCATTGGACAGTGTGTGTGTCAAAATCCCCATTGGACAGCGTGTGTGACAGAAACCCCATTGGACAGTGTGTGTGTCACCATCTCCATTGGATAGCGTGTGTGTCACAAACCCCATTGGACAGAGTTTGTGTAAAAACTCTATTGGACAACGTTTGTGTCACAATCCCCAGTGGACAGCGTGTGTATGAAAACACAATTGGACAGTGCGTGTGTCACAAAACCCACTGGACTGCGTGTGTCTCGCAAACACCCCTCGTCAGTGTGTGTGTCACAATCCCCAGTGGACAGCATGTGTGTCACAAACACCCATGAACAGTGTGAGTGTCACAAACCCCATTGGATAGCGTGTCTGTCACAAACCCCATTTGACAGCGTGTGTGTGTCACTATCCCCATAGGATAGTGTGTGTGTCACAAACACCATTGGACAGTGTGTGTGTCACAAGCCCATTGGACAGAATGTGTGTGTCACAATACCCACGGGACAGAATGTGTGTCACGAAACCCATTGGACAGCCTGTGTTTTCGCAAGCACAATTAGAGTGTGAGTGTCTAAACCCCATTGGAAAGGGTTGGTGTCACAAACCCCATTAGAAAGTGTGTGTGTCACAAACCCCATTGGAAAGCGTGTGTGTGTCACAAACCCTATTGGGCAGTGTGTGTGTCACAAACCCCATTGAACAGCGTGTGTGTCATGAACCCCATTGGACAGCGCGTATGTCACAAGAACCATTAGACAGACTGTGTGTGTCACAATCCCCATTAGAGAGCGTGTGAGTCACAAACCCCATTGGACAGATTGTGTGTCATAAGCACCATTGGACAGCGTGTGTGTGTCACAATCCCCATTGGACAGCGTGTGTGTCACAAGCCCCATTGTACAGTGTGTGTGTCAGAAAACACACTGGAGAGCGTGTGTGTCACAAACACCCATGGACAGTTTGTGTGTCACAAAACCCCATTGGACAGCGTGTGTGTTCAGAAACCCCATTGGACAGCGTGTTTGTCACAAACCCCATTGGACAGTGTGTGTGTCAGAAAACACACTGGAGAGCGTGTGTGTCACAAATACCCATGGACAGTTTGTGTGTCACAAAACCCCATTGGACAGCGTGTGTGTTCAGAAACCCCATTGGACAGCGTGTGTGTCACAAACATCATTGGACAGCGTGTGTGTCACAAACCCCATTGGACAACGTGTGTGTGTCACAATCCCCATCTTTCAGCGTGTTTGTCACAAACCCCATTGGACAGAGTTTGTGTTTCACAATTCCCATTAGACAGCGTGTGTGTAAGAAACCACTTGGACAGTGTCTGTGTCACAAAACCCATTGGACAGCGCGTGTGTGTCACAATCCCCATTGGACAGCGTGTGTGTCACAAACCCCATTGGACAGAGTGTGTGTGTCACAATCCCCATCAGACAGCGTGTGTGTCACAAACCCCATTGGACAGAGTTTGTGTTTCACAATTCCCATTAGACAGCGTGTGTGTAAGAAACCACTTGGACAGTGTCTGTGTCACAAAACCCATTGGACAGCGCATGTGTGTCACAAACCCCATTGTACAGCGTGTGTGTCACAAGCCCCATTGGACAGCGTGTGTGTCACAAACAGCATTGCACAGCGTGTGTGTGTAACAATACCCATTGGACAGTGTGTGTGTCACAAACCTCATTGGATAGCGTTTGTGTCACAAACCCCCGTAGACACTGTGTGTGTCACAAACCCCATTGGAAAGCGTGTGTGTCAAATGCCCCATTGGACAGAGGGTATGTGTCACAAAAACCATTGGACTGTGTATGTGTCACAATCCCCATTGGCCAGCGTGTCTGTCACAAACCCCACTGGACAGTGTGTGTGTGTCACAATACCCATTGGACAGTGTGTGTGTCAGAAAACCCACTGGACAGAGTTTGTGTCACAAACCCCATTGGACAGCGTGTGTGTGTCACAATCCCAATTGTACAGTGTGTGTGTCACAAACCGCATTGGACAGCGTGTCTGTGTCACATTCCCCATTAGACAGCGTGTGTGTCACAAACCACATTAGACAGCGTGTGTGTGTCACAAACCCCATTGGACAGCGTGTGTGTGTCACAATCCTATTGGACAGTGTGTGTGTCACAAACACCATGGGACAGAGTGTGTGTCACAAACACTATTGGATAGCGTTTGTGTGTCACAAGCCCATTGGACAGCGTGTGTGTCACAAACAGCATGGGACAGCATGTGTGTCACAATCCCCATTAGACAGCGTGTGTGTCACAAACCACATTAGACAGCGTGTGTGTGTCACAAACCCCATTGGACAGCGTGTGTGTGTCACAATCCTATTGGACAGTGTGTGTGTCACAAACACCATGGGATAGAGTGTGTGTCACAAATACTATTGGATAGCGTTTGTGTGTCACAAGCCCATTGGACAGCGTGTGTGTCACAAACACCATGGGACAGCATGTGTGTCACAATCCCCATTAGACAGCGTGTGTGTCACAAACCCCTTTGGACAGTGTGTGTGTCACAAATCCCATTGGACAGCGTGTGTGTGTCACAATCCCCATTGGACAGTGTGTGTGTCACAAGCACCATTGGACAGAATGTGAGTGTCACAAACTGCTTTCTATATTGTGTGTGTCACAAACCCCATTGGATAGCGTGTGTGTGTCACAAACCCTATTGGACAGTGTGTGTGTCACAAACCCATTGAACAGCGTGTGTGTCACGAACCCCGTTGGACATAATCTGTAGTCACAATCACCATTGGACAGCGTGTGTGTGTCACAATCCCCATTGTACAGTGTGTGTGTCACAAACCCCATTGGACAGCGTGTGTGTCACAAGCATCACTGGACAGCGTGTGTGTCACAAACCCCATTGGACAGCGTGTGTGTCAAATGCCCCATTGGACAGAGTGTATGTGTCACAAACCCCATTGCACAGTGTGTGTGTCACAATCCCCTTTGGCCAGCGTTTGTGTCACAAACCCCATTGGACAGTGTGTGTGCGTCACGATACCCATTGGACAGTGTGTGTGTCACAAACCCCATTGGACAGAATTTGTGTCACAAACCCCATTGGACAGCGTGTGTATGTCTCAATCCCAATTTTACAGTGTGTGTGTCACAAACACCATAGGACAGCGTGTGCGTCACAAGCCCATTGGACAGAGTGTGTGTGTCACAAACCCCATTGGACAGCGTGTGTGTGTAACAATACCCATTGGACAGTGTGTGTGTCACAAACCCATTTGGACACCGTGTGTGTCACAAACCGCATTGGACAGCGTGTGTGTGTCACATTCCCCATTAGACAGCGTTTGTGTCAGAATCCCCAGTGGACAGCGTGTGTGTCAAAACCCAATTGGACAGTGCGTGTGTCACAAAACCCACTGGACAGCGTGTGTGTCACAAACCCCCCTGGTCAGTGTATGTGTCACATTACCCAGTGGACAGAGTGTGTGTCAAAAACAACCATGGACAGTATGAGTGTCACCAACCCCTTTGGATAGCGTGTGTGTCAAAAACAACCATGGACAGTATGAGTGTCACCAACCACTTTGGATAGCGTGTGTGTCACAAACCCCTTTGGACAGTCTGTGTGTCACAAACCTCATTGGACAGAGTGTGTGTGTCACAAAACCCACTGGACAGTGTGTGTCATGAACCCCATTGGACAGCGTGTGTGTCACAAGCACCATTGGACAGAGTGTGAGTGTCACAATCCCCATTGTTCAGTGTGTGTGTCACAAACACCATTGGACAGTGTGTGTGTCACAAACACCATTGGACAGCGTGTGTGTCACAAGCCCATTGGACAGAGAGTGTGTGTCACAAAACCCACTGGACAGCGTCTGTGTCACAAACCCCATTGGACAGCGTGTGTATCAAATGCCCCATTGGACAGAGTGTATGTGTCACAAACCCCATTGGACAGTGTGTGTGTCACAAACCCCATTGGACATCGTGTGTGTCACAAAGCGCACTGTACAGCGTCTGTGTGTCACAATCCCCTTTAGACAGCGTGTGTGTCAAAACCAAATTGGACAGTGTGTGTGTCACAAAACCCACTGGACAGCGTGTGTGTTCACAAACCCCATTGGACAGCGTGTGTGTCACAAGCCCCATTGGACAGCGTGTGTGTCACAAACAGCATTGGACAGCGTGTGTGTGTAACAATACCCATTGGACAGTGTGTGTGTCACAAACCCCATTGGACAGCGTTTGTGTCACAAACCCCCGTAGACACTGTGTGTGTCACAAATCCCATTGGACAATGTGTGTGTTCACCAACCCCTTTGGACAGAGTGTGTGTCACGAAACCCATTGGACAGCGTCTGTTTCAGAAGCGCAATTGGACAGAGTGTGTGTGTCACAAACCCCATTGGAAAGTGTATGTGTCACAAACCCCGTGGATAGCGTGTGTGTGTCACAATCCCCATTGGACAGCGTGAGTGTGTCACAATCCCCATTGGACAGTGTGTGTGTCACAAACCCCATGGGACAGCGTGTGTGTCAGACACCCCACTGGACAGTGTGTGTCACAAATCCCATTGGACAGCATGTGTGTCACAAACCCCATTGGACAGCGTGTGTGTCACAATCCCCACTGCACAGTGTCTGTGTCACAAACACCATTGGACAGCGTGTCTGTCACAAACCCCATTGGACAGTGTGTGTGTCACAAACCCCGTTGCCAGCGTGTGTGTTTAACAATACCCATTGGAGAATGTGTGTGTCACAAAACCCGTTGTGCAGTGTGTGTGTCACAAAAACCATTGGAGAGCGCGTGTGTCACAAGCCCATTTGACAGAGTGTGTGTGTCACAAAACCCACTGGACAGCGTGTTTTTCATGAACCCCATTGGACAGCGTGTGTGTCACAAGCACCATTGGAAAGAGTGTGTGTGTCACAAACCCCATTGGAAAGTGCATGTGTCCAAAACCCATTGGATAGCGTGTGTGCCACAAACACCATTGGACATCATGTGTGTGTAACAGTACCCTTTGGAAAGTGTGTGTGTCACAAAGCCCATTGGATAGTGTGTGTGTCACAAACACCATTGGACATCGTGTGTGTGTAACAATACCCATTGGACAGTGTGTGTGTCACAATCCTATTGGACAGTGTGTGTGTCACAAACACCATGGGACAGAGTGTGTGTCACAAACACTATTGGATAGCGTTTGTGTGTCACAAGCCCATTGGACAGCGTGTGTGTCACAAACAGCATGGGACAGCATGTGTGTCACAATCCCCATTAGACAGCGTGTGTGTCACAAACCACATTAGACAGCGTGTGTGTGTCACAAACCCCATTGGACAGCGTGTGTGTGTCACAATCCTATTGGACAGTGTGTGTGTCACAAACACCATGGGATAGAGTGTGTGTCACAAATACTATTGGATAGCGTTTGTGTGTCACAAGCCCATTGGACAGCGTGTGTGTCACAAACACCATGGGACAGCATGTGTGTCACAATCCCCATTAGACAGCGTGTGTGTCACAAACCCCTTTGGACAGTGTGTGTGTCACAAATCCCATTGGACAGCGTGTGTGTGTCACAATCCCCATTGGACAGTGTGTGTGTCACAAGCACCATTGGACAGAATGTGAGTGTCACAAACTGCTTTCTATATTGTGTGTGTCACAAACCCCATTAGAAAGTGTGTGTGTCACAAACCCCATTGGATAGCGTGTGTGTGTCACAAACCCTATTGGACAGTGTGTGTGTCACAAACCCATTGAACAGCGTGTGTGTCACGAACCCCGTTGGACATAATCTGTAGTCACAATCACCATTGGACAGCGTGTGTGTGTCACAATCCCCATTGTACAGTGTGTGTGTCACAAACCCCATTGGACAGCGTGTGTGTCACAAGCATCACTGGACAGCGTGTGTGTCACAAACCCCATTGGACAGCGTGTGTGTCAAATGCCCCATTGGACAGAGTGTATGTGTCACAAACCCCATTGCACAGTGTGTGTGTCACAATCCCCTTTGGCCAGCGTTTGTGTCACAAACCCCATTGGACAGTGTGTTTGCGTCACGATACCCATTGGACAGTGTGTGTGTCACAAACCCCATTGGACAGAATTTGTGTCACAAACCCCATTGGACAGCGTGTGTATGTCTCAATTCCAATTTTACAGTGTGTGTGTCACAAACACCATAGGACAGCGTGTGCGTCACAAGCCCTTTGGACAGAGTGTGTGTGTCACAAACCCCATTGGACAGCGTGTGTGTGTAACAATACCCATTGGACAGTGTGTGTGTCACAAACCCATTTGGACACCGTGTGTGTCACAAACCGCATTGGACAGCGTGTGTGTGTCACATTCCCCATTAGACAGCGTTTGTGTCAGAATCCCCAGTGGACAGCGTGTGTGTCAAAACCCAATTGGACAGTGCGTGTGTCACAAAACCCACTGGACAGCGTGTGTGTCACAAACCCCCCTGGTCAGTGTATGTGTCACAATACCCAGTGGACAGAGTGTGTGTCAAAAACAACCATGGACAGTATGAGTGTCACCAACCCCTTTGGATAGCGTGTGTGTCAAAAACAACCATGGACAGTATGAGTGTCACCAACCACTTTGGATAGCGTGTGTGTCACAAACCCCTTTGGACAGTCTGTGTGTCACAAACCTCATTGGACAGAGTGTGTGTGTCACAAAACCCACTGGACAGCGTGTGTCATGAACCCCATTGGACAGCGTGTGTGTCACAAGCACCATTGGACAGAGTGTGAGTGTCACAATCCCCATTGTTCAGTGTGTGTGTCACAAACACCATTGTTCAGTGTGTGTGTCACAAAACCCACTGGACAGCGTCTGTGTCACAAACCCCATTGGACAGCGTGTGTATCAAATGCCCCATTGGACAGAGTGTATGTGTCACAAACCCCATTGGACAGTGTGTGTGTCACAAACCCCATTGGACATCGTGTGTGTCACAAAGCGCACTGTACAGCGTCTGTGTGTCACAATCCCCTTTAGACAGCGTGTGTGTCAAAACCAAATTGGACAGTGTGTGTGTCACAAAACCCACTGGACAGCGTGTGTGTTCACAAACCCCATTGGACAGCGTGTGTGTCACAAGCCCCATTGGACAGCGTGTGTGTCACAAACAGCATTGGACAGCGTGTGTGTGTAACAATACCCATTGGACAGTGTGTGTGTCACAAACCCCATTGGACAGCGTGTGTGTCACAAACCCCCGTAGACACTGTGTGTGTCACAAATCCCATTGGACAATGTGTGTGTTCACCAACCCCTTTGGACAGAGTGTGTGTCACGAAACCCATTGGACAGCGTCTGTTTCAGAAGCGCAATTGGACAGAGTGTGTGTGTCACAAACCCCATTGGAAAGTGTATGTGTCACAAACCCCGTGGATAGCGTGTGTGTGTCACAATCCCCATTGGACAGCGTGAGTGTGTCACAATCCCCATTGGACAGTGTGTGTGTCACAAACCCCATGGGACAGCGTGTGTGTCAGACACCCCACTGGACAGTGTGTGTCACAAATCCCATTGGACAGCATGTGTGTCACAAACCCCATTGGACAGCGTGTGTGTCACAATCCCCACTGCACAGTGTCTGTGTCACAAACACCATTGGACAGCGTGTCTGTCACAAACCCCATTGGACAGTGTGTGT
Organism: Columba guinea; assembly: GCA_032206185.1. Classification (NCBI taxonomy): domain Eukaryota; kingdom Metazoa; phylum Chordata; class Aves; order Columbiformes; family Columbidae; genus Columba; species Columba guinea. The sequence goes on along the minus strand of JAVLUU010000064.1, from coordinate 2,052,732 downwards.
GTCACAAACCCCGTTGCCAGCGTGTGTGTTTAACAATACCCATTGGAGAATGTGTGTGTCACAAAACCCATTGTGCAGTGTGTGTGTCACAAAAACCATTGGAGAGCGCGTGTGTCACAAGCCCATTTGACAGAGTGTGTCTGTCACAAAACCCACTGGACAGCGTGTTTTTCATGAACCCCATTGGACAGCGTGTGTGTCACAAGCACCATTGGAAAGAGTGTGTGTGTCACAAACCCCATTGGAAAGTGCATGTGTCCAAAACCCATTGGATAGCGTGTGTGCCACAAACACCATTGGACATCATGTGTGTGTAACAGTACCCTTTGGAAAGTGTGTGTGTCACAAAGCCCATTGGATAGTGTGTGTGTCACAAACACCATTGGACATCGTGTGTGTGTAACAATACCCATTGGACAGTGTGTGTGTCACAAATCCCATTGGACAGTGTGTGTGTCACAAACACCCATGGACAGTGTGCGTGTCACAAACCCCATTGGACATCGTGTGATTCAGAAACCACTTTGGACAGCGTTTGTGTCATAAACCCCATTGGATATTGCAGGTGTGTCACAAACCCCATGGGACAGAGTGCGTGTCACGAAACCCATTGGACAGCTTGTGTGTCACAAACCCCGTTAGACAGAGTGTGTGTGTCACAAACCCCATTGGAAAGTGTATGTGTCACATACCCCATTGGATAGCGTGTGTGTGTCACAAACCCTCCTGGTCAGTGTATGTGTCACAAAACCCATTGGACAGCATGCGTGTCACAAACAACATTGGACAGTGTGTGTGTAACAAACCCAATTTGTCAGCGTGTGTGTCACAAACCCCATGGGACAGCTTGCGTGTGTCACAAACACCATTGGAAAGCGTGTGTGTCACAAACCTTTTTGGACAGCATGTGTGTGTGTCACAAACCCCATTGGATAGCGTGTGTGTGTCACAAACCCTCCTGGCCAGTGTGTGTGACACAAAACCCATTGGAGAGCTTGTGTGTCACAAGACCTATTGGACAGAGTGTGTGTGTGTCACAAACCCCATTGGACAGCGTGTGTATCACAATCCCCATTGGACAGCGTGTGGGTCAAAAACCCCATTGGACAGAGTGTGTGTGTCACAAACACCATTGGACAGTGTGTGTGTCATAAACCCCATTGGACAGCGTGTGTGTTTCACAATCCCCATTGGACAGTGTGTGTGTTTCACAAACCCCTTTAGACAGAGTGTGTGTCACAAGACCCATTGGACAGAGTGTATGTGTCACAAACTCCATTGGACAGCCTGTGTGTCACAGTCCCCATTGGACAGCGTGTGTGTCACAATCCCCATTGCACAGTGTGTGTGTGTGACAATACCCATTGCACAGTGTGTGTGTCACAAACCCCAGTGGACAGAGTTTGTGTCACAAACTCCCGTGGACACTCTGTGTGTCACAAACCCCACTGGACAAAGTGTTTATCACAAACTCCACTGGACAGGGTGTGTGTCACAAAAACCCATTGACAGTGTGTTTGTCACAAACCCCATTGGACAGCGTGTGTGTCACAAACCCCTTAGGACAGTGTGTGTGTCACAAATCCCATTGGACAGTGTGTGTGTCACAAACACCCATGGACAGTGTGCGTGTAACAAACCCTTTGGACATCGTGTGTGTCACAAACCCTTTTGGACAGTGTGTGTGTCACAAACCCCATTGGACAGCGTGTGTGTGTCACAATCCCCATTGGAAAGTCTCTGTCACAAACCCCATTGGATAGAGTGTGTGTGTCACAAACCCTATTGGAGAGTGTGTATGTCACAATCCCCATTGGACAGCGTCTGTGTCACAAACCCCACTGGACAGCGTGTGTGTCACAAACACCATTGGACAGAGTGTGTGTGTCACAATCCCCATTGGACAGTGTGTGTGCCACAAACTCCACTGGACAGTGTGTGTAGTCACAAACACCCATGGACAGTGTGTGTGTCACAAACCCCATTGGTCAGAGTTTGTGTCACAAACAACGTTGGACAGCGTGTGTGTCACAAACACCATTGGACAGCGTGTGTGTGTCGCAATACCCATTGGACAGTGTGTGTGTGTCACAAACCCATTGGACAGCGTGTGTGCCACAAGCACCATTGGACAGAGTGTGTGTGTCACAAACCCCATTGGAAAGTGTATGTGCCACAAACCACTTTGGATAGCGTGTGTGCGTCACAAACCCCGTTAGAAAGTATCCGTGTCACAAACCCCATTGGATAGCATGTGTGTGTCACAAACCCCATTAGAAAGTGTGCGTGTCACAAACCCCAATGGAAAGTGTGTGTGTCACAAACACCATTGGAAAGCGTGTGTGTCACAAACCTTTTTGGACATCATGTGTGTGTGTCACAAACCAAATTGGATAGCGTGTGTGTGTCACAAACCCTCCTGGCCAGTGTGTGTGACACAAAACCCATTGGAGAGCTTGTGTGTCACAAGACCTATTGGACAGAGTGTGTGTGTGTCACAAACCCCATTGGACAGCGTGTGTATCACAATCCCCATTGGACAGCGTGTGGGTCAAAAACCCCATTGGACAGAGTGTGTGTGTCACAAACACCATTGGACAGTGTGTGTGTCATAAACCCCATTGGACAGCGTGTGTGTTTCACAATCCCCATTGGACAGTGTGTGTGTTTCACAAACCCCTTTAGACAGAGTGTGTGTCACAAGACCCATTGGACAGAGTGTATGTGTCACAAACTCCATTGGACAGCCTGTGTGTCACAGTCCCCATTGGACAGCGTGTGTGTCACAAACCCCATTGCACAGTGTGTGTGTGTGACAATACCCATTGCACAGTGTGTGTGTCACAAACCCCAGTGGACAGAGTTTGTGTCACAAACTCCCGTGGACACTCTGTGTGTCACAAACCCCACTGGACAAAGTGTTTATCACAAACTCCACTGGACAGGGTGTGTGTCACAAAAACCCATTGACAGTGTGTTTGTCACAAACCCCATTGGACAGCGTGTGTGTCACAAACCCCTTAGGACAGTGTGTGTGTCACAAATCCCATTGGACAGTGTGTGTGTCACAAACACCCATGGACAGTGTGCGTGTAACAAACCCTTTGGACATCGTGTGTGTCACAAACCCTTTTGGACAGTGTGTGTGTCACAAACCCCATTGGACAGCGTGTGTGTGTCACAATCCCCATTGGAAAGTCTCTGTCACAAACCCCATTGGATAGAGTGTGTGTGTCACAAACCCTATTGGAGAGTGTGTATGTCACAATCCCCATTGGACAGCGTCTGTGTCACAAACCCCACTGGACAGCGTGTGTGTCACAAACACCATTGGACAGAGTGTGTGTGTCACAATCCCCATTGGACAGTGTGTGTGCCACAAACTCCACTGGACAGTGTGTGTAGTCACAAACACCCATGGACAGTGTGTGTGTCACAAACCCCATTGGTCAGAGTTTGTGTCACAAACAACGTTGGACAGCGTGTGTGTCACAAACACCATTGGACAGCGTGTGTGTGTCGCAATACCCATTGGACAGAGTGTGAGTGTCACAATCCCCATTGGAAAGTGTATGTGTCACAAACACCATTGGACAGCGTGTGTGTCACGAACCCCTTTGAACAGTGTGTGTCTCACAAGCACCATTGGACAGAGTGTGTGTGTCACAAACCCCACTGGAAAGTGTATGTGTCACAAACCCCATTGGATAGCGTGTGTGTGTGTCACAAACCCTATTGGACAGTGTGTGTTTACAAAACACACTGGACAGCGTGTGTGTCACAAGCCCCATTGGACAGCGTGTGTGTCACAAACAGCAGTGCACAGCGTGTGTGTGTAACAATACCCATTGGACAGTGTGTGTGTCACAAACAGCAGTGCACAGCGTGTGTGTGTAACAATACCCATTGGACAGTGTGTGTGTCACAAACCTCATTGGATAGCGTTTGTGTCACAAACCCCCGTAGACACTGTGTGTGTCACAAACCCCATTGGAAAGCGTGTGTGTCAAATGCCCCATTGGACAGAGGGTATGTGTCACAAACCCCATTGGACTGTGTATGTGTCACAAACACCATTGGCCAGCGTGTCTGTCACAAACCCCACTGGACAGTGTGTGTGTGTCACAATACCCATTGGACAGTGTGTGTGTCAGAAAACTCACTGGACAGTGTTTGTGTCACAAACCCCATTGGACAGCGTGTGTGTGTCACAATCCCAATTGTACAGTGTGTGTGTCACAAACAGCATTGGACAGCGTGTCTGTGTCACATTCCCCATTAGACAGCGTGTGTGTCACAAACCACATTAGACAGCGTGTGTGTATCACAAACCCCATTGGACAGCGTGTGTGTGTCACAATCCTATTGGACAGTGTGTGTGTCACAAACACCATGGGACAGAGTGTATGTCACAAACACTATTGGATTGCGTTTGTGTGTCACAAGCCCATTGGACTGCGTGTGTGTCACAAACCCAATGGGACATATTGTGTGCCAAGAACCCCATTGGACAGCGTGTGTGTCGCAAGCGCCATTGGACAGAGTGTGTGTGTCACACACCCCATTGGAAAGTGTATGTGTCACAAACACCATTGGACAGCGTGTGTGTCACGAACCCCTTTGAACAGTGTGTGTCTCACAAGCACCATTGGACAGAGTGTGTGTGTCACAAACCCCACTGGAAAGTGTATGTGTCACAAACCCCATTGGATAGCGTGTGTGTGTGTCACAAACCCTATTGGAAAGTGTGTGTTTACAAAACACACTGGACAGCGTGTGTGTCACAAGCCCCATTGGACAGCGTGTGTGTCACAAACAGCAGTGCACAGCGTGTGTGTGTAACAATACCCATTGGACAGTGTGTGTGTCACAAACCTCATTGGATAGCGTTTGTGTCACAAACCCCCGTAGACACTGTGTGTGTCACAAACCCCATTGGAAAGCGTGTGTGTCAAATGCCCCATTGGACAGAGGGTATGTGTCACAAACCCCATTGGACTGTGTATGTGTCACAATCCCCATTGGCCAGCGTGTCTGTCACAAACCCCACTGGACAGTGTGTGTGTGTCACAATACCCATTGGACAGTGTGTGTGTCAGAAAACTCACTGGACAGTGTTTGTGTCACAAACCCCATTGGACAGCGTGTGTGTGTCACAATCCCAATTGTACAGTGTGTGTGTCACAAACAGCATTGGACAGCGTGTCTGTGTCACATTCCCCATTAGACAGCGTGTGTGTCACAAACCACATTAGACAGCGTGTGTGTGTCACAAACCCCATTGGACAGCGTGTGTGTGTCACAATCCTATTGGACAGTGTGTGTGTCACAAACACCATGGGACAGAGTGTATGTCACAAACACTATTGGATAGCGTTTGTGTGTCACAAGCCCATTGGACAGCGTGTGTGTCACAAACACCATGGGACAGCATGTGTGTCACAATCCCCATTAGACAGCGTGTGTGTCACAAACCACATTAGACAGCGTGTGTGTGTCACAAACCCCATTGGACAGCGTGTGTGTGTCACAATCCTATTAGACAGTGTGTGTCACAAACACCATGGGACAGAGTGTGTGTCACAAACACTATTGGATAGCGTTTGTGTGTCACAAGCCCATTGGACAGCGTGTGTGTCACAAACACCATGGGACAGCATGTGTGTCACAATCCCCATTAGACAGCGTGTGTGTCACAAAGCCCTTTGGACAGTGTGTGTGTCACAAATCCCATTGGACAGCGTGTGTGTGCCACAATCCCCATTGGACAGTGTGTGTGTCACAAGCACCATTGGACAGAATGTGAGTGTCACAAACTGCTTTCTATATTGTGTGTGTCACAAACCCCATTAGAAAGTGTGTGTGTCACAAACCCCATTGGATAGCGTGTGTGTGTCAAAACCAAATTGGACAGTGTGTGTGTCACAAAACCCACTGGACAGCGTGTGTGTTCACAAACCCCATTGGACAGCGTGTGTGTCACAAGCCCCATTGGACAGCGTGTGTGTCACAAATAGCATTGGACAGCGTGTGTGTGTAACAATACCCATTGGACAGTGTGTGTGTCACAAACCCCATTGGACAGCGTGTGTGTCACAAACCCCCGTAGACACTGTGTGTGTCACAAATCCCATTGGACAATGTGTGTGTTCACCAACCCCTTTGGACAGTGTGTGTGTCACAAAACCCACTGGACAGCGTGTGTGCCACAAACACCCATGGACAGTGTAAGTGTCACAATCCCCATCGGATTGCGTGTGTGTCTCAAAGCCCTTTGGACAGTTTATTTGTCACAAATCCCATTGTACAGCATGTGTGTCACAAGCCCATTGGACAGAGTGTGTGTGTCACAAACCCCATTGGAAAGTGTATGTGTCACAAACCCCATTGGATAGCTTGTGTGTGTCACAAAACCCACTGGACAGCCTGTGTGTTCACAAACCCCATTGGACAGCTCGTTTTTCACAAGACCCACTGGACAGTGTGTGTGTGTCACAAACACCATTGGACAGCGTGTGTGTGTAACAATACCCATTGTACAGTGTGTGTGTCACAAACCCCATGGGACAGAGTGTGTGTCACGATCCCCATTGGACAGCGTTTCTGTAACAAGCACCACTGTACAGAGTGTGAGTTTCACAAACCCCATTGAACAGTATGTGTGTCACAATCCCCATTGGACAGCGTGTGTTTCAAAACCCAATTGGACAGTGTGTGTGTCAAAAGCCCATTTTCCAGAGTGTGTGTGTCACAAACCCCATTGGAAAGTGTATGTGTCACAAACCCCATTGGATAGCGTGTGTCTCTCACAAACCCTATTGGACAGTGTGTGTGTCACAAAACGCACTGTACAGCGTGTGTGTTCACAGGACCCATTGGACAGAGTCACAACAACCCCCTGCAGCGCTACAGGCTGGGCGCAGAGTGGCTGGAGAGCAGTCAGACAGAAAGGGACCTGGGGGTACTAATTGACAGGAAGCTCAACATGAGCCAACAGTGTGCCCCGGTGGCCAAGAAGGCCAGCGGTATCCTGTCCTGTATCAAAAACAGCGTGGTCAGCAGGACAAGGGAAGTGATCCTTCCCCTGTACTCTGCATTGGTGAGGCCACACCTGGAGTATTGTGTTCAGTTCTGGGCCCCTCAGTTCAGGAAAGACATTGAAGTGCTGGAGCGGGTCCAGAGAAGAGCAACACGACTGCTGAAGGGACTTGAACACAAGCCCTATGGGGAGAGGCTGAGGGAGCTGGGGTTGTTTAGTCTAGAGAAGAGGAGGCTTAGAGGTGACCTCATCACTCTCTATAACTACCTGAAGGGAAGTTATAGCCAGGTGGGGATTGGTCTGTTATCCCAGGCAGTTAGCAATAGGACAAGGGGGCATGGGCTTAAACTCTGTCAGGGGAAATTTAGTCTGGATATTAGAAAGAAATTCTTTACAGAGAGAGTGGTCAGGCATTGGAATGGCTTGCCCAGGGAGGTAGTGGACTCGCCGTACCTAGAGTTTTTTAAACTGAGATTGGACATGGCACTTAGTGCCATGATCTAGTAAACGGACTAGAGTTGGACCAAGGGTTGAACTCGATGATATCTGAGGCCTTTTCAAACCCAGTCGATTCTGTGATACTGATTCTGTGATTCTGTGGATAGCGTGTGTGTGTCACAAACCCCATTGGACAGCGTGTGTGTCAAAATCCCCACTGGACAGATTGTGTGTCACAAACACCATTGGACAGCGTGTATGTGTAACAATACCCATTGGACACTGTGTGTGTCACAAACCCCATGGGACAGAGTGTGTGTGTCACGAAACCCATTGGAAAGTGTATGTGTCACAAAGGCCATTGGATAGCGTGTGTGTGTCACAAACCCTCCTGGTCAGTGTGTGTGTCACAAAACCCATTCGACAGCATGCGTGTCACAAACACCATTGGACAGTGTGTGTGTAACAAACCCAATTGGTCAACGTGTGTAGTCACAAATACCATGGGAGAGCGTGTGTGTGTCACAATCCCCATTCGACAGCGTGTGTGTCACAAACACCATTGGACAGCGTGTGTGTGTAATAATAGCCATTGGACAGTGTGTGTGACAAAAACCCCAGTGGACAGCGTGTGTGTGTAACCATACGCATTGGACAGTGTGTGTGTCACAATCCCCAGTTGACAGCATGTGTGTCAAAACCCCAGTGGACAGTGCGTGTAGAACAAAACCCACTGGACATCGTGTGTGTCACAAACACCCATGGACAGTGTAAGTGTCAAAAACCCCATTGGAGAGCGTGTCGTTTCACAAACCCCTTTGGACAGTGTGTGTGTCACAAAGACCATTGGACAGAGTGTGTGTGTCACAAAACCCAGTGGACAGCGTGTGTGTCACGAACCCCATGGGACAGCGTGTGTGTCACAAGCACCATTGGACAGAGTGTGTGTGTCACAAACCCCATTGGAAAGTATATGTGCCACAAAACCCATTGGATAGCGTGTGTTTGTCACAAACCCTATTGGACAGTGTGTGTGTCACAAAACGCACTGGACAGTGTGTGTATTCACAAACCCCATTGGACAGCGTGTGTGTCACAAGACCCATTGGACAGAGTGTGTGTGTCACAAACCCCATAGGACAGCGTGTGTGTCACAATCCCCATTGGACAGCTTGTGTGTCACAAACACCATTGGACAGCGTGTGTGTGTAACAATACCCATTGGACAGTGTGTGTGTCACAAACCCCATTGGACAGCGTGTGTGTCACAAATCCCCGTGGACAATGTGTGTGTCACAAACCCCATTGGACAGTGTGTGTGTGTCACAATACCCATTGGACAGTGTGTGTATCACAAAAACCCATGGACAGTGTGAGTGTCACAAATCCCTTTGGACATAGTGTGTGTCACAAACCCCTTTGGAAAGTGTGTGTCTCACAAAACCCATTGGACAGCATGTGTGTGTCACAGTCCCCACTGGACAGTGTGAGTGTCAGAAACCCAGTGGGACAGAGTGTGTGTCACGAAACCCATTGGACAGCGTCTGTTTCAGAAGCGCAATTGGACAGAGTGTGTGTGTCACAAACCCCATTGGAAAGTGTATGTGTCACAAACACCACAGGATAGCGTGTGTGTGTCACAAACCCTCCTGGTCTGTGTGTGTGCCACAAAACCCATTGGATAGCGTGTGTGTGTCAAAAACCCCATTGGACAGCGTGTGTGTCACAAACACCATTGGACTGCGTGTGTGTCACGAACCCCTTTGAACAGTGTGTGTCTCACAAGCACCATTGGACAGAGTGTGTGTGTCACAAACCCCATTGGACAGCGTGTGTGTCACAATACCCATTGGACAGAGTGTATGTGTCACAAACCCCATTGGACAGCGTGTGAGTCACAATCCCCATTGGACACCGTGTGGTCACAAACCCTATTGGACAGAGTGTGTGTCACAAGCCCCGTTGGATAGAGTGTATGTGTCAAAGAACCCATTGGACAGCGTGTGTGTCACAATCCCCATTGGACAGTGTGTGTATCACAAAACCCATTGGACAGTTTGTGTGTCACAAACCATATTGGACAGAGTTTGTGTTTAAAAATACCCATTGGACAGCGTCTGTGTCACAAACCCCCGTGGACAATGTGTGTGTCACGAACGCCATTGGACAGTCTGTGTGTCACAAACACCACTGGACAGTGCGTGTGTCACAAACACTCATGGAGAGTGTGCGTGTCAAAACCCCATTGGACATCGTGTGTGTCACAAACCCTTTTGGACAGTGTGTGTGTCACAAACCCCATTGGACAGCGTGTGTGTGTCACAATCCCCATTGGACTGCGTGTGTGTCACAAACCCAATGGGACATAGTGTGTGCCAAGAACCCCATTGGACAGCGTGTGTGTCACAAGCGCCATTGGACAGAGTGTGTGTGTCACACACCCCATTGGAAAGTGTATGTGTCACAAACACCATTGGACAGCGTGTGTGTCACGAACCCCTTTGAACAGTGTGTGTCTCACAAGCACCATTGGACAGAGTGTGTGTGTCACAAACCCCACTGTAAAGTGTATGTGTCACAAACCCCATTGGATAGCGTGTGTGTGTCACAAACCCTATTGGAAAGTGTGTGTGTCACAAACCCCATTGGATAGCGTGTTTGTGTCACAAACCCTATTGGACAGTGTGTGTGTCACAAACCCCACTGGACAGCGTGTCTGTCACGAAGCCCATTGGACAGCGTTTGATGTCACAAGCACCATTGGACAGAGTGTGTGTGTCACAAGCCCCATTGGACACCGTGTGTGTCACAAACCCCTTTGGACACTGTGTGTGTCACAAAACCCTTTAGAGAGCGTGTGTGTGTCACAGTCCCCATTGGACAGTGTGTTTGTCACAAACCCAGTGGGACAGAGTGTGTGTCACAAACACTATTGGACAGAGTGTGTGTCACAAGCCCATTGGACAGAGTGTGTGTTTCTCAAAACCCACTGGAGAGTGTGTGTGTGACGAAGCCCATTGGACAGCGTATGTGTTCACAAGCACCATTGGACAGAGTGTGTGTGTCACAAACCCCATTGGAAAGTGTATGTGTCACAAACCCCGTGGATAGCGTGTGTGTGTCACAAACCCCATTGGACAGCGTGAGTGTGTCACAATCCCCATTGGACAGTGTGTGTGTCACAAACCCCATGGGACAGCGTGTGTGCCAGACACCCCACTGGACAGTGTGTGTCACAAATCCCATTGGACAGCGTGTGTGTCACAAACCCCATTGGACAGCGTGTGTGTCACAATCCCCACTGCACAGTGTGTGTGTCACAAACACCATTGGACAGCGTGTCTGTCACAAACCCCATTGGACAGTGTGTGTGTCACAAACCCCATTGCCAGGGTGTGTGTTTAACAATACCCATTGGAGAATGTGTGTGTCATAAAACCCATTGTGCAGTGTGTGTGTCACAAAAACCATTGGAGAGCGTGTGTGTCACAAGCCCATTTGACAGAGTGTGTGTGTCACAAAACCCACTGGACAGCGTGTTTTTCACGAACACCATTGGACAGCGTGTGTGTCACAAGCACCATTGGAAAGAGTGTGTGTGTCACAAACCCCATTGGAAAGCGCATGTGTCCAAAACGCATTGGATAGCGTGTGTGCCACAAACACCATTGGACATCGTGTGTGTGTAACAATACCCTTTGGAAAGTGTGTGTGTCACAAACACCATTGGACATCGTGTGTGTGTAACAATACCCATTGGACAGTGTGTGTGTCACAAATCCCATTGGACAGTGTGTGTGTCACAAACACCCATGGACAGTGTGCGTGTCACAAACCCCATTGCATATCATGTGTGTCACAAACTCTTTTGGACAGTGTGTGTGTCACAAACCCCATTGGACATCGTACGATTCACAAACCACTTTGGACAGCGTTTGTGTCATAAACCCCATTGGATATTGCAGGTGTGTCACAAACCCCATGGGACAGAGTGCGTGTCACGAACCCCATTGGACAGCGTGTGTGTCACAAGCACCATTAGACAGAGTGTGTGTGTCACAAACCCCATTGGAAAGTGTATGTGTCACATACCCCATTGGATAGTGTGTGTGTGTCACAAACCCTCCTGGTCAGTGTATGTGTCACAAAACCCATTGGACAGCATGCGTGTCACAAACAACATTGGTCAGCGTGTGTGTCACAAACCCCATGGGACAGCTTGCGTGTGTCACAAACACCATTGGAAAGCGTGTGTGTCACAAAACTTTTTGGACAGCATGTGTGTGTGTCACAAACCCCATTGGATAGCGTGTGTGTGTCACAAACCCTCCTGGTCAGTGTGTGTGTCACAAACCACATTGGAGAGCGTGTGTATCACAATCCCCATTGGACAGCGTGTGGGTCACAAACCCCATTGGACAGTGTGTGTGTCATAAATCCCATTGGACAGCGTGTGTGTTTCACAATCCCCATTGGACAGTGTGTGTGTTTCACAAACCCCTTTAGACAGAGTGTGTGTCACAAGACCCATTGGACAGAGTGTATGTGTCACAAACTCCATTGGACAGCCTGTGTGTCACAGTCCCCATTGGACAGCGTGTGTGTCACAAACCCCATTGGACAGAGTGTGTGTGTCTCAAAACCCATTGGACAGTGTGTGTGTCATAAACCCCATTGGACAGAGTGTATGTGTCACAAACCCCATTGGACAGCGTGTGTGTCACAATCCCCATTGTACAGCGTGTGTGTAAAAAACTCCATTGGACAGCGTGTGTTTCACAAACCCCACTGGAAAGTGTGTGTCACAAACCCCATTGGATAGCATGTGTGTGTCACAAACCCCATTGGACAGCGTGTGTGTCACAAACACCATTGGACAGCGTGTGTCTGTCACAATCCCCATTGGACAGTGTGTGTGTCACAAATCCCATTGGATAGCGTGTGTGTCATAAACCCCATTGGATTGCGTGTGTGTGTCACAAACCCTATTGGACATTGTGTATGTCACAAAACCCGCTGGACAGCGTGTGTATTCACAAACCCCATTCGACAGCGTGTTTTTCACAAGACACATTGGACAGAGTGTGGGTGTCACAAAGCCCATTGGACAGCGTGTGTGTCACAATCCCCATTGGACAGTTTGTGTGTCACAAACCCCATTAGACAGAGTTTGTGTCACAAACCCATATTGGTCAGCGTGTGTGTCACAAACCACATTGGACAGTGTGTGTGTGTCACAATGCCCATTGTACAGTGTGTGTGTCAGAAACCCCATTGGACATCGTGTGTGTCACAAACCCCTTTAGACAGTGTGTGTGTCACAAACGCCATGGGACAGAGTGTGTGTCACGAACCCTATCGCACACCGTGTGTGTTCACAAGCACCATTGGACAGAGTGTGTGTGTCACAAACATCATTGGAAAGTGTATGTGTCACAAACCCCATTGGATAGCGTGTGTGTGTCACAAACCCTCATGGTCAGTGTGTGTGTCACAGAACCCATTGGGTAGCATGCTTGTCACAAACACCATTGGACAGTGTGTGTGCACCAAAACCCATTGTTCAGCGAGTGGGTCAGAAACCAATGGGACAGAGTGTGTGTCACAAACCCCATTGGAAAGTGTGTGTGTCACAAACCCCATTGAATAGCGTGTGTGTGTCACAAAACCCATTAAACAGTATGCGTGTCACAAAACCCATTAGATTCCCTGTGTGTGTCACAAACCCCATTAGAAAGTGTGCGTGTTACAAAGCCCATTGGATAGCGTGTGTGTGACACAAACCCTTTTGGACAGTGTGCATGTCAAAAACCTCATTGGACATCGTGTGTGTCCCAAACCCCGTTGGACAGTGTGTGTGTCACAAACCCCATGGGACAGAGTGTTTGTCACGAACCCCATTGGACAGCGTGTGTGTCTACAAGCGCCATTGGATAGAGCGTGTGTGTCACAAACCCCATTAGAAAGTGTAAGTGTCACAAACCCCATTGGATAGTGTGTGTGTGTCACAAACCCTCCTGGTCAGTGTGTGTGTCACAAAACCCTTTGGATAGCATGCGTGTCACAAACACCATGGGACAGTGTGTGTGTGTCACAAACGCCATTGGACAGTGTGTGTGTAATAAACCCCTTTGGACAGTGTGTGTGTCACAAACCCCATTGGACAGGCTGTGTGTCACAAACACTATTGGACAGCGATTGTGTCACAAACCCATTGGACAGAGTGTCTGTGTCACAAACCCCGCTGGACAGTGTTTGTGCCACGAACCCCATTGGACAGCATGTGTCTCACAAACACCACTGGACAACGTGTGTGTGTCACAAACCCCATTGGATAGCATGTGAGTGTGTAACAAACCACATTGGACAGCGTGTAGTGTAAGAAAGCCCATTGGAAAGTGTTTGTCACAAATCCCATTGGACAGCGTGTGTGTGAAATAGCCCAGTTGACAGAGTGTGTTTCACAAAAACCATTGGACAGTGTGTGTCTCACAAACCTCATTTGACAGCATGTGTGTGTCACAAACCCTCCTGGTCAGTGTGTGTTTCACAAACCCCATTGGAAAGTGTGTGTGCCACAAATCCCATTGCATAGCGTGTGTGTGTCACAAACTCAATTATAATGTAGTGCGTGTTCACAAACCCCACTGGATAGCGTGTGTGTGTCACCAACCCTATTGGACAGTGTGTAGGTCACAATCCCCATTAAACAGCGTCTGTGTCACAAACCCCATTGGACACGTGTGTGTCACTAACACCATTGGACAGCGTGTGTGTGTCACAATCCCCATTGGACAGTTTGTGTGTCACAAACCCCATTGGATAGCGTGTGTTTCACAAACCCCATTTGAAAGTGTGTGTGTCACAAACCCCAACGGATAGCGTGTGTGTGTCACAAACCCTATTGGACAGTGTGTGTGACAAAATCCCCATTGGACAGCCTGTGTATCAGAAAACCCATTGGACAGTGTGTCTGTGTCACAATACCCATTGGACAGTGTGTGTGTCACAATCCCCATTGGACAGAGTTTGTGTCACAAACCCCATTGGACAGCGTGTGTGTCTCAAACACCATTGGACAGTGTGTGTGGGACGTACCCCATTGGACAGCGTGTGTGTGTCACAAATGCCATTGGACAGCGTGTGTGTCACACACCCCATTGGACAGCTTGTGTGTGTCACAAAGCCCGTTTAACAGAGTGTGTGTCACAAACACCTTTGGACAATGTGTGTGTAACATAACCAATTGTTCAGAGTGTGTGTAACAATCTCCATGAGACAGCGTGTGTGTGTCACACACCTCATTGGAAAGTGTGTGTGTCACAAACCCCATTTTATAGCGTGTGTGTGTCACAAAACCCGTTATAAAGTGTGTGTGTCACAAACCCCATTGGACAGCGTGTGTGTCTCAAACACCATTGGACAGCATGTGTGTGTCACATTCCCCATTGGACAGTGTGTGTGTCACAAAACCCATTGAACAGTGTGTGTGTCAAAAAAACGCATTGGATAGTGTGTGTGTCACAATCCCCATTGGACAGCGTGCGTGTCACAAACCCCATTGGACAGTTTGTGTGTCACAAAACCCATTGAATAGCATGTGTGTGTCACAAACCCCATTAGACAGCGTGTAGTGTCAGAAACCCCATTGGACAGTGTGTGTCACAAACCCCATTGGACAGTGTGTGTGTGTCACAAACCCTCCTGGTCAGTGTGTTTGTCACAAGCCCCACTGGAAAGTGTGTGTGTCACAAACCCCATTGGAAAGTGTGTGTGCCGCAAATCCCATTGCATAGCGTGTGTGTATCACAAACTCCATTATAAAGTAGTGCGCGTTCACAAACCGCACTGGATAGCGTGTGTGAGTCACAAACCCTACTGGACAGTGTGTAGGTCACAATCCCCATTGGACAGTGTCTGTGTCACAAACCCCATTGGACAGCGTGTGTGTCACAAACACCACTGGAAATCGTGTGTGTGTCACAATCCCCATTGAAAAGTGTGTGTGTCACAAAACCCATTGGATAGCGTGTGTGTCACAATCCCCATTGGACAGTGTGTCTGAGTCACAATACCCAATGGACAGTGTGTGTGTCACTATCCCCATTGGACAGCGTGTGTGTCACAAACACCATTGGACAGCATGTGTGTGTCACATTCCCCATTGGACAGTGTATGTTCACAAAACCCATTGGATAGCGTGTGTTTCACAAAACCCATTGGATAGCGTGTGTGTCACAATCACCATTGGACAGTGTGTGTTTCACAAAACGCATTGGATAGCGTTTGCCTCACAATCCCCATTGGACAGCGTGTGTGTAACAAACCCCATTGGACAGTTTGTGTGTTTCACAAAACCCATTGGATAGCATGTATGTGTCACAAACCCCATTGGACAGCGTGTAGTGTCAGAAACCCCATTGGACTGTGTGTGTCACAAATCCCATTGGACAGCGTGTGTGTCACAAACCCCATTGGACAACGTGTGTGTCACAAACACCATTGGACAGTGTGTGTGTCAACAAACGCATTGGATAGCGTGTGTGTCACAATCCCCATTGGACAGCGTGTGTGTCAGGAACCCCATTGGACAGCGTGTGTGTCACAAGCGCGTTTTAAAGTGTGTGTGTCACAAACCCCATTGGAAAGTGTGTGTGTCATAACCCCCATTTTACAGCGTGTGTGTGTCACAATCCTCATTGGACAGTGTGTGTGTGTGACAAACCCCATTGGACATCGTGTGTATCACCATCCCCATTGGACAGCGTGTGTGTCACAAACCCCATTGGACAGCGTGTGTGTGTCACATTCCCCATTGGACAGCGTGTGTGTTACAAAACCCATTGAATAGCATGCGTGTCACAAACACCATTGGACAGCGTGTGTGTAACAAAACCAATTTGTCAGCGTGTGTGTCACAAACCCCATGGGACAGCGTGTGTGTGTCACAAACCCCATTGGAAAGTGTGTGTGTCACAAACCCCATTGGATAGCGTGTGTGTGTGACAATCCCCATTAAAAAGTGTGCGTGTCACAAACCCCATTTGAAAGTGTGTGTGTCACAATCCCCATTGGAGAGTGTGTGTGTCACAATGCTCACAGGATAGCGTGTGTGTCACAATCCCCATTGGATAGTGTGTGTGTGTGTCACAAACCTCATTGGAAAGTTTGTGTGTCACAAACCCCATTGGACAGCGTGTGTGTCACAAACACCATTGGATAGTGTATGTGTCACAAACCCCATTGCGTAGCGTGTGTGTGTCACAAACCCCATTGGACAGCGTGTGTGTCACAAACACCATTGGACAGCGTGTGTGTGTATCAATACCCATTGGACAGTGTGTGTGTCACAAGTCCCATTGGACAACGTGTGTGTCACAAACCCCTGTGGACACTGTGTGTGTCACAATCCCCATTGGAAAGTGTATGTGTCACAAACCCCATTGTATAGCGTGTGTGTGACACAAACCCTCCTGGTCAGTGTGTGTGTCACAAAACCCTTTGGATAGCATGCGTGTCACAAATACCATGGGACAGTGTGTGTGTAACAAAACCAATTTGTCATCGTGTGTGTCACAAACCCCATGGGACTGTGTGCTTGTGTCACAAACCCCATTAGAAAGTGTGTGTGTGACAAACCCCATTTGAAAGTGGGTGTGTCACACACCCCATTGGATAGCATGTGTGTGTCACATACCCCATTGGACAAAGTGTTTGTGTGACAAACCCCATTCGACAGCGTGTGTGTGTCACAAACCCTACTGGACAGTGTGTATGACACAATACCAATTGGACAGTGTCTGTGTCAAAAACCCCATTCTACAGCGTGTTTGTCACAAGCCCATTGGACACAGTGTGTGTGTCACAAAACCCAGTGGACAGCGTGTGTGTCACAAGCGCCATTGGAAAGTGTGTGTGTCACAAACCCCTTTGGAAAGTGTGTGTCTCACAAACCCATTGGGATAGCGCGTGTGTGTCACAAACCCCATTTTAAAGTGTGCGTGTCACAAACCCCATTGGAAAGTGTGCGTGTCACAAACTCCATTGGATAGATTGTGCGTGTCACAAACCCTATTGGACAGTATGTATGTCACAATCCCCATTGGACAGCGTCTGTGTCACAAACCCCATAGGACATCGTGTGGGTCACAAACCCCTTTGGACAGTGTGTGTGTCACAAAACCCATTGGAAAGTGTATGTGTCACAAACCCCATTGGATAGCATGTGTGTGTCACAAACCCTCCTGGTCAGTGTGTGTGTCACAAAACCCATTGGATAGCGTGTGTGTGTCATAAAACCCATTAAAGAGTATGGGTGTCACAAAACCCATTGGATTCCGTGTGTGTGTCACAAACCCCACTAAAAAGTGTGCGTGTCACAAACCCGACTTGAAAGTGTGTCTGTCACAAAACCAGTTGGATAGCGTGTGTTTGTCACAAACCGTATTGGACAGTGTGTATGACACAATCCCCATTAGACAGCGTCTGTGTCACAAATCCCATTGGACAGCGTGTGTGTGTCACAATCCCCATTGGACAGTGTGTGTGTCACAAAACCTATTGGATAACGTGTGTGTCACAAACCCCATTACAAATTGTGCGTGTCACAAACCCCATTGGACAGAGTGTGTGTGTCACAAACCCCATTGGACATCGTGTGTATCACCATCCCCATTGGACAGCGTGTGTGTCACAAACCCCTTTGAACAGCGTGTGTGTCACAAACACCCATTGACAGTGTGCATTTCACAAACCCCATTGGACATCGTGTGTGTCACAAACCCTTTTGGACAGCGTGTGTGTCACAAACACCCATGGACAGTGTGTGTGTCACAAACCCCATTGGACATCGTGTGTGTGTCACAAAACCCATTAGAAAGTGTGCGTGTCACAAACCCCATTTGAAAGTGTGTGTGTCAAAAACCCCATTAGAATGTGTGCGTGTCACAAACCCCATTGGATAGCGTGTGTGTGTCACAAACCCCATTAGAAAGTGTGTGTGTCACAAACCCCACTTGATAGCATGTGTGTGTCACAAACCCCATTAGAAAGTGTGCGTGTCACAAACCCCATTGGATAGCATGTGTGTCACAAACACCATTGGACAGCGTGTGTGTGTCACAAGCCCATTGGACAGAGTGTGTGTGTCACAAACCCCACTGGACAGCATGTCTATCACGAACCCCTTTGGGCAGCTTGTGTGACTCAAGCCCCATTGGACAGTGTGTGTGTCACAAACCCCATGAGACAGACTGTGTGTCACCAACACTATTGAAGAGCGTTTGTGTTAAAAGCGCATTGGACAGAGTGTGTGTGTCACAAAACCCACTGGACAGTTTGTGTGTCACGAACCCCATTGAACAGCGTGTGTGTCACAAACCCTATTGGAAAGTGTGTTAGTCGCAAAACCCACTGGACCGCCTGTGTGTCACAAACCCCATTAGATATCGTGTGTGCCACAAACCCCACTGGACAGCGTGTGTGTCACAATCCCACTAGACAGAGTGTGTGTCACAAACCCCATTAGAATGTGTGCGTGTCGCAATCCCCATTGAATACCGTGTGTGTGTCACAAATATATTGGACAGTGTGTAGGTCACAATCCCCATTGGACAGCGTCTCTGTCACAAGGCCATGGGACAGCGTGTGTGTCACAAACACCATTAGATAGCGTGGTTTTCAGAAACCCAATTTGAAAGTGTGTGTGTCACAAACCCCATTGTATAGCGTGTGTGTGTCACAAACCCATTGGACAGTGTGTATGACACAATCCCCATTGGACAGCGTGTGTGTCACAAACCCCATTGGACAGAGTGTGTGTCAAAAACGCCATTGGCAGCGTGTGTGTCACAAGACCATTGGACAGAGCGTGTGTGTCACAAAACCCACTGGACAGCGTGTGTGTCACGGACCCCATTGGACAGCGTGTTTGTCACAAGTGCCATTGGAAAGTGTGTGTATCAAAAACCCCACTGGAAAGTGTGTGTGTCACAAACCCAATTGGATAGCGTGTGTGTGTCACAAACCCCATTAGAAAGTGTGCGTGTCACAAACCCCTTTCGATAGAATGTGCGTGTCGCAAAACCTGTTGGACAGTGTGTATGTCACAATCCCCATTGGACAGCGTCCGTGTCACAAACCCCATTGGACAGCGTGTGTGTCACAAACACCATTGGACAGCGTGTGTGTTACAAACCCTATTGGACAGCGTGTGTGTGTCACAAACCTCATTGGATAGCATGTGTGTGTCACAAACCCATTTGACAGCGTGCAGTGTCAGAAACCCCATTGGACACCGTGTGTGTGTCACAAAGCCAATTTTGACCGAGTATGTGTCACAAACATCATTGGACAGTGCGTGTGTCACAAACCCCATTGGACAGCGTGTGTGTGTCACAAACCTTCCTGGTCAGTGTTTGTGTGACAAACCCCATTGGAAAGTGTGTGTGTCACAAACCCCATTGGAAAGCGTGTGTGTCACAAACCCCATTAGAAAGTGTGTGTGTCACAAACACCATTGGACAGCGTGTGTGTCATAAACCCCATTGGACAGTGTGTGTGTCACAATTCCCATTGGACAATGTGTGTGTCACAAACCCCATGGGACAGACTCTGTTTCACAAACACTATTGGACAGCGTTTGTGTCACAAGCCCATTGGACAGAGTTTGTGTGTCAGAAAACCCACTGGACAGTCTGTGTGTCACGGACCCCATTGGACAGCGTGTGTGTCACAAACACCCATGGACAGTGTGTGTGTCACAAACCCCATTGGACATCGTGTGTGTGTCACAAAACCCATTAGAAAGTGTGCGTGTCACAAACCCCATTTGAAAGTGTGTGTGTCAAAAACCCCATTAGAATGTGTGCGTGTCACAAACCCCATTGGATAGCGTGTGTGTGTCACAAACCCCATTAGAAAGTGTGTGTGTCACAAACCACACTTGATAGCATGTGTGTGTCACAAACCCCATTAGAAAGTGTGCGTGTCACAAACCCCATTGGATAGCATGTGTGTCACAAACACCATTGGACAGCGTGTGTGTGTCACAAGCCCATTGGACAGAGTGTGTGTGTCACAAACCCCACTGGACAGCATGTCTATCACGAACCCCTTTGGGCAGCTTGTGTGACTCAAGCCCCATTGGACAGTGTGTGTGTCACAAACCCCATGAGACAGACTGTGTGTCACCAACACTATTGAAGAGCGTTTGTGTTAAAAGCGCATTGGACAGAGTGTGTGTGTCACAAAACCCACTGGACAGTTTGTGTGTCACGAACCCCATTGAACAGCGTGTGTGTCAAAAGCACCACTGGACAGAGTGTGGTGTCACAAAACCCATAGGAAATTGTATGTGTCACAAACACCATTGGATAGCGTGTGTGTGTTACAAACCCTGTTGGACAGCGTGTGTGTCACAAAACCCATTGGACAGCGTTTGTGTCAGAACCCCCATTTCACAGCGCGTGTCTCACAAACCCCTTTTGACAGCGTGTGTGTCACAAACCCCATTGGACAGCGCATGTATGTTACATTCCCCATTGGACAGCGCGTGTGTCACAAACACCATTAGACAGCTTGTGTGTGTCACAATACCCATCGGACATTGCGTGTGTCACAAAACCCATTGGATAGCGTGTGTGTTACAAACCCCATTAGAAAGTGTGTGTGTCACAAACCCCATTGAACAGTGTGTGTGTCACAAACCCCACTGGACAGCGTGTGTGTCACGAACCCCATTGGACAGCGAGTGTGTCACAAGCACCATTGGACAGAGTGTGTGTGTCACAAACCCCATTGTACAGCGTTTCTGTCACAAACCCCATTGGATAGTGTGTGTGTGTCACAAACCCTATTGGACAGTGTGTGTGTCACAAAATCCACGGGACAGAGTGTGTGTCACAAACCCCGTTGTATAGCATGTGTGTCAAAAGCCACATTGGACAGAGTGTGTGTTTGACAAACCCCATTGCACAGCGTGTGTGTCACAAACCCCATTGGACAGCGTGTGTGTCACAAAACCCACTGGATAGCGTTTGTGTCACAAACCCTATTTGAAAGTGTGTGTGTCACAAAACCCATTGGATAGCGTATGTGTGTCACAAACCCCATTGGACAGCGTGTGTGTCACAAACCCCATTGGACAGCGTGTTTTTCACAAACCCCATTTTACAGCATGTGAATTACAAACCCCATTGGACTGTGTTTGTGTGTCACAATACCCATTAAACAGTGTGTGTGTCACAAACCGCATTGGACAGAGTTTGTGTCACAAACCCCATTGGACAGCGCGTGTGTCACAAACCCCATTGGACAGCGTGTGTGTGTAAAATCCCTCCTGGTCAGTGTGTGTGTCACAAACCCCGTTGGACACCGTGTGTGTCACAAACCCCTTTGGACAGTGTGTGTGTCACAAGCCCATTGGAAAGACTGTGTGTGTCACAAAACCCACTGGACAGCGTGTGTGTCACAAGACCCATTGGACAGAGTGTGTGTGTCACAAACCCCATTGGACAGAATGTGTGTGTCAGAAACCCCTTTGGAAAGTGTATTTGTCACACAGCCCACTGGATAGCGTGTGTGTGTCACAAACGCTATTGGACAGTGTGTGTGTCACAAAACCCACTAGACAGCGTGTGTGTCAAAAACCCCATTGGACAGCATGTGTGTCGCAAACCTCATTGGATAGTGTGTGTGAGTCACAAAACCCACTGTACAGTGTGTTTGTCACAAGCCCATTGGACAGAGTGTGTGTGTCACAAAACCCCGTGGACACTGTGTGTATCACGAACGACATTTGACAGTGTGTGTGTCACAAACCCGCCTGGACAGTGTGTGTGTCACAAATCCTGTTGGACAGCGTGTGTGTGTAACAAACCCCATTGGACAGCGTGTGTGTCACAAGAACCATTGGACAGAGTGTGTGTGTCACAAACCCCAGTGGACAGCGTGTTTGTCACAAACACCCATGGACAGCGTGCTTGTCACAAACCCTGTTGGACATCGTGTGTGCCACTAACCCCTTTGGACAGTGTTTGTGTCACAAACCCCTTTGTACAGTGTGTGTATCACAAACCCCATTGGATTGTGTGTGTGTTTCACAATCCCTATTGGACAGTGTGTGTTTCAGAAAACCCACTGTACAGTGTTTGTGTGACAAACCCCATTGGACAGCGTGTGTGTCAAAATCCACGTTGGACAGAGTATATATGTCACAAACCCATTGGACAGCGTGTGTGTCACAATCCCCATTGGCAGCGTGTGTGTAACAAACCTATTGGACAGCGTGTGAGTCACAAACCCCATTAGACAGTCTCTGTGTCACAAACCCTATTGGACAGAGTTTGTGTCACAAACCCCATTGGACAGCGTCTGTTTCACAAACCCCGTTGGAATGTGTCTATGTCACAAACCGCAATGGATAGCGTGTGTGTGTCACAAACCCCATTGTACAGTGTGTTTGTCACAAGACCTTTACACAGAGTGTGTGTCACAAACCACATTGTACATCGTCTATGTCACAATCCTCACTGGACAGCGTGTGTGTCGCAGACCCCATTGGACAGAGTGTGTGTGACAAACCCCATCAGACAGAGTGTGTGTCAGAAACACCCATGGACAGCGTGCGTGTCACAATCCCCATTGGACATCGTGTGTATCACAAACCCCTTTGGACAGTGCGTGTGTCATAAACACCATTGGATAGCGTGTGTGTGTCACAAACCCCATTGTACAGAGTGTTTGTCACAATCTCATTGGACAGAGTGTGTGTGTCACAAACCCCATTGGACAGTGTGTTTGTCACAATCCCCATTGGACAGCGTGTGTGGTACAAGCCCATTTTACAGAGTGTGTGTATTACGAACGCCATTGGACAGTGTGTGTGTCACAATCCCTATTGGACAGTGTGTGTGTCACAAACCCCACTGGACATCGCATCTGTCACAAACACCCATGGACAGCGTTCGTGTCACAAACCCCATTGGGCAGCGTGTGTGTCACAAGCACCATTGGACAGAGAGTGTGGGTCAGAAACCCCATTTTAAAGTGTATTTGTCACACAGCCCATTGGATAGCGTGTGTGTGTCACAAACCCCATTGGACAGCGTCTGTGTAACAAACCCCATTGGACAGCGTGTGTGTGTCACAAACCCCATTGTACAGCGTCTTTGTCACAATCCTCACTGGACAGCGTGTGTGTCGCAGACCCCATTGGACAGTGTGTGTGTGACAAAACCTATTGGACAGCGTGTGTGTCTCAAACAGCATTGGACAGCGTGTGTGTGTTACAAACCCCACTGGACAGCGTGTCTGTCACGAACCCCATTGGACAGCGTTTGTGTCACAAACCCTACTGGACAGAGTGTGTGTATCACAAACCCCCCTGTACAGTGTGTGTGTCACAAACCGCATTGGACAGCGTGTGTGTAACAAACCCCATTGGACAGCGTGTGTATCACAAAACCCTTTGGACAGAGTGTATGTGTCACAATCCCCATTGGACAACCTGTGTGTCACAAACACCCATGGACAGCGTGCGTGTCACAAACCCCATTGGACATCGTGTGTGTCACAAACACCTTTGAACAGTGTGTGTGTCACAAACACCATTGGATAGCGTGTGTGTGTCACAAACCCCATTGTACAGAGTGTTTGTAACAAGCTCATTGGACAGAGTGTGTGTGTCACAAACCCCATTGTACAGTGTTTTTGTCACAATACCCATTGGACAGTGTGTGTGGTACAAGCCCATTGGACAGAGTGTGTGTGTCACAAAACCCCGTGGACACTGTGTGTATCACGAACACCATTGGACAGTGTGTGTGTCACAAACCCCCCTGGACAGTGTGTGTGTCACAAACCCAAGTGGACAGTGTGTGTGTCGCAAACCCCAGTGGACAGCTTGTTTGCACAAACACCCATGGACAGCGTGCGTATCACAATCCCAGTTGGACATCGTTTGTGTCACTAACCCCTTTGGACAGTGTGTGTGTCACTAACACCTATAAGCAGTGTTTGTGTCACACACAACCTTGGATAGCGTGTGTGTGTCACAAACCCTATTGGACAGTGTGTGTGTCACAAAACCCACTGGACAGCGTGTATGTCACAAACCACAATATGACAGCGTGTGTGTGTCACAATACCCATTGGACAGTGTGTGTGTGTCACAATCCTTCCTGGTCAGTGTGTGTGTCACAAACCACATTGGACAGCGTGTGTGTGTCACAATCCTTCCTGGTCAGTGTGTATGCCACAAACCCCATTGGACAGCATGTGTGTCACAAACCCCATTGGACAGCATGTGTGTCACAAACCCCATTGGACAGTGTGTGTGTGTTACAATACCCATTGGACAGTGTGTGTGTCACAAACCCCACTGAACAGCGTGTGTGTCACAAACCCCATTGGACAGTGTGTGTATCACAAACCCCAGTGGACAGCGTCTTTGTCACAATCCTCACTGGACAGCGTGTGTGTCGCAGACCCCATTGGACAGTGTGTGTGTGACAAACCCCATTAGACATCGTGTGTGTCACTAACCCCTTTGGACAGTGTGTGTGTCACAAACCCCGTTGGATAGCGTGTGTGTGTCACAAACCCTATTGGACAGTGTGTGTGGCAGGCAACCCACTGGACAGCTTGTATATCACATATCCCATTGGACAGCGTGTGTGTCACAATCCCCATTGAACAGCGTGTGTGTCACAAACCACAATATGAGAAGTTGTGTGTGTAACAATACCCATTGGACAGTGTGTGTGTCACAAGCCCTATTGGACAGCGTCTGTGTCTAAAACCCCCGTGGGTACTGTGTGTGTCACAATCCCAATTGGACAGTGTGTGTGTCACAAACCCCACTGGACATCGCATCTGTCACAAACACCCATGGACAGTGTGTGTGTCACAAACCCCTTTGGACAGTTTGTGTGTCACAAACCCCATTGGACAGCGTGTGTGTCACAAACCCCAAGGGACAGAGTGTTTGTCACAAACACTAATATACAGCATGTGTGTCACAAGCCCATTGGGCAGGGTGTGTGTGTCATAATACCCACTGGACAGCGTGTGTGTCACAAACCCCATTGGAAAGTGTATGTGTCAGTAACCCCTTTGGATAGCGTGTGTGTGTCACAAACCCTATTGGACAGCGTTTGTGTCACAATCCCCATTGGACAGCGTGTGTGTCAAGAACCTCATTGGCAGCGTGTGTGTCACAAGAACCATTGGACAGGGTGTGTGTGTCAGAAAACCCATTGGATAGTGTATGTGTCACAAACCCCATTGGATAGGGTTTGTGTGTCACAAACCCTATTGGACAGTGTGTGTGTCACAAGACCCATTGGACAGAGTGTGTGTGTCACAAACCCCTTTGGACAGCGTGTGTGTCACAAGAGCCATTGGATAGAGTGTGTGTGTCACAAACCCCATTGGACAGCGTGTGTGTCACAAACCCCATTGGACAGTATGTGTGTCACAAACCCCATTGGACAGCGTGTGTGTCACAAACACCATTGGACAGTGTGTGTGTCACAAAACACACTGGACAGAGTGTGTATGTCACAATACCCACGGGACAGCTTGTGTGTCACAAGCCCATTGGACAGAGTGTGTGTGTCACAAAAACCACTGGACAGCGTTTGTGTCACGAACCCCATTGGACAGCGGTGTGTCACAAGCACCATTGGACAGAGTGTGTGTGTCAGAAACCCCATTGGAAAGTGTATGTTTCACACAGCCCATTGGATAGCGTGTGTGTGTCACAAGCCCTATTGGACAGTGTGTGTGTCACAAAACCCACTGGACAGCGTGTGTGTCACAAGACCCATTGGACAGAGTGTGTGTGTCACAAACCCCATTGGACAGAATGTGTGTGTCAGAAACCCCTTTGGAAAGTGTATTTGTCACACAGCCCACTGGATAGCGTGTGTGTGTCACAAACGCTATTGGACAGTGTGTGTGTCACAAAACCCACTAGACAGCGTGTGTGTCAAAAACCCCATTGGACAGCATGTGTATCACAAACCTCATTGGATAGTGTGTGTGAGTCACAAAACCCACTGTACAGCGTGTTTGTCACAAGCCCATTGGACAGAGTGTGTGTGTCACAAAACCCCGTGGACACTGTGTGTATCACGAACGACATTTGACAGTGTGTGTGTCACAAACCCGCCTGGACAGTGTGTGTGTCACAAATCCTGTTGGACAGCGTGTGTGTGTAACAAACCCCATTGGACAGCGTGTGTGTCACAAGAACCATTGGACAGAGTGTGTGTGTCACAAACCCCAGTGGACAGCGTGTTTGTCACAAACACCCATGGACAGCGTGCTTGTCACAAACCCTGTTGGGCATCGTGTGTGCCACTAACCCCTTTGGACAGTGTTTGTGTCACAAACCCCTTTGTACAGTGTGTGTATCACAAACCCCATTGGATTGTGTGTGTGTTTCACAATCCCTGTTGGACAGTGTGTGTTTCAGAAAACCCACTGTACAGTGTTTGTGTGACAAACCCCATTGGACAGCGTGTGTGTCAAAATCCACGTTGGACAGAGTATATATGTCACAAACCCATTGGACAGCGTGTGTGTCACAATCCCCATTGGCAGCGTGTGTGTAACAAACCTATTGGACAGCGTGTGAGTCACAAACCCCATTAGACAGTCTCTGTGTCACAAACCCTATTGGACAGAGTTTGTGTCACAAACCCCATTGGACAGCGTCTGTTTCACAAACCCCGTTGGAATGTGTCTATGTCACAAACCGCAATGGATAGCGTGTGTGTGTCACAAACCCCATTGTACAGTGTGTTTGTCACAAGACCTTTACACAGAGTGTGTGTCACAAACCACATTGTACATCGTCTATGTCACAATCCTCACTGGACAGCGTGTGTGTCGCAGACCCCATTGGACAGAGTGTGTGTGACAAACCCCATTAGACAGAGTGTGTGTCAGAAACACCCATGGACAGCGTGCGTGTCACAATCCCCATTGGACATCGTGTGTATCACAAACCCCTTTGGACAGTGCGTGTGTCATAAACACCATTGGATAGCGTGTGTGTGTCACAAACCCCATTGTACAGAGTGTTTGTCACAATCTCATTGGACAGAGTGTGTGTGTCACAAACCCCATTGGACAGTGTGTTTGTCACAATCCCCATTGGACAGCGTGTGTGGTACAAGCCCATTTTACAGAGTGTGTGTATTACGAACGCCATTGGACAGTGTGTGTGTCACAATCCCTATTGGACAGTGTGTGTGTCACAAACCCCACTGGACATCGCATCTGTCACAAACACCCATGGACAGCGTTCGTCTCACAAACCCCATTGGGCAGCGTGTGTGTCACAAGCACCATTGGACAGAGGGTGTGGGTCAGAAACCCCATTTTAAAGTGTATTTGTCACACAGCCCATTGGATAGCGTGTGTGTGTCACAAACCCCATTGGACAGCGTCTGTGTAACAAACCCCATTGGACAGCGTGTGTGTGTCACAAACCCCATTGTACAGCGTCTTTGTCACAATCCTCACTGGACAGCGTGTGTGTCGCAGACCCCATTGGACAGTGTGTGTGTGACAAAACCTATTGGACAGCGTGTGTGTCTCAAACAGCATTGGACAGCGTGTGTGTCACAAAACCCACTGGATAGCGTGTGTGTCACAAACCCCATTGGACATCTTGTGTGTCACAAGCCCAATTGCACAGAGTGTATTTGTCACTAAGCCCATTGGAGAGCGTGAGTGTCACAATCCCCATTGGACAACGTGTGTGTCACAAATCCCATTGGAGAGGGTGTGTGTGTCACAATCCCCTTTGGACAGCGTGTCTGTCACAAACCCCATTGCACAGGATGTGTGTCACAAACAATCATGGACAGTGTGCGTGCCACAAACCCCATTGGACGACGTGTGTGTCACAAACCCCTTTGGACAGTGTGTGTGTCAGAAACCCCATTGGACAGTGTGTGTGTGTGACAATCCCCATTTGTCAGAGTGTGTGTGTCACAAACCCCATTTAAAAGTGTATGTGTCACAAACCCCATTGGATAGCGTGTGTGTGTCACGAACCCTCCTGGTCAGTGTGTGTGTCACAAAACTCATTGGACAGCATGCGTGTCACAAACACCATTGGACAGCGTGTGTGTGTCACAAACCCGATTGGAAAATGTGTGTCACAATCCCCATTGAATAGCGTGTGTGTGTGAAAAACCCCTTTAGAAAGTATGTGTGTCACAAATCCCATTGGATAGCATGTGTCTGTCACAAACCCTATTGGACAGAGTGTGTGTTTCACAAACCCTATTGGACAGCGTGTGTCTCACAAACCACATTGGACACCGTGTGTGTGTCGCAAACCCCATGGGACAGAGTGTGTGTCACAAACCCAATTGGACAGCGTGTGTGTAATAAACCCCATTGGACAGCGTGTGTGTCACAAGCCCCTTTGGACAGAGTGTATTTGTCACAAAGCCCATTGGACAGCGTGTGTGTCACAAACCCCATTGGAGAGCGTGTGTGTGTCACAATACCCATTTGACAGTGTGTGTGTCACAAACCTAATTGGATAGATTTTGTGTCACAAACCCCCGTGGACAATGTGTGTGTCACAAACCCCATTGGACAGTGTGTGTGTCACAAACTCCACTGGACAGCATGTGTTTCACAAAACCAATTGGACAGTATGCGTGTCACAAACACCATTGGACAGCGTGTGTGAGTCAAAAAACCGATTGGAAAGCGTTTGTCACAAACCCCATTGAATACCGTGTGTGTGTCACAAACCCTATTGGACAGAGTGTGTGTTTCACAAACCCCATTGGAAAGCGTGTGTGTCACAAACCCCATTGGACAGTGTGTGTGTGTCACAAACCCCATTAGACAGCGTGTGTGTCACAAACCCTATTGGACAGTGTGTGTGTCAAAAACCCACTGGATAGCTTGTGTGTCACAAACCCCATTGGACAGCATGTGTTTCACAAGCCCCATTGGACAGAGTGTATTACTCACAAAGCCCATTGGACAGCGAGTGTCACAATCCCCATTGGACAGCGTGTGTGTCACAAACCCCATTGCACAGGCTGTGTGTGTCACAAACCCCATTGGACAGTGTGTGTGTCACAAACCTCATTGGACAGAGTTTGTGTCACAAACCCCCGTGGACACTGAGTGTGTCACAAACCCCATTGGACAGTGTGTGTGTCACAAACCTCATTGGACAGCGTGTGTGTGTCACAATCCCCAGTGGACACAGTGTGTGTGTCACAAATCCCATTGGATAGCATTTGTGTGTCACAAACCCTATTGGACATTGTGTATGACACAATCCCCGTTGGACAGCGTATTTGTCACAAACCCAATGGGACAGAGTGTGTGTCACCAACCCCACTGGACAGCGTGTCTGTGTCAGAAGCCCATTGGACAGAGTGTGTCTGTCACAAAACACAATGGACAGCGTGTGTGTCACGAACCCCTTTGGACAGCGTGTGTGTCACAAACCCCATTGGATAGAGTGTGTGTGTCACAAACCCTATTGAACAGTGTGTGTTTCACAAACCCCATTGTACAGCGTGTGTGTCACAAGCCTCATTGTACAGAGTTTAATTGTCACAAATCCCACTGGACAGCGCGTGTGTGTCACAATCCCCATTGGACAGTGTGTGTGTCACAAACCCCATTGGATAGCGTGCGTGTCACAAACACTATTGGTCAGCGTGTGTGTGTCACAAGCCCATTGGACAGAGTGTGTGTGCCACAAACCCCATTGGACAGTGTGTGTGTGTCACAAACCCCATTGGATAGAGTGTGTGTGTCACAAACCCCATTTGGAATGTATGCGTGTCACAAACCCCATTGGATAGCGTGTGTTTGTCACAAACCCTATTATACAGTGTGTGTGTCACAAAACCCACTGGATAGCGTGTGTGTCACAAACCCCGTTGGACACCTTGTTTGTCACAAGCCCCATTGGAAAGAGTGTATTTGTCTCAAAGCCCATTGGAGAGCGTGTGTGTCACAATCCCCATTGGACAACGTGTGTGTCACAAACCCCATTGAACAGCGTGCGTGTCACAAGCCCCACTGGACAGAGTATGCGTGTCACAATCCCCATTGGACAGCGTGTGTGTCACAAATCCCATTGGACAGTGTGTGTGTGTCACAAACCCCATTAGACAGCGTGTGTGTCACAAACCCCATTAGAAAGTATGCGTGTCACAAACCCCATTGGATAGCGTGTGTGTGTCACAAGCACCATTGGACAGAGTGTGGTGTCACAATCCCCATTGGACAGCGTGTGTGTTACAAACCCCATTGGACAGTGTGTGTGTGTCACAAACCCCATTTGATAGAGTGTGTGTGTCACAAACCCTATTGGACAGTGTGTGTGTCACAAAACCCACTGGATAGCATGTGTGTCACAAACCCCATTGGACAGCGTGTGTGTCACAAGCACCATTGGACAGAGTTTAATTGGCACAAAGCCCACTGGACAGCGTGTATGTCACAAACCCCTTTGGGCAGTTTGTGTGTCACAAACCCTATTGCATGGCGTGTGTGTGTCACAATCCCCATTGGACAGTGTGTGTGTCACAAAGCCTATTGGACAGCGTGTGTGTGTCACAATCCCCATTGGACAGTGTGTGTGTCACAAACCCCATTTGATAGAGTGCGTGTGTCACAAACCCGATTGGACAGTGTGTGTGTCACAAAACCCAATGGATAGCATGTGTGTCACAAACCCCATTGGACAGCGTGTGTGTCACAATCCTCATTGTACAGAGTTTAATTGTCACAAATCCCACTGGTCAGCGTGTGTGTGTCACAATCCCCATTGGCCAGTGTGTGTGACACAAACTCCACGGGACAGCGTCTGTGTCACAAACACCCATGGACAGTGTGCGTGTCACAAACCCCATTGGCCATCGTGTGTGTCACAAACCCCTTTGGACAGTGTGTGTGTCACACACCCCATTGGACAACGTCTGTGTCACAAACCCCTTTGGACTTTGTGTGTGTCACAAACTTCATTGGACAGCGTGTGTGTGTCACAATCCCCAGTGGACACAGTGTGTGTGTCACAAACCACATGGGACAGAGTGTGTGTCACAAACCCCATTGGATAGCATTTGTGTGTCACAAACCCTATTGGACATTGTGTATGGTACAATCCCCATTGGACAGCATATTTGTCACAAACCCAATGGGAGAGAGTGTGTGTCACAAACCCCACTGGACAGCGTGTGTGTGTCACAAGCCCATTGAACAGAGTGTGTCTGTCACAAAACACAATGGACAGCGTGTGTGTCACGAACCCCTTTGGACAGCGTGTGTGTCACAAGCCCCATTGAACAGAGTGTACTTGTCACAAAGCCCATTGGACAGCGTGTGTTTCACAAACCCCATTGGACAGTGTGTGTGTGTCACAAACCCCATTAGACAGCGTGTGTGTCACAAACCCCTTTGGACAGTGTGTGTGTCACAAACCCCATTAGAAAGTATGCGTGTCACAAACCCCATTGGATAGCGTGTGTGTGTCACAAGCACCATTGGACAGAGTGTGGTGTCACAATCCCCATTGGACAGCGTGTGTGTCACAAACGCCATTGGACAGTGTGTGTGTGTCACAAACCCCTTTTAATAGAGTGTGTGTGTCACAAACCCTATTGGACAGTGTGTGTGTCACAAAACCCACTGGATAGCATGTGTGTCACTAACCCCACTGGACAGCGTGTGTGTCACAAGCCCCATTGTACAGAGTTTAAATGGCACAAAGCCCACTGGACAGCGTGTATGTCACAAACCCCTTTGGACAGTGTGTGTGTCACAAACCCCGTTGGACAGTGTGTGTGTGTCACAAACCCCATTAGACAGCGTGTGTGTCACAAACCCCTTTGGACAGTGTGTGTGTCACAAACCCCATTAGAAAGTATGCGTGTCACAATCCCCATTGGACAGCGTGTGTGTCACAAACCCCATTGGACAGTGTGTGTGTGTCACAAACCCCATTTGATAGAGTGTGTGTGTCACAAACCCGATTGGACAGTGTGTGTGTCACAAAACCCACTGGATAGCATGTGTGTCACAAACCCCATTGGACAGCGTGTGTGTCACAACCCTCATTGTACAGTTCAATTGTCACAAACGCCACTGGACAGCGCGTGTGTGTCTCAATCCCCATTGGACAGTGTGTGTGTCACAAACCCCATTGGAAAGTGTATGTGTCACAAACCCCATTGGATAGCGTGTGTGTGTCACAAACCCTATTGGACAGAGTGTGTCTTTCACAAACCCCATTAGACAGCGTGTGTGTCACAAACCCTATTGGACAGTGTGTGTGTCACAAAACCCACTGGATAGCTTGTGCGTCACAAACCCCATTGGACAGCGTGTGTTTCACAAGCCCCATTGGATAGAGTGTGTGTGCCACAAACCCCATTTAGAAAGTATGCGTGTCACAAACCCCATTGGATAGCGTGTGTGTGTCACAAGCACCATTGGACAGAGTGTGGTGTCACAAACCCCATTGGAAAGTGTATGTGTCACAAACCCCATTGGATAGCGTGTGTTTGTCACAAACCCTATTATACAGTGTGTGTGTCACAAAACCCACTGGATAGCGTGTGTGTCACAAACCCCGTTGGACACCTTGTGTGTCACAAACCCTATTGGAGAGGGTGTGTGTGTCACAATAAACATTGGACAGTGTGTGTGTCACAAACCCCATTGGAGAGCGTGTGTGTCACAAGCCCCAGTGGACAGAGTGTACTTGTCACAAAGCCCATTGGACAGCGTGTGTGTCACAAACCCCATTGGACAGTGTGTGTGTGTCACAAACCCCATTAGACAGCGTGTGTGTCACAAACCCCTTTGGACAGTGTGTGTGTCACAAACCCCATTTAGAAAGTATGCGTGTCACAAACCCCATTGGGTAGCGTGTGTGTGTCACAAGCACCATTGGACAGAGTGTGGTGTCACAAACCCCATTGGAAAGTGTATGTGTCACAAACCCCATTGGATAGCGTGTGTGTGTCACAAACCCTATTGG
The DNA here is from genome assembly GCA_032206185.1 of Columba guinea. NCBI lineage: Eukaryota > Metazoa > Chordata > Aves > Columbiformes > Columbidae > Columba > Columba guinea. The sequence goes on along the minus strand of JAVLUU010000064.1, from coordinate 2,019,208 downwards.
ACAGAGTGTGTCTTTCACAAACCCCATTAGACAGCGTGTGTGTCACAAACCCTATTGGACAGTGTGTGTGTCACAAAACCCACTGGATAGCTTGTGCGTCACAAACCCCATTGGACAGCGTGTGTTTCACAAGCCCCATTGGACAGAGTGTATGTGTCACAAAGCCCATTGGACAGCGAGTGTCACAATCCCCGCTGGACAGCGTGTGTGTCACAAACCCCTTTGCACAGGGTATGTGTGTCACAAACACCAATGGACAGTGTGTGTGTCACAAACCTCATTGGACAGAGTTTGTGTCAAAAACCCCCGTGGACACTGTGTGTGTCACAAACCCCATTGGACAGTGTGTGTGACACAAACTCCACTGGACAGCGTCTGTGTCACAAACACCCATGGACAGTGTGCGTGTCACAAACCCCATTGGCCATCGTGTGTGTCACAAACCCCTTTGGACAGTGTGTGTGTCACAAACCCCATTGGACAACGTGTGTGTCACAAACTCCTTTGGACATTACGTGTGTCACAAAACTCATTGGACAGCGTGTGTGTGTCACAATCCCCAGTGGACACAGTGTGTGTGTCACAAACCCCATGGGACAGAGTGTGTGTCACAAAACCCATTGGATAGCATTTGTGTGTCACAAACCCTATTGGACATTGTGTATGACACAATCCCCATTGGACAGCGTATTTGTCAGAAACCCAATGGGACAGAGTGTGTGTCACAAGCCCATTGGACAGAGCGTGTCTGTCACAAAACACAATGGAGAGCGTGTGTGTCACGAACCCCTTTGGACAGCGTGTGTGTCACAAGCCCTATTGGACAGAGTGTACTTGTCACAAAGCCCATTGCACAGCGTGTGTGTCACAAACCCCATTGGACAGTGTGTGTGTGTCACAAACCCCATTAGACAGCGTGTGTGTCACAAACCCCTTTGGACAGTGTGTGTGTCACAAACCCCATTAGAAAGTATGCGTGTCACAAACCCCATTGGATAGCGTGTGTGTGTCACAAGCACCATTGGACAGAGTGTGGTGTCACAATCCCCATTGGACAGCGTGTGTGTCACAAACCCCATTGGACAGTGTGTGTGTGTCACAAACCCCATTTGATAGAGTGTGTGTGTCACAAACCCGATTGGACAGTGTGTGTGTCACAAAACCCACTGGATAGCATGTTTGTCACACACTCCATTGGACAGCGTGTGTGTCACAAGCCTCATTGTACAGTTTAATTGTCACAAATCCAACTGGACAGCGCGTGTGTGTCTCAATCACCATTGGACAGTGTGTGTGTCACAAACCCCATTGGATAGCGTGTTTGTCACAAACACTCTTTGTCAGCGTGTGTGTGTCACAAGCCCATTGGACCGAGTGTGTGTGTCAAAACCCCATTGGACAGTGTGTGTGTGTCACAAACCCCATTGGATAGAGTGTGTGTGTCACAAACCCCATTTAGAAAGTATGCGTGTCACAAACCCCATTGGATAGCGTGTGTGTGTCACAAGCACCATTGGACGGAGTGTGGTGTCACAAACCCCATTGGAAAGTGTATGTGTCACAAACCCCATTGGATAGCGTGTGTTTGTCACAAACCCTATTATACAGTGTGTGTGTCACAAAACCCACTGGATAGCGTGTGTGTCACAAACCCCGTTGGAGAGTGTGTGTGCGTCACAAACCCCATTAGAAAGTATGCGTGTCACAAACCCCATTGGATAGCGTGTGTGTGTCACAAGCACCATTGGACAGAGTGTGGTGTCACAAACCCCATTGGAAAGTGTATGTGTCACAAACCCCATTGGATAGCGTGTGTGTGTCACAAACCCTATTGGACAGAGTGTGTCTTTCACAAACCCCATTGGACAGCGCGTGTGTCACAAACCCCATTGGACAGTGTGTGTGTGTCACAAACCCCATTAGAGAGCGTGTGTGTCACAAACCCTATTGGACAGTGTGTGTGTCACAAAACCCACTAGATAGCGTGTGTGTCACAAACCCCGTTGGACAGTGTGTGTGTGTCACAAACCCCATTAGACAGCGTGTGTGTCACAAACCCCTTTGGACAGTGTGTGCGTCACAAACCCCATTAGAAAGTATGCGTGTCACAAACCCCATTGGATAGCGTGTGTGTGTCACAAGCACCATTGAACAGAGTGTGGTGTCACAAACCCCATTGGAAAGTGTATGTGTCACAAACCCCATTGGATAGCGTGTGTGTGTCACAAACCCTATTGGACAGAGTGTGTCTTTCACAAACCCCATTGGACAGCGCGTGTGTCACAAACCCCATTGGACAGTGTGTGTGTGTCACAAACCCCATTAGAGAGCGTGTGTGTCACAAACCCTATTGGACAGTGTGTGTGTCACAAAACCCACTGGATAGCTTGTGCGTCACAAACCCCATTGGACAGCGTGTGTTTCACAAGCCCCATTGGACAGAGTGTATTTGTCACAAAGCCCATTGGACAGCGAGTGTCACAATCCCCATTGGACAGCGTGTGTGTCACAAACCCCATTGCACAGGGTATGTGTGTCACAAACACCATTGGACAGAGTTTGTGTCACAAACACCCATGGACAGTGTGAGTGTCACAAACCCCATTGGACAACGTGTGTGTCACAAACCCCTTTGGACATTGTGTGTGTCACAAACCTCATTGGACAGCGTGTGTGTGTCACAATCCCCAGTGGACACAGTGTGTGTGTCACAAACCCCATGGGACAGAGTGTGTGTCACAAAACCCATTGGATAGCATTTGTGTGTCACAAACCCTATTGGACATTGTGTATGACACAATCCCCATTGGACAGCGTATTTGTCACAAACCCAATGGGACAGAGTGTGTGTCACAAACCCCACTGGACAGCGTGTGTGTGTCACAATCCCCATTGGACCGAGTGTGTGTGTCACAAACCCCATTGGACAGTGTGTGTGTGTCACAAACCCCATTGGATAGAGTGTGTGTGTCACAAAACCCATTTAGAAAGTATGCGTGTCACAAACCCCATTGGATAGCGTGTGTGTGTCACAAGCACCATTGGACAGAGTGTGGTGTCACAAACCCCATTGGAAAGTGTATGTGTCACAAACCCCATTGGATAGCCTGTGTTTGTCACAAACCCTATTATACAGTGTGTGTGTCACAAAACCCACTGGATAGCGTGTGTGTCACAAACCCCGTTGGACACCTTGTGTGTCACAAACCCTATTGGAGAGGGTGTGTGTGTCACAATACACATTGGACAGTGTGTGTGTCACAAACCCCATTGGACAGCGTGTGTATCACAAGCCCCATTGTACAGAGTTTAATTGGCACAAAGCCCACTGGACAGCGTGTATGTCACAAACCCCTTTGGACAGTGTGTGTGTCACAAAAACTATTGGACAGCGTCTGTGTGTCACAAACCCCATAGGAGAGCATGTGTGTAACAAGACCCATTGGACAGAGTGTATTTGTCACAAAGTCCATTGGACAGTGTGTGTGTCACAAATCCCATTAGAAAGTATGCGTGTCACAAACCCCATTGGATAGCGTGTGTGTGTCACAAAACCGATTGGACAGTGTGTGTGTCACAAAACCCACTGGATAGCATGTGTGTCACAAACCCCATTGGACAGCGTGTGTGTCACAAACCCCTTTGGACAGTGTCTGTGTCACAAACACCATTGGGCAGCGTGTGTGTTACAAACACCCATGGACAGTGTGCGTGCCACAAAACCCTTTGGACAGTGTGTGTGTCATAAACCCTATTGGACAGCGTGTGTGTGTCACAATCCCCATTGGACAGTGTGTGTGTCACAAACGCTATTGGACAGCGTGTGTGTGTCACAATCCCCATTGGACCGAGTGCGTGTGTCACAAACCCCATTGGACAGTGTGTGTGTGTCACAAACCCCATTGGATAGAGTGTGTGTGTCACAAACCCCATTAGAAAGTATGCGTGTCACAATCCCCATTGGACAGCGTGTATGTCACAAACCCCATTGGACAGTGTGTGTGTGTCAAAAACCCCATTTGATAGAGTGTGTGTGTCACAAACCCGATTGGACAGTGTGTGTGTCACAAAACCCACTGGATAGCATGTGTGTCACAAACCCCATTGGACAGCGTGTGTGTCACAAGCCTCATTGTACAGTTTAGTTGTCACAAACCCTACTGGACAGTGTGTGTGTTTCACAAACCCCATTGGAGAGCGTGTGTGTCACAAACCACATTGGACAGCATGTTTGTGTCGCAAACCCCATGGGGCAGTGTGTTTGTCACAATCCTCATTGGAGAGCGTGTGTGTATTAAACCACATTGGACAGCGTGTGTGTCACAAGCCCCATTGGACAGAGTGTATTTGTTACAAAGGCCATTGGACAGCGTGTGTGTCACAAGCCCCATTGGACAGAGTGTATTTGTTACAAAGGCCATTGGACAGCGTGTGTGTCACAATCCTCATTGGACAGCGTGTGTGTCCCAAACCCCATTGGATAGAGTGTGTCTTTCACAAACCCCATTGGACAGTGTGTGTGTCACATACCCTATTGGACAGTGTGTGTGTCACAAACCCCATTGGACAACGTGTGTGTCACAAACCCCTTTGGACATTGTGTGTGTCACAAACCTCATTGGACAGCGTGTGTGTGTCACAATCCCCAGTGGACACAGTGTGTGTGTCACAAACCCCATGGGACAGAGTGTGTGTCACAAAACCCATTGGATAGCATTTGTGTGTCACAAACCCTATTGGACATTGTGTATGACACAATCCCCATTGGACAGCGTATTTGTCACAAACCCAATGGGACAGAGTGTGTGTCACAAACCCCACTGGACAGCGTGTGTGTGTCACAATCCCCATTGGACCGAGTGTGTGTGTCACAAACCCCATTGGACAGTGTGTGTGTGTCACAAACCCCATTGGATAGAGTGTGTGTGTCACAAACCCCATTTAGAAAGTATGCGTGTCACAAACCCCATTGGATAGCGTGTGTGTGTCACAAGCACCATTGGACAGAGTGTGGTGTCACAAACCCCATTGGAAAGTGTATGTGTCACAAACCCCATTGGATAGCCTGTGTTTGTCACAAACCCTATTATACAGTGTGTGTGTCACAAAACCCACTGGATAGCGTGTGTGTCACAAACCCCGTTGGACACCTTGTGTGTCACAAACCCTATTGGAGAGGGTGTGTGTGTCACAATACACATTGGACAGTGTGTGTGTCACAAACCCCATTGGACAGCGTGTGTATCACAAGCCCCATTGTACAGAGTTTAATTGGCACAAAGCCCACTGGACAGCGTGTATGTCACAAACCCCTTTGGACAGTGTGTGTGTCACAAAAACTATTGGACAGCGTCTGTGTGTCACAAACCCCATAGGAGAGCATGTGTGTAACAAGCCCCATTGGACAGAGTGTATTTGTCACAAAGTCCATTGGACAGTGTGTGTGTCACAAATCCCATTAGAAAGTATGCGTGTCACAAACCCCATTGGATAGCGTGTGTGTGTCACAAAACCGATTGGACAGTGTGTGTGTCACAAAACCCACTGGATAGCATGTGTGTCACAAACCCCATTGGACAGCGTGTGTGTCACAAACCCCTTTGGACAGTGTCTGTGTCACAAACACCATTGGGCAGCGTGTGTGTTACAAACACCCATGGACAGTGTGCGTGCCACAAAACCCTTTGGACAGTGTGTGTGTCATAAACCCTATTGGACAGCGTGTGTGTGTCACAATCCCCATTGGACAGTGTGTGTGTCACAAACGCTATTGGACAGCGTGTGTGTGTCACAATCCCCATTGGACCGAGTGCGTGTGTCACAAACCCCATTGGACAGTGTGTGTGTGTCACAAACCCCATTGGATAGAGTGTGTGTGTCACAAACCCCATTAGAAAGTATGCGTGTCACAATCCCCATTGGACAGCGTGTATGTCACAAACCCCATTGGACAGTGTGTGTGTGTCAAAAACCCCATTTGATAGAGTGTGTGTGTCACAAACCCGATTGGACAGTGTGTGTGTCACAAAACCCACTGGATAGCATGTGTGTCACAAACCCCATTGGACAGCGTGTGTGTCACAAGCCTCATTGTACAGTTTAGTTGTCACAAACCCTACTGGACAGTGTGTGTGTTTCACAAACCCCATTGGAGAGCGTGTGTGTCACAAACCACATTGGACAGCATGTTTGTGTCGCAAACCCCATGGGGCAGTGTGTTTGTCACAATCCTCATTGGAGAGCGTGTGTGTATTAAACCACATTGGACAGCGTGTGTGTCACAAGCCCCATTGGACAGAGTGTATTTGTTACAAAGGCCATTGGACAGCGTGTGTGTCACAAGCCCCATTGGACAGAGTGTATTTGTTACAAAGGCCATTGGACAGCGTGTGTGTCACAATCCTCATTGGACAGCGTGTGTGTCCCAAACCCCATTGGATAGAGTGTGTCTTTCACAAACCCCATTGGACAGTGTGTGTGTCACATACCCTATTGGACAGTGTGTGTGTCACAAACCCCATTGGACAACGTGTGTGTCACAAACCCCTTTGGACATTGTGTGTGTCACAAACCTCATTGGACAGCGTGTGTGTGTCACAATCCCCAGTGGACACAGTGTGTGTGTCACAAACCCCATGGGACAGAGTGTGTGTCACAAAACCCATTGGATAGCATTTGTGTGTCACAAACCCTATTGGACATTGTGTATGACACAATCCCCATTGGACAGCGTATTTGTCACAAACCCAATGGGACAGAGTGTGTGTCACAAACCCCACTGGACAGCGTGTGTGTGTCACAATCCCCATTGGACCGAGTGTGTGTGTCACAAACCCCATTGGACAGTGTGTGTGTGTCACAAACCCCATTGGATAGAGTGTGTGTGTCACAAACCCCATTTAGAAAGTATGCGTGTCACAAACCCCATTGGATAGCGTGTGTGTGTCACAAGCACCATTGGACAGAGTGTGGTGTCACAAACCCCATTGGAAAGTGTATGTGTCACAAACCCCATTGGATAGCCTGTGTTTGTCACAAACCCTATTATACAGTGTGTGTGTCACAAAACCCACTGGATAGCGTGTGTGTCACAAACCCCGTTGGACACCTTGTGTGTCACAAACCCTATTGGAGAGGGTGTGTGTGTCACAATACACATTGGACAGTGTGTGTGTCACAAACCCCATTGGACAGCGTGTGTATCACAAGCCCCATTGTACAGAGTTTAATTGGCACAAAGCCCACTGGACAGCGTGTATGTCACAAACCCCTTTGGACAGTGTGTGTGTCACAAAAACTATTGGACAGCGTCTGTGTGTCACAAACCCCATAGGAGAGCATGTGTGTAACAAGCCCCATTGGACAGAGTGTATTTGTCACAAAGTCCATTGGACAGTGTGTGTGTCACAAATCCCATTAGAAAGTATGCGTGTCACAAACCCCATTGGATAGCGTGTGTGTGTCACAAAACCGATTGGACAGTGTGTGTGTCACAAAACCCACTGGATAGCATGTGTGTCACAAACCCCATTGGACAGCGTGTGTGTCACAAACCCCTTTGGACAGTGTCTGTGTCACAAACACCATTGGGCAGCGTGTGTGTTACAAACACCCATGGACAGTGTGCGTGCCACAAAACCCTTTGGACAGTGTGTGTGTCATAAACCCTATTGGACAGCGTGTGTGTGTCACAATCCCCATTGGACAGTGTGTGTGTCACAAACGCTATTGGACAGCGTGTGTGTGTCACAATCCCCATTGGACCGAGTGCGTGTGTCACAAACCCCATTGGACAGTGTGTGTGTGTCACAAACCCCATTGGATAGAGTGTGTGTGTCACAAACCCCATTAGAAAGTATGCGTGTCACAATCCCCATTGGACAGCGTGTATGTCACAAACCCCATTGGACAGTGTGTGTGTGTCAAAAACCCCATTTGATAGAGTGTGTGTGTCACAAACCCGATTGGACAGTGTGTGTGTCACAAAACCCACTGGATAGCATGTGTGTCACAAACCCCATTGGACAGCGTGTGTGTCACAAGCCTCATTGTACAGTTTAGTTGTCACAAACCCTACTGGACAGTGTGTGTGTTTCACAAACCCCATTGGAGAGCGTGTGTGTCACAAACCACATTGGACAGCATGTTTGTGTCGCAAACCCCATGGGGCAGTGTGTTTGTCACAATCCTCATTGGAGAGCGTGTGTGTATTAAACCACATTGGACAGCGTGTGTGTCACAAGCCCCATTGGACAGAGTGTATTTGTTACAAAGGCCATTGGACAGCGTGTGTGTCACAAGCCCCATTGGACAGAGTGTATTTGTTACAAAGGCCATTGGACAGCGTGTGTGTCACAATCCTCATTGGACAGCGTGTGTGTCCCAAACCCCATTGGATAGAGTGTGTCTTTCACAAACCCCATTGGACAGTGTGTGTGTGTCACAAACCCCATTAGACAGCGTGTGTGTCACATACCCTATTGGACAGTGTGTGTGTCACAAAACCCAGTGGATAGCGTGTGTCACAAACCCCATAGGAGAGAGTGTGTGTAACAAGCCCCATTGGACAGAGTGTATTTGTCACAAAGCCCATTGTACAGCGAGTGTCACAATACCCATTGGACAGCGTGTGTGTCACAAACCCCAGTGGACAGGGTGTGTGTGTCACAATACCCATTGGACAGTGTGTGTGTCACAAACCTCATTGGACAGAGTTTGTTTCACAAACCCCTGTGGACACTGTGTGTGTCACAAACCCCATTGGACATCGTGTGTGACAGAAACTCCAATGGACAGCGTGTGTGTCACAAACACCCACGGACAGTGTACGTGTCACAAACCCCATTGGACATCGTGTGTGTCACAAAGCCCTTTGGACAGTGTGTGTGTCACGAACACCCATGGACAGTGTGCGTGCCACAAACCCGATTGAACAACGTGTGTAGTCACCAACCCCTTTAGACAATGTCTGTGTCACAAACCCCAGTGGACAGCGTGTGTGTGTCACAATTCCCAGTGGACACAGTGTGTGTGTCACAAACCGCATGGGACAGAGTGTGTGTCACGTAACCCATTGGATAGCGTGTGTGTCACAAACCCCATTGGATAGCATGTGTGTGTCACAAACCCTATTGGACATTGTGTGTGACACAATCCCCATTGGACAGCGTCTTTGTCGCAAACTCAATGGGACAGAGTGTGTGTCACAAACACTATAGGACAGCGTGTGCGTGTCACAAGCCCATTGGACAGAGTGTGTCTGTCACAAAACACACTGGACAGCGTGTGTGTCACGAACCCCTTTGGACAGCGTGTGTGTCACAAACCCCTTTGGACATTGTGTGTGTCACAAACCCCATTGGACAGCGTGTGTGTGTCACAATCCCCATTGGACAGAGTGTGTGTGTCACAATCCCCATTGGACAGCGTGTGTTTCACAAACCCCATTGCACAGGGTGTGTGTGTCACAAACCCCTTTAGAAACTGTGCGTGTCACAAACCCCATTGGATAGCATGTGTGTGTCACAAACACCATTGGACAGTGCGTGTGTGTCACAAACCCCATTAGACAGTGTGTGTGTCACAAACTCCTTCGGACAGTGTGTGTGTCACAAACTCCTTCGGACAGTGTGTGTGTCACAAACCCCATTAGAAAGTATGCGTGTCACAAACCCCATTGGATAGCGAGTGTGTCACAAACCCAATTGGACAGTATGTGTGTGTCACATAACCAACTGGATAGCATGTTTGTCACAAACCCCATTGGACAGCGTGTGTGTCACAAGCCCCAGTGTACAGAGTGTAATTGTCACAAAGACCACTGGACAGCGTGTGTGTCACAAACCCCTTTGGACAGTGTGTGTGTCACAAACCCCATTGGACAGCGTGTGTGTGTCACAATCCCCATTGGACAGTGTGTGTGTCACAAAACCCATGGGACAGAGTGTGTGTCACAAACAATATTGCTCAGCGTGTGTGTGTGTCACAAGCCCATTGGACAGAGTGTGTCTGTCACAAAACACAATGGAGAGCGTGTGTGTCACGAACCCCTTTGGACAGCGTGTGTGTCACAAGCCCTATTGGACAGAGTGTACTTGTCACAAAGCCCATTGCACAGCGTGTGTGTCACAAACCCCATTGGACAGTGTGTGTGTGTCACAAACCCCTTTGGACAGTGTGTGTGTCACAAACCCCATTAGAAAGTATGCGTGTCACAAACCCCATTGGATAGCGTGTGTGTGTCACAAGCACCATTGGACAGAGTGTGGTGTCACAATCCCCATTGGACAGCGTGTGTGTCACAAACCCCATTGGACAGTGTGTGTGTGTCACAAACCCCATTTGATAGAGTGTGAGTGTCACAAACCCTATTGGACAGTGTGTGTGTCACAAAACCCACTGGATAGCATGTGTGTCACAAACCCCACTGGGCAGCGTGTGTGTCACAAGCCCCATTGTACAGAGTTTAATTGTCACAAAGCCCATTGCACAGCGTGTATGTCACAAACCCCTTTGGACAGTGTGTGTGTCACAAACCCTATTGGACAGCGTGTGTGTGTCACAATCCCAATTGGACAGAGTGTGTGTCACAAACCCCATTAGAAAGTATGCGTGTCACAATCCCCATTGGACAGAGCGTGTCACAAACCCCATTGGACAGTGTGTTTGTGTCACAAACCCCATTTGATAGAGTGTGTGTGTCACAAACCCGACTGGACAGTGTGTGTGTCACAAAACCCACTGGATAGCATGTGTGTCACAAACCCCATTGGACAGCGTGTGTGTCACAAGCCTCATTTTACAGAGTTTAATTGTCACAAATCCCACTGGACAGCGTGTGTGTGTCACAATCCCCATTGGACAGTGTGTGTGACACAAACTCCACGGCACAGCGTCTGTGTCACAAACCCCCATGGACAGTGTGCGTGTCACAAACCCCATTGACCATCGTGTGTGTCACAAACCCCTTTGGACAGTGTGTGTGTCACAAACCCCGTTGGACAGTGTGTGTGTGTCACAAACCCCATTAGACAGCGTGTGTGTCACAAACCCCTTTGGACAGTGTGTGTGTCACAAACCCCATTAGAAAGTATACGTGTCACAATCCCCATTGGACAGCGTGTGTGTCACAAACCCCATTGGACAGTGTGTGTGTGTCACAAACCCCTTTTGATAGAGTGTGTGTGTCACAAACCCGATTGGACAGTGTGTGTGTCACAAAACCCACTGGATAGCATGTTTGTCACACACCCCATTGGACAGCGTGTGTGTCACAATCCCCAGTGGAAAGCGTGTGTGTCAATGCCCCATTTGATAATGTGTGTGTCACAAAACCCACTTGACAGCGTGTCTGCCACAAACACCCTTGGACAGTGTGAGTGTCACAAACCCTATTGGACAGTGTGTGTGTCATAAAACCCTTTTGACAGTTTGTGTGTCAAAAACCCCATTGCACAGCGTGTGTGTATCAGAATCCCCATTGGACAGTGTGTTTGTCACAAACACAATTGGACAGCGTGTGTGTCACAAACACCACTGGACAGCGTGTGTGCGTCACAAACCCTATTGGACAGTGTGTGTCTCAGAAACCCCATTGAACAGCATGTGTGTCACGAACCCCATTGGACAGCGTGTGTGTCACAAACCCTATTGGACAGTGTGTGTGTCACAAACACCATTGGACAGCGTGTGTGTCACAAGTCCATTGGACAGAGTGTGTGTGTCACAAACCTTATTGGAAAGTGTATGTATCACAAACCCCATTCGATAGTGTGTGTGTGTCACAAACCCTATTCGACAGTGTGTGAGTCACAAACCCCACTGGACAGGGTGTGTGTTCACAAACCCCATTGGACAGCATGTTTGTCACGAGACTCATTGGACAGAGTGTGTGTGTCACAAAGCCCATTAGACAGCGTGTGTGTCACAAACACCATTGGACAGCGTGTGTGTGTAACAATACCCATTGGACAGTGTGTGTGTGTCACAAACCCCATTAGAAACCCTGTGTGTCACAAACCCCTTTGGACAGTGTGTGTGTCACAAACACTATTGGACAGCGTGTGTGTGTCACAAGCCCATTGGACAGAGTGTGTGTGTCACAAAACCCACTGGACAGTGTGTGTGTCACGAACCGCATTGAACAGCGTGTGTGTCACAAGCACCATTGGACAGCATGCCTGTCACAAACACCATTGGACAGTGTGTGTGTGTCACAAACCCATTGGAGAGTGTGTGTCACAAACCACATTGGATAGCATGTGTGTGTCACAAACCCCATGGGACGGAGTGTGTGTCACAAACCCCACTGGACAGCGTGTGTGTAATAAACCCCTTTGGACAGCGTGTTTGTCACAAACCCCATTGGACAGCGTGTGTGTCACAAGCACCATTGGACAGAGTGCGGTGTCACAAACCCCATTGGAAAGTGTATGTGTCACAAACCCCATTGGATAGCGTGTGTGTGTCACAAACCCATTGGACAGCGTGTGTGTCACAAGACCCTTTGGACAGTGTGTGTGTCACAAACCCCATGGGACTGAGTGTGTGTCACGAACCCCATTGGACAGTGTTTGTCACAAGCGCCATTGGACAGAGTGTGTGTGTCACAAACCACATAGGGAAGTGTATGTGTCACAAACCCCACTGAATAGCGTGTGTGTGTCACAAACCCTCCTGGTCAGTGTGTGTGTCACATAACCCATTGGACAGCATGCGTGTCACAAACACAATTGGGCAGTGTGTGTGTAACAAACCCAACATGTCAGCGTGTGTGTCACAAACACCCATGGACAGTGTGCGTGTCACAAACCCCAGTAGACAACGTGTGTGTCACAAACCACTTTGGACAGCGTGTGTGTCAGAAACTCCATTGGACAGCATGTGTGTGTCACAATCCACATTGGACAGTGTGTGTGTCACAAACCCCATGGGACAGAGTTTGTGTCAAGAACCCCATTGGACAGCGTGTGTGTCACAAGCGCCATTGGATAGAGTTTGTGTGTCACAAACCCCATTGGAAAGTGTATGTGTCACAAACACCATTGGACAGCATGTGTGTGTCACAAACCCAACTGAAAGTGGGTGTCACAAACCCCATTGGACAGTGTGTGTGTATCACAAACCCCATTAGACAGCGTGTGTGTCACAAACCCCTTTGGACAGTGTGTGTGTCACAAACCCCATTGGACAGCGTGTGTGTGTCACAATCCCCATTGGACAGTTTGTATGTGACAAAGACCATGGGACAGAGCGTCTGTCACAAACACTATTGGAGAGCGTGTGTGTGTCACAAGCCCTTTGGACAGAGTGTGGTGTCACAATCCCCATTGGACAGCGTGTGTGTCACAAACCCCATTGGACAGTGTGTGTGTGTCACAATAACCATTGGACAGTGTTTGTGTCACAAACCCCATTGGACAGCATGTGTGTCAGAAACACCACTGGACAGTATGTGTGTCACGAACCCCATTGGACAGCGTTTGTGTCACAATACCCAGTGGAGAGCGTGCGTGTCACGAACCCCCTCTGGTCAGTGTGTTTGTCACAATGCCCAGTGGAAAGCGTGTGTGTCAAAACTACATTGGATAGTGTGTGTGTAACAAAACCCACTGGACACCGTGTGTGTCACAAACACACTTGGACAGTGTGAGTGTCACAAATCCTATTGGATAGTGTGTGTGTCACAAACCCCTTTGGACAGTCTGTGTGTCACAAACCCCATTGGACAGCGTGTGTGTGTCACAATCGGCATTGGACAGAGTGTGTGTCACAAACACCATTGGACAGCGCGTGTTTCACAAGCCCATTGGACAGAGTGTGTGTGTCACAAAACCCACTGGGCAGCGTGTGTGTCACGAAACCAATTTTACAGCGTGTGTGTCACAAGCACCATTGGACAGAGTGTGAATGTCACAAACCCCATTGGACAGCGTGTGTGTCACAAACCCCATTAGAAAGTGTGTGTATCACAAACCCCATTGGATAGCGTGTGTGTGTCACAAAACCTATTGGACAGTGTGTGTGTTCACAAACGACATTGAACGGCATGTGTGTCACGAATCCCATTGGACAGCGTGTGTGTCACAAGACCCATTGGACAGAGTGTGTGAGTTACAAACCCCATTGAACAGCGTGTGTGTCAAAACCCCATTGGACAGTTTGTGTGCTACAAAACCCATTGGACAGCGTGTGTCTCACAAACACCCATGGACAGTGTGTGTGTCACAATCCCCATTGGATAGCGTGTGTGTCACAAACCCCTTTGGACAGTGTGTGTGTCACAAACCCCATTGGACAGCGTGTGTGTGTCACAATCCCCATTGGACAGTGTGTGTGTCTCAAACACTATTGGACAGCGTGTATGTTAGAAGCCCATTGGACAGAGTGTGCGTGACATAAAACCACTGGACAGCACGAGTTCACGAACCCAATTGGACAGCGTGTCTGTCACAAGCACCATTGGACAGATTGTGAGTGTCACAAACCCCATTGGATATTGTGTGTGTCACAAAACCCATTAAATGTGTGTGTTTCACAAACCCCATTGGACAATGTGTGTGTGTCACAAACCTTATTGGACAGTGTGTGTGTCACGAAACCCACTCAAAGCGGGTGTGTTCACAAACCCAATTGGACAGCGTGTGTGTGTAACAATACCCATTGGACAGTGTGTGTGCCACAATCCCCATTGGATAGCATTTGTGTCACAAACCTCCGTCGACAATGTGTGTGTCACAAACCCCATTGGACAGTGTGTGTGTCACAAACCCCATTGGACATTGTGTGTGTCACAAACCCCTTTTGACAGTGTGTGTGTCACAAACCCCATTGGACAGTGTGTGTGTCACAAACCCCTTTTGACAGTGTGTGTGTCACAAACCCCATTGGACAGTGTGTGTGTGATAATCCCCATTGGACAGCGTGTATGTCACAAACACCATTGGACAGATTGTGTGTCATTAACAGAATTGGACAGCGTGTGTGTCACAATCCCCATTGTACAGTGTTTGTGTCACAAACACCATTGGACAGTGTGTGTGTAACAAACCCAATTGGTCAGCGTGTGTGTCACAAACCCCGTGGGACAGCGTGTGTGCGTCACAAACCCCATTGGAAAGTGTGTGTTTCACAAACCCCATTAGAATATATGCGTCTCACAAACCCTATTGGATAGCGTGTTTGTGTCACAAACCCCATTGGAAAGTCTGTGTGTCACAAACACCATTGGACAGATTGTGTGTCATTAACAGAATTGGACAGCGTGTGTGTCACAATCCCCATTGTACAGTGTTTGTGTCACAAACAGCATTGGACAGCGTGTGTGTCACAAGCCCATTGGACAGAGCGTGTGTCACAAGAACCATTGGACAGAGTGTGTGTGTCACAAACCCCATTGGAAAGTGTATGTGTCACAAACCCCACTGGATAGCGTGTGTGTGTCACAAACCCCATGGGACAGGGTGTGTGTGGCACAAACCCCATTAGAAAGTGTGATTGTCACAAACCCCATTAGAGAGCGTGTGTGTGTCACAATCCCCATTAGACACTGTGTGTGTCAGAAAACCCATTGGATAGCGTGTGTGTCACAAACCCCATTAGAAAGTTTGTGTGTCACAAACCCCATTGGATAGCGTGTGTGTGTCACAAACCGTATTGGACAGCGTGAGTGTGTAACAATACGCATTGGACAGTATGTGTGTCACAAATCCCATTGGACAACGTGTGTGTCACAAACCCCAATGCACACTGTATGTGTCACGAACGCCATTGGACAGTGTCTGTGTCACAAACCCCATCGGACACCCTGTGTGTAACAACAGCTATTGGACAGTGTATGTGTCACAAAACCCATTGGACTTCCTGTGTGTGTAACAATACGCATTGGACAGTGTGTGTGTCACAATCCCCAGTGTACAGCGTGTGTGTCAAAACCCCAGTGGAAAGTGTGTGTGGCACAAAACCAACTGGACAGCGTGGGCGTCACAAACCCCTTTGGACACTGTGTGTGTTACAAACCCCGCTGGACAGCGTGTGTGTGTCACAAACCCCGCTGGACAGCGTGTGTGTGTCACAATCCTTATTGGACAGCGTGTGTGTCACATGCCTGTTGGACAGAATGTGTGTGTCACAAAACCCAGTGGACAGCGTTTGTGTCACGAACCCCATTGGACAGCGTGTGTGTGTCACAAACCCCATTGGGGAGTGTGCGTGTCACAAACCCCACTGGACATCGTCTGTGTCACAATCCCCTTTGGACAGCGTGTATCTTACAAAACCCATTGGACAGCATGTGAGTGGCACAATCCCCATTGGATAGCGTGTGTGTCACAAACCCCATTGGACAGTGTGTGTGTGTCACAAACCCCACTAGAAAGTATGCGTGTCACAAACCCCATTGGATAGCGTGCGTGTGGCACAAACCCTGTTGGACAGTGTGTGTGTCACAAAACCAACTGGACAGTGTGTGTGTCACAAACCCCATTAGAAAGTATGCGTGTCACAAACCCCACTGGAAAGTGTGTGTGTCACAAACACCATTGGATAGCGTGTGTGTGTCACAATCCCCATTAGACAGTGTGTGTGTCACAAAACCCATTGGATAGCGTGTGTGTCACAAACCCCATTGGACAGAGTGTGTGTGTCACAAACCCCGTTGGACACAGTGTATGTGTCACAAGACCTATTGGACAGAGTGTATGTGTCACAAACCCCATTGGACAGACTGCGGTGTCACAAACCCCATTGGACGGTGTGTGTGTCACAAACACCATTGGACAGTGTGTGTGTGTCACAATCCCCACTGGACAGTGTATCTGTCACAAAACCCATTGGACAGCGTGTGTGTCACGAATCCCATTAGAATGTGTGTGTGTCACAAACCCCATTGGATAATGTATGTATGTCACAAACCCTATTGGACAGCGCGTGTGTCATAAACCCTATTGGATACCGTGTGTGTGCCACAAACCCCATTAAAAAATGTGCGTGTCAGAAACCCCATTGGACAGCGTGTGTGTCAAAAACCCCATTTTACAGTGTGTGTGTCATAAACCCCATTGGATACCGTGTGTGTGTCACAAACCCCATTATAAAGTGTGCATTTCACAAACCCCATTGGACAGCGAATGTGTCACAAATCCCATTGGACAGTGTGTGTGTCACAAACCCCATTGGACAGAGTTTGTGCTTAACAATACCCATTGGATAGTGTGTGTGTCACAAACCCCATTGTACATCGTGTGTGTCACAAACCCCTTTGTACAGTGTGTGTGTCATAAACCCCATTGGATAGCGTGTGTGTGTCACAAACCCCATTATAAAGTGTGCGTGTCACAAACCCCATTTTTACAACGTGTTTGTGTCACAAAACCCATTGGACAGCATGCGTTTCACAAACACCATTTGACAGCGTGTGTGTGTCACATTCCCCATTTTACAGCATGTCTGTCACATACACCACTGGACAGTGTGTGTGTCACAAACCTCACTGGAAAGCGTGTGTGTTTCACAATCCCCATTGGACAGAGTGTGTATGACGAACCCCAATGGACAGTGGGTGTTTCAATAACCCCCCTGGACAGTGTGTGTCTCAGAAACCCCATTTCAACGCGTGTGTTTCACAAATACCACTGGACAGCGTGTGTATGTCACAAACCCGACTGGAAAGTGTGTGTGTCACAAAACCCATTGGTCAGAGTGTGTGTGTCACAAAACCCATTGGTCAGAGTGTGTGTGTCACAAACCCCATTGGACAGCCTGTGTGTCACAAACCCCCCTGGACAGTGTGTTTGTCACAAACCCCATTGGAGAGCATGCGTGTCACAAATCCCATTGGAAACTGCGTGTGTCACAAACCCGATGGGACAGAGTGTGTCTGTCACAAACACCATTGGAAAGCGTAAGTGTCACAATACCCATACGATAGCGTGTGTGTGACACAAACCCTATTGGACAGTGTGTGTGTCACAAAAAACACTTGACAGCGTCTGTGTCATGAACCCCATTACACAGTGTGTGTGTCACAAGCCCCTTTGGACAGAGTGCATGTGTGACAAACCCCATTTGACAGCGTGTGTGTCACAATCCCCCCTGACAGTGTGTGTGTCACAAACCCCATTTTTACAACGTGTTTGTGTCACAGTACCCATTGGACAATATGTGTCTCACAAACCCCACTGGACAGCTTGTGTGCCACAAACTCACCTGGACAGCATGTGTGTCACAAGTGCTATTGGACAGTGTGCGTGTCACAAACCCCATTGGACAGTGTGTCTGTCACAAACCACATGGGACAGAGTGTATGTCACAAGCCCCATTGGTCAGGGTGTGTCTGTGACAATCCCCATTGGACAGAGTGTGTGTGACAAACCCCATTGGTCAGTGTGTGTATCACATTCCCCATTGGATGGCTTGTGTGTCACAAACGCCCGTGGACAATGTGTTTGTCACAAAACCTATTGGACAGTGTGTGTATCACATTCCCCATTGGATAGTGTGAGTGTCACAAATCCCGTTGGACAGAGTTTGTGTTTAACAATACCCATTGGACAGTGAGTGTGTAACAAACCCCACTGGGCAGCGTGTGTGTCACAATACACCCGTGGACAATGTGTGTGTCACAAACCCCATTGGATAGAGTGTGTGTGTCACAAACATCATTGGACAGCGTTTGTGTCACAAGACCTATAGGACAGAGTGTTTGTGTCACAAAACACATTGGACAGCATGTGTGTCACAATCCCCACTGGACAGCGTGTGGGTCACAAACCCCATTGGACAGAGTGTGTGTGTCACAAACCCCACTGGACAGTGTGTGTGTCATAAACCCCATTGGAAAGCGTGTGTTTGTCAAAAACCCAATTAGAAAGTATGTGTGTCACAAAGCCCATTGGATAGCATGTGTGTGTCATATACCCTATTGGACAGTGCGTGTGGCACAAACCCCATTGGACAGCGTCTGTGTCACAAACCCTATTGAACAGCGTGTGTGTCATAAAACCCATTGGATACCGTGTGTGTGTCACAAACCCCATTATAAAGTGTGCGTGTCACAAACCCCATTGGACAGCGTGTGTGTGTCACAAACCCCATTAGAAAGTATGCGTGTCACAAACCCCATTGGAAAGTTTGTGTGTCACAAACCCCATTAGAAAGTGTGCGTGTCACAAACCCCATTGGAAAGTTTGTGTGTCACAAACCCCATTAGAAAGTGTGCGTGTCACAAACCCCATTGGAAAGTGTGTGTTTCACAAACACCATCGGACAGCGTGTGTGTGTCACAATCCCCTTTGGATAGTGTATGTGTGTCACAAACCCTATTGGACAGCGTGTTTGTCATAAACCCCATTGGATACCGTGTGTGTGTCACAAACCCCATTATAAAGCGTGCGTGTCACAAACCCCTTTGGACAGCGTGTGTGTCACAAACCCCATTGGACAGTGTGTGTGTCACAAACCCCATTGGACAGAGTTTGTGTTTAACAATACCCATTGGACAGTGTGTGTATCACAAACCCCATTGGACAGCGTGTGTGTCACAAACTCCACTGGACAGAGTGTATGTGTAACAAACCCCATTGGAGAGCGTGTGTATCACAATCCCCATTGGACAGCGTGTGTGTCACAAACAACATGGGACAGCGAGTGTGTGTCACAAACGCCATTGAAATGTGTGTGTCACAAACCCAATTGGATAGCATGTGTGTGTCAAAAACCCCATTAGAAAGTATGTGTGTCACAAACGCCATTGGATAGCGTGTGTGTCACAAACCCCATTATAATGTGTGCGTGTCACAAACCCCATGGATAGCGTGTGTGTGTCACAATCCCCATTGGATAGTTTGCGTCACAAACCCCATTGGATAGCCTGTGTGTGTCACAAACCCTATGAGACAGCGTGTAGGTCACAATACCCATTAGACAGCGTCTGTGTCACAAACCCCATTGGACAGCGTTTGTGTCACAAACACAATTGGACAGCGTGTGTGTGTCACAAAACCCCATTATACAGAGTGTGTGTCACAAACCCCCGTTCACACTGTGTGTGTCACGAATGCCATTGGACAGTGTGTGTGCCACAAACCCCCCTGGACAGTGTGTGTGTTACAATCCCCAGTGGACAGCGTATGTGTCAAAACCCCATTGGACAGTGTGTGTGTCACAAAACCCATTGGACAGCGTGTGTGTCACAAACCCCATTGGACAGTGTCTGTGTCACAAACCCCATCGGACAGCCTGTGTGTGTAACAACAGCTATTGGACAGTGTATGTGTCACAAAACCCATTGGACTTCCTGTGTGTGTAACAATACGCATTGGACAGTGTGTGTGTCACAATCCCCAGTGTACAGCGTGTGTGTCAAAACCCCAGTGGAAAGTGTGTGTGGCACAAAACCAACTGGACAGCGTGGGCGTCACAAACCCCTTTGGACACTGTGTGTGTTACAAACCCCGCTGGACAGCGTGTGTGTGTCACAAACCCCGCTGGACAGCGTGTGTGTGTCACAATCCTTATTGGACAGCGTGTGTGTCACATGCCTGTTGGACAGAATGTGTGTGTCACAAAACCCAGTGGACAGCGTTTGTGTCACGAACCCCATTGGACAGCGTGTGTGTGTCACAAACCCCATTGGGGAGTGTGCGTGTCACAAACCCCACTGGACATCGTCTGTGTCACAATCCCCTTTGGACAGCGTGTATCTTACAAAACCCATTGGACAGCATGTGAGTGGCACAATCCCCATTGGATAGCGTGTGTGTCACAAACCCCATTGGACAGTGTGTGTGTGTCACAAACCCCACTAGAAAGTATGCGTGTCACAAACCCCATTGGATAGCGTGCGTGTGGCACAAACCCTGTTGGACAGTGTGTGTGTCACAAAACCAACTGGACAGTGTGTGTGTCACAAACCCCATTAGAAAGTATGCGTGTCACAAACCCCACTGGAAAGTGTGTGTGTCACAAACACCATTGGATAGCGTGTGTGTGTCACAATCCCCATTAGACAGTGTGTGTGTCACAAAACCCATTGGATAGCGTGTGTGTCACAAACCCCATTGGACAGAGTGTGTGTGTCACAAACCCCGTTGGACACAGTGTATGTGTCACAAGACCTATTGGACAGAGTGTATGTGTCACAAACCCCATTGGACAGACTGCGGTGTCACAAACCCCATTGGACGGTGTGTGTGTCACAAACACCATTGGACAGTGTGTGTGTGTCACAATCCCCACTGGACAGTGTATCTGTCACAAAACCCATTGGACAGCGTGTGTGTCACGAATCCCATTAGAATGTGTGTGTGTCACAAACCCCATTGGATAATGTATGTATGTCACAAACCCTATTGGACAGCGCGTGTGTCATAAACCCTATTGGATACCGTGTGTGTGCCACAAACCCCATTAAAAAATGTGCGTGTCAGAAACCCCATTGGACAGCGTGTGTGTCAAAAACCCCATTTTACAGTGTGTGTGTCATAAACCCCATTGGATACCGTGTGTGTGTCACAAACCCCATTATAAAGTGTGCATTTCACAAACCCCATTGGACAGCGAATGTGTCACAAATCCCATTGGACAGTGTGTGTGTCACAAACCCCATTGGACAGAGTTTGTGCTTAACAATACCCATTGGATAGTGTGTGTGTCACAAACCCCATTGTACATCGTGTGTGTCACAAACCCCTTTGTACAGTGTGTGTGTCATAAACCCCATTGGATAGCGTGTGTGTGTCACAAACCCCATTATAAAGTGTGCGTGTCACAAACCCCATTTTTACAACGTGTTTGTGTCACAAAACCCATTGGACAGCATGCGTTTCACAAACACCATTTGACAGCGTGTGTGTGTCACATTCCCCATTTTACAGCATGTCTGTCACATACACCACTGGACAGTGTGTGTGTCACAAACCTCACTGGAAAGCGTGTGTGTTTCACAATCCCCATTGGACAGAGTGTGTATGACGAACCCCAATGGACAGTGGGTGTTTCAATAACCCCCCTGGACAGTGTGTGTCTCAGAAACCCCATTTCAACGCGTGTGTTTCACAAATACCACTGGACAGCGTGTGTATGTCACAAACCCGACTGGAAAGTGTGTGTGTCACAAAACCCATTGGTCAGAGTGTGTGTGTCACAAAACCCATTGGTCAGAGTGTGTGTGTCACAAACCCCATTGGACAGCCTGTGTGTCACAAACCCCCCTGGACAGTGTGTTTGTCACAAACCCCATTGGAGAGCATGCGTGTCACAAATCCCATTGGAAACTGCGTGTGTCACAAACCCGATGGGACAGAGTGTGTCTGTCACAAACACCATTGGAAAGCGTAAGTGTCACAATACCCATACGATAGCGTGTGTGTGACACAAACCCTATTGGACAGTGTGTGTGTCACAAAAAACACTTGACAGCGTCTGTGTCATGAACCCCATTACACAGTGTGTGTGTCACAAGCCCCTTTGGACAGAGTGCATGTGTGACAAACCCCATTTGACAGCGTGTGTGTCACAATCCCCCCTGACAGTGTGTGTGTCACAAACCCCATTTTTACAACGTGTTTGTGTCACAGTACCCATTGGACAATATGTGTCTCACAAACCCCACTGGACAGCTTGTGTGCCACAAACTCACCTGGACAGCATGTGTGTCACAAGTGCTATTGGACAGTGTGCGTGTCACAAACCCCATTGGACAGTGTGTCTGTCACAAACCACATGGGACAGAGTGTATGTCACAAGCCCCATTGGTCAGGGTGTGTCTGTGACAATCCCCATTGGACAGAGTGTGTGTGACAAACCCCATTGGTCAGTGTGTGTATCACATTCCCCATTGGATGGCTTGTGTGTCACAAACGCCCGTGGACAATGTGTTTGTCACAAAACCTATTGGACAGTGTGTGTATCACATTCCCCATTGGATAGTGTGAGTGTCACAAATCCCGTTGGACAGAGTTTGTGTTTAACAATACCCATTGGACAGTGAGTGTGTAACAAACCCCACTGGGCAGCGTGTGTGTCACAATACACCCGTGGACAATGTGTGTGTCACAAACCCCATTGGATAGAGTGTGTGTGTCACAAACATCATTGGACAGCGTTTGTGTCACAAGACCTATAGGACAGAGTGTTTGTGTCACAAAACACATTGGACAGCATGTGTGTCACAATCCCCACTGGACAGCGTGTGGGTCACAAACCCCATTGGACAGAGTGTGTGTGTCACAAACCCCACTGGACAGTGTGTGTGTCATAAACCCCATTGGAAAGCGTGTGTTTGTCAAAAACCCAATTAGAAAGTATGTGTGTCACAAAGCCCATTGGATAGCATGTGTGTGTCATATACCCTATTGGACAGTGCGTGTGGCACAAACCCCATTGGACAGCGTCTGTGTCACAAACCCTATTGAACAGCGTGTGTGTCATAAAACCCATTGGATACCGTGTGTGTGTCACAAACCCCATTATAAAGTGTGCGTGTCACAAACCCCATTGGACAGCGTGTGTGTGTCACAAACCCCATTAGAAAGTATGCGTGTCACAAACCCCATTGGAAAGTTTGTGTGTCACAAACCCCATTAGAAAGTGTGCGTGTCACAAACCCCATTGGAAAGTTTGTGTGTCACAAACCCCATTAGAAAGTGTGCGTGTCACAAACCCCATTGGAAAGTGTGTGTTTCACAAACACCATCGGACAGCGTGTGTGTGTCACAATCCCCTTTGGATAGTGTATGTGTGTCACAAACCCTATTGGACAGCGTGTTTGTCATAAACCCCATTGGATACCGTGTGTGTGTCACAAACCCCATTATAAAGCGTGCGTGTCACAAACCCCTTTGGACAGCGTGTGTGTCACAAACCCCATTGGACAGTGTGTGTGTCACAAACCCCATTGGACAGAGTTTGTGTTTAACAATACCCATTGGACAGTGTGTGTATCACAAACCCCATTGGACAGCGTGTGTGTCACAAACTCCACTGGACAGAGTGTATGTGTAACAAACCCCATTGGAGAGCGTGTGTATCACAATCCCCATTGGACAGCGTGTGTGTCACAAACCCCATGGGACAGCGAGTGTGTGTCACAAACGCCATTGAAATGTGTGTGTCACAAACCCAATTGGATAGCATGTGTGTGTCAAAAACCCCATTAGAAAGTATGTGTGTCACAAACGCCATTGGATAGCGTGTGTGTCACAAACCCCATTATAATGTGTGCGTGTCACAAACCCCATGGATAGCGTGTGTGTGTCACAATCCCCATTGGATAGTTTGCGTCACAAACCCCATTGGATAGCCTGTGTGTGTCACAAACCCTATGAGACAGCGTGTAGGTCACAATACCCATTAGACAGCGTCTGTGTCACAAAACCCATTGGACAGCGTTTGTGTCACAAACACAATTGGACAGCGTGTGTGTGTCACAAAACCCCATTATACAGAGTGTGTGTCACAAACCCCCGTTCACACTGTGTGTGTCACGAATGCCATTGGACAGTGTGTGTGCCACAAACCCCCCTGGACAGTGTGTGTGTTACAATCCCCAGTGGACAGCGTATGTGTCAAAACCCCATTGGACAGTGTGTGTGTCACAAAACCCATTGGACAGCGTGTGTGTCACAAACCCCATTGGACAGCGTCTGTGTCACAAACCCCTTTGGACAGTGTGTGTGTCACAAACCCCATTGGACAGCGTCTGTGTCACAAACCCCTTTGGACAGTGTGTGTGTCACAAACCCCATTGGACAGCGTCTGTGTCACAAACCCCACTGGACATAGTGTATGTCACAAACCCCATTAGACAGTGTGTGTGTCAAAACTCCACTTGACAGCGTGTGTGTGTCATAATCCCCATTGGACAGTGTGTGTGTCACAAAACCCATGGGACAGAGTGTGTGTCATGAACCCCATTGGACAGCGTGTGTGTGTAACAATACCCACTGGAAAATGTGTGTGTCACAAACCCCATTGGACAGCGTGTGTGTGTAACAATACCCTTGGACAGTGTGTGTGTCACAAACCCAATTGGATAGCGTGTGTGTCGCTAACCCCATTGGACAGCGTGTTTGTCACAAACACCATTGGACAGAGTGTGTGTGTGTAACAATACCCATTGGACAGTGTGTATGTCAAAAACCCCATTGGACAGCGTGTGTGTCGCAAAAACCCATGGACATTGAGCGTGTCACAAACGCCACTGGACATCGTGTGTGTCACAAACCCCTTTGGACAGCGTGTGTGTGTCATAATCCCCATAGGACAGTGTCTGTGTCACAAAACCCATTGGACAGAGTGTGTGTCATGAACCCCATTGGACAGCGTGTTTGTTACAAAACACATTGGATAGCGTGGGTTTTACAAACCCCATTAGAAAGTGTGTGTGTCACAAACCCCATTGGATAGCGTGTGTGATGTCACAAACCCTATTGGACATTGTGTGTCACAAAACCCACTGGACAGCGTGTGTGTCACAAACCCCATTGGACAGCGTGTGTGTGTCACAATCCCCATTGTACAGTGTGTGTGTCACAAACACCATTGGACAGCCTGTGTGTCACAAGCCCATTGGATAGAGTGTGTGTGTCACAAAACACATTGGACAGGGTGTGTGTCACAAAACCCATTGGACAGCGTGTGTGTGTCACAATCCCCACTGTACAGTGTATGTGTCACAAAGCCCATTGGACAGCGTGTGTGTCACAATCCCCATTGGACAGCCTGTGTGTCACAAACACCATTGGACAGCGTGTGTGTGTAACAATACCCATTGGACAGTGCGTGTGGCACAAACCCCATTGGACAGCTTCTGTGTCACAAACCCCCGTGGACACTGTGTGTGTCACAAACCCCATTGGACAGAGTTTGTGTGTCACAAAACCCACTGGACAGCGTGTGTGTCACAAACTTCATTGGAGAGCTTGTGTTTCACAAGACCTATTGGACACAGTGTGTGTGTCACAAACCCCATTGGACAACATGTGTGTCAAAATCCCCATTGTACAGTGTGTGTGTGCCAAAACCCACTGGACTGCGTGTGTGTCACAAACACCCATAGACAGTGTGAGTGTCACAAGCCCCATTGGATAGCGTGTGTGTCACAAACCCCTTTGGACAGCGTGTCTGTCACAAACCTATTGAACAGGGTGCGTGTGTCACAAAACCCACTGGACAGCGTGTGTGTCACAAAAACCCATGGACAATATGCTTGTCACAAACCCCTTTGGACAGCGTCTGTGTCACAAACCCCCGAGGACAATGTGCGTGTCACAAACCCCAGTGGACAGTGTGTGTGTCACAAACCCCATGGTACAGAGTGTGTGTCACGAACCACATTGGACAGCGTGTATGTCAAAAGCGCCATTGGACAGAGTGTGTGTGTCACAAACCGCATTGGAAAGTGTATGTGTCACAAACCCCATTGGATAGCCTGTGTGTGTCACAAACCGTCCTGGTCAGTGTGTGTGTCACAAAACCCATTGGACAGCATGCGTGCCACAAACACTATTGGACAGTCTGAGTGTAACAAACCCAATTGGTCAGCGTGTGTGTCACAAACCCCATTGGATAGCGTATGTGTGTCACAAACCCCATTGGAAAGTGTGAGTGTCACAAACACCATTGGACAGAGTGTGTGTATCACAATCAACATTGGACAGTGTGTGTGTCGCAAAACCCATTGGATAGCGTGTGTGTCAAAAACCCCTTTAGAAAGAGTGTGTGTCACAAACTCCATTGGATAGCGTGTGTTATGTCACAAACCCTATTGGACAGCGTGTGTGTCACAATCCCCATTGGGCAGCGTGTGCGTCACAAACCCCGTTGGACAGAGTGTGTGTGTCACAAACCCCATTGGACAGTGTGTGTGTCACAAACCCCACTGGACAGCGTGTGTGCCACAATCCTCATTGGACAGCGTGTGTGTCACAAACCCCTTTGGACAGTGTGAGTGTGTCACAAACCCCATTGGACAGAGTTTGTCTCACCAACCCTCATGGACACTGTGTGTGTCACAAACCCCATTGGACAGTGGGTGTGTCACAAACTGCACTGGAAAGCGTGTGTGTCACAAACACCCATGGACAGTGTGCGTGTCAGAAATTCCATTGGACATCGTGTGTTTCACAAACCCCTTTGGACAGTGTGTGTCACAAACCCCATTGGACAGTGTGTGTGTGTCAAAATCCCCATTGGACAGTGTGTGTGTCACAATCACCAATGGACAATGTGCATGTCACAAACCCCATTGGACATCGTGTGTGTCACAAACCCCTTTGGACAGTGTGTGTGTAAAAACCCCATTGGACAACGGGTGTGCGTATCACAAACCCCATTGGAAAGTGTGTGTCACAAACCCCATTGGAGAGCGCGTGTGTGTCACAAACCCCATTATAAAGTGTGCGTGTCACAAACCCCATTTGATAGCGTGTGTGTGTCACAAACCTTATTAGACAGTGTGTAGGTCACAATCCCCATTGGACAGCGTCTGTGTCACAAACCCCATTGAACAGCGTGTGTGTCACAAGCACCATTGGACAGAGAGTTTGTGTCACAAACCCCATTGGAAAATATATGTTTCACAAACCGCATTGGACAGCGTCTGTGTCACAATCCCCCGTGAACACTGCGTGTGTCACAAACCCCATTGGACAGCGTGTGTGTCACAAACCCCTTTGCCAGTGTGTGTGTCACAAACCCCATTGGACAGCGTGTGTGTGTCACAATCCCCTTTGGACAGTGTGTGTGTCACAAACCCCATTGGACAGCGTGTGTGTGTCACAATCCCCTTTGGACAGTGTGTGTGTCACAAACCCCATGGGACAACGTGTGTGTGTCACAAACCTCATTGGAAAGTGTGTGTCACAAAACCCATTGGATAGAGTGTGAGTGTTACAAACCCCATTGGACAGCGTGTGTGTCACAAACCCCGTTGTATAGTGTGTGTGTGTCAAAAATCCCTTTAGAAAGTATGTGTGTCACAAACCCCATTGGACAGCGTCTGTGTCACAAAACCCGTTGGACAGTGTCTGTGTCACAAAACCCATTGGATAGCGTGTGTGTCAGAAACCCCCCTGAACAGTGTGTGAGTCACAAACCCCAGTGGACAGCGTGTGTTTCAAAACCCCGTTGGACAGCGTGTGAGTCACAAACACCCATGGACAATGTGTGTGTCACAAAAACCATTGGACAGTGTGGGTGTCACAAACCCCATGGGACAAGGGTGTATAACGAACTCCATTGGACAGCATGTGTGTCACAAGCGCCATTGGAGAGAGTGTGTGTGTCACAAACCCCATTGGAAAGTGTATGTGTCACAAACCCCATTGGATAGCGTTTGTGTGGCACAAACCCTATTGGACAGTGTGTGTGTCAAAAAACCCACTGGACAGCGTGTGTGCAACAAACCCCATTGGATAGTGTGTGTTTCACCAGCCCCAGTGGACAGTGTGCGTGTCACAATCCCCATTGGACATCGTGTGTGTCACAAACCATTTTGGATAGTGTGTGTGTCACAAACCCCATTGGACAGCGTGTGTGTATCAAAAACCCCATTAGAAAGTATGTTTGTCACAAACCCCATTGGATAGCATGTGTGTGTCACAAACCCCATTGGACAGGGTGTGTGTTACAAACACCAGTGGACAGCGTGTGTGTGTCACAATCCCCATTGGACAGTGTGTGTGTCACAAACTCCACTGGACAGCGTGTGTATTCACAAACACCCATGGACACTGTGCGTGTCACAAAACCTATTGGACAGAGTTTGTGTCACAAACCACATTGGAAAGCGTGTGTGTCACAATACCCATTGCACAGTGTGTGTTTCACTATCCCCATTGGACAGAGTTTGTGTCACAAACCCCATTGGACAACGTGTGTGTCACAAACCCCCGTGGAATATGTGTGTGTCACGAACGCCATTGGACAGTGTGTGTGTCACAAACCCCAGTGGACAGCGTGTGTGTCAAAACCCCGTAAGACAGTCTGTGTGTCACAAAAACCCGTGGACAGTGTGAGTTTCACAAATCCCTTTGGATAGCGTGTGTGTCAGAAACCCCTTAGGACAGTGTGTGTGTCACATACCCCAATGGACAGAGTGTGAGTGTCACAATCCCCATTGCACAGTGTGTGTGTCGCAAATACCATTGAACAGCGTGTGTGTGCAAAAATATCCATTGTACAGTGTGTGTGCAACAAACCCTCGTGGACACTGTGTATGTCACAAACCCCATTGGACATCGTGTGTGTCACAATCCCCATTGGACAGCGTGTGTTTTTACAAATCCCGTTGGACAGTGTGTGTGTGTCACAATACCCACAGGACACTGTGTGTGTCACAAACTCCATTGGATATCGTGTGTGTCACAAACCCCTTTGGACAGTGTGTGTGTCACAAACCCCATTGGACAGCCGGTGTGTCACAAATACCCATGGACAGTGTGCGTGTCAGAAACCCCATTGGCCATCGTCTGTGTCACAAACCCCATTGGACAGCGTGTGTGTCACAAGCGCCATTGGACAGAGTATGTGTGTCACAAACCCCATTGGATAGCGTGTGTGTGTCACAAACCCCATTGGATAGCGTGTGTGTGTCACAAAACCCACTGGACAGCGTGTGTGTCACAAACAACAATAGACAGTGTGAGTGTCACAAACCCCTTTGGATAGCGTGTTTGTCGCAAACTCCTTTGGACAGTCTGTGTGTCACAAACGTCATTGGACAGCGTGTGTGTGTCACAATCCCCATTGGACAGTGTGTGTGTCACAAGCACCATTGAACAGCGTGTGAGTCACAAGCAGATTGGACAGACTGTGTGTGTGTCACAAAACCCACTGGACAGTGTGTGTGTCACGAACCCCATTGGACAGCATGTGTGTCACAAGCACCATTGGACAGAGTGTGAGTGTCACAAAGCCCATTAGATAGTGTGTGTGTCACAAACCCATTGGACATCGTGTGTGTCACAAACCGCATTGGACAGCCTGTGTGTGTCACAATCCCCATTAGAGAGCGTGTGTGTCACAAACACCACTAGACAGTGTGTGTGTGTCACAAACACAATTGGATAGAGTGTGTGTGTCACAATCCTATTGGACAGTGTGTGTGTCACAAACACTGTTGGACAGAGTTTGTGTGTCACAAGCCCATTGGACAGCGTGTATGTCACAAACACCATTGTACAGCGTGTTTGTCTCAAGACCCATTGGACAGATTGTGTGCGTAACAAACCCCATTGGACAGATTGTGTGTCACAAACCCCATTGGACAGTGTGTGTGTGTCACAATCCCCATTAGACCACGCGTGTATCACAAAACCCGTTTGACAGCGTGTGTGTGTCCCAATCCCGATTGGACAGTGTGTGTTTTACAAACACCATGGGACAGAGTGTGTGTCACAAACACTATTGGACAGCGTGTGTGTGTCACAAGCCCATTGGACAGAGTGTGTGTGTCACAAGGCCATTGGACAGAGTGTGTGTCATGAACCCCATTGGACAGTGTGTGTGTCACAAGAACCATTGGACAGAGTGTGTGTGTCACAAACCCTATTGGACAGTGTGTGTGTCACAAACCTCATTGGACAGCGTGTGTGTCTCACAATATCCATTGGACTGTGTGAGTGTCACAAACACCATTGGAAAGCGTGTGTGTCACAAGCCCATTGGACAGAGTGTGTGTGTCACAAAACCCACTGGACAGCGTGTGTGTCACGAACCCCATTGGACAGCGTGTGTGTCACAAGCACCATTGGACAGAGTGTGAGTGTCACAAAGCCCATTAGATAGTGTGTGTGTCGCAAACCCATTGGACATCGTGTGTGTCACAAACCGCATTGGACAGCCTGTGTGTGTCACAATCCCCATTAGAGAGCGTGTGTGTCACAAACACCATTAGACAGCGTGTGTGTGTCACAAACACAATTGGACAGCGTGTGTGTGTCACAATCCTATTGGACAGTGTGTGTGTCACAAACACCATTGGACAGCGTGTTTGTCTCAAGACCCATTGGACAGAGTGTGTGTGTAACAAACCCCATTGGACAGATTGTGTGTCGCAAACCCCATTGGACAGCGTGTGTGTGTCACAATCCCCATTAGACAGCGCGTGTATCACAAAACCCGTTGGACAGCGTGTGTGTGTCCCAATCCCCATTGGACAGTGTGTGTTTTACAAACACCATGGGACAGAGTGTGTGTCACAAACACTATTGGACAGCGTGTGTGTGTCACAAAACTCACTGGACAGCGTGTGTGTTACGAACCCCATTGAACAGCGTGTTTGTCACAAGCACCAATGGACAGAGTGTGGTGTCACAAACCCCATTGGAAAGTGTATGTGTCACAAACTCCATTGGATAGCGTGTGTGTCACACAACCCATTGGACATATTGTGTGTTATAAACCCCATTGGACAGCGCGTGTGTCACAAGCCCAATTGTACAGTGCGTGTGTCACAAAACCCACTGGACAGCGTGAGTTTCACAAACCCCCCTGGTCAGTGTGTGTGTCACAATCCCCAGTGGACAGCGTGTGTGTCACAGACACCTTTGGACAGTGTGTGTGTCACAAACACCATTGGACAACGTGTGTGTGTCACAATCCCCATTGCACAGCGTGTGTGTCAAAACCCAATTGGACAGTGTGTGTGTCACAAAACCCACTGGACAGCGTGTGTGTCACAAACACCCATGGACAGTGTAAGTGTCACAATCCCCATCGGATTGCGTGTGTGTCACAAACCCCAATGGACAGTGTAGTTGTCACAAATCCCATTGTATAACATGTTTGTTCACAATCCCATTGGACAGACTGTTTTTCACAAGACCCATTGGACAGAGTGTGTTTGTCACAAAGCCCATTGGAGAGCGTGTGTGTCACAAACCCCATTGGATAGCGTGTGTGTGTCACAATCCCCATTAGACAGCGCGTGTATCACAAAACCCATTGGACAGCGTGTGTGTGTCCCAATCCCCAATGGACAATGTGTGTTTTACAAACACCATGGGACAGAGTGTGTGTCACAAACACTATTGGACAGCGTGTGTGTGTCACAAGCCCATTGGACAGAGTGTGTGTGTCACAAGGCCATTGGACAGAGTGTGTGTCATGAACCCCATTGGACAGTGTGTTTGTCACAAGAACCATTGGACAGAGTGTGTGTGTCACAAACCCTATTGGACAGTGTGTGTGTCACAAACCTCATTGGACAGCGTGTGTGTCTCACAATCTCCATTGGACAGTGTGAGTGTCACAAACACCATTGGAAAGCGTGTGTGTCACAAGCCCATTGGACAGAGTGTGTGTGTCACAAAACCAACTGGACAGCGTGTGTGTCACAAACCCTATTGGAGAGCGTGTGTGTCACAAAACCCACTGGACAGCGTGTGTGTCACAAACAACAATAGACAGTGTGAGTGTCACAAACCCCTTTGGATAGCGTGTTTGTCGCAAACTCCTTTGGACAGTCTGTGTGTCACAAACGTCATTAGACAGCGTGTGTGTGTCACAATCCCCATTGGACAGTGTGTATGTCACAAGCACCATTGAACAGCGTGTGAGTCACAAGCAGACTGGACAGACTGTGTGTGTGTCACAAAACCCACTGGACAGAGTGTGTGTCACGAACCCCATTGGACAGCGTGTGTGTCACAAGCACCATTGGACAGAGTGTGTGTCACAAACACTGTTGGACAGCGTTTGTGTGTCACAAGCCCATTGGACAGCGTGTTTGTCTCAAGACCCATTGGACAGAGTGTGTGTGTAACAAACCCCATTGGACAGATTGTGTGTCACAAACCCCATTGGACAGCGTGTGTGTGTCACAATCCCCATTAGACAGCGCGTGTATCACAAAACCCGTTGGACAGCGTGTGTGTGTCCCAATCCCCATTGGACAGTGTGTGTTTTACAAACACCATGGGACAGAGTGTGTGTCACAAACACTATTGGACTGCGTGTGTGTGTCACAAGCCCATTGGACAGAGAGTGTGTGTCACAATACCCACTGGACAGCGTGTGTGTTACGAACCCCATTGAACAGCGTGTTTGTCACAAGCACCAATGGACAGAGTGTGGTGTCACAAACCCCATTGGAAAGTGTATGTGTCACAAACTCCATTGGATATCGTGTGTGTCACACACCCCATTGGACAGATTGGGTGTCATAAACCCCATTGGACAGCGTGTGTGTGTAACAATACCCATTGGATAGAGTGTGTGTCTCAAAAACCCCTGGACAGCGTGTGTGTCACAAAAACCCATGGACAGTGTGAGTGTCACAAATCCCATTGGACAGCGTGTGTGTGTCATAATCCCCATTGGACAGTGTGTGTGTCACAAACCCCATGGGACAGAGTGTGTGTCACGATCCCCATTGGACAGTGTGTGTGTCACAAACCCCATGGGACAGAGTGTGTGTCAC
Organism: Columba guinea; assembly: GCA_032206185.1. NCBI lineage: Eukaryota > Metazoa > Chordata > Aves > Columbiformes > Columbidae > Columba > Columba guinea. The sequence continues at coordinate 1,985,787 of JAVLUU010000064.1, read as the reverse complement.
GATCCCCATTGGACAGCGTGTCTGTAACAAGCACCACTGGACAGAGTGTGTGTGTCGCAAACGCCATTGGATATCGTGTGTGTGTAACAAACCCTATTGGACAGCGTGTGTGTCACAAACCCCATGTAACAGTATGTGTGTCACGAACCCCATTGTACAGCGTGTGTGTCACAAGACCCATTGGACAGATTGTGTGTCATAAACCCCATTGGACAGCGTGTGTGTGTCACAATACCCATTGGACAGCGTGTTTGTCAAAACCCAATTGGACAGTGTGTGTGTCACAAAACCCACTGGACAGCGTATGTGTGTCACAAGCCCATTTTACAGAGTGTGTGTGTCACAAACCCCATTGGAAAGTGTATGTGTCACAAACCCCATTGGATAGCCTGTGTGTGTCACAAACTCTATTGGACAGTGTGTGTGTCACAAAACGCACTGGACAGCGTGTGTGTTCACAGGACCCATTGGACAGAGTCTGTGTGTCACAAAGCCCGTTGGACACCATGTCTGTGTCACAATCCCATTGGACAGAGTGTGTGTGTCACAAAACCAACTGGACAGCTTGTGTGTCACGAACCCCATTGAACAGGGTGTGTGTCACAAGCACCTTTGGAGAGAGTGCGTTGTCACAAACTCCATTGGAAAGTGTATGTGTCACAAACCCCATTGGATAGTTTGTGTGTGTCACAAAGCCTATTGTACAGTGTGTGCGTCACAAAACCCACTGGACAGCGTGTGTGTAACCAACCCGATTGGACAGCGTGTGTGTCACAAGCACCATTGGACAGAGTGTGAGTGTCACAAACCCCACTGGATAGTGTGTGTGTCACAATCCCCATTGAACAGTGTGCGTCTGTCACAGTACCCATTAGACAGTGTGTGCGTCACAAACCCCATTGGACAGAGTTTGTGTCACAAACCCATTGGACAGTGTTTGTGTCAGAATCCCCATTGGACAGTGTGTGTGTCAGAAAACCCACTAGACACCGTGTGTGTCACAAACAACCCTGGTCATTGTTTGTGTCACAATCCCCATTGTACAGTGTTTGTGTGTCACAAACCCCTTTGGACAGTGTGTGTGTCACAAATCCCATTTTACAGCGTGTGTGTCACAAATCCCATTGGACAGCGTGTGTGTCACAAACTCCACTGGACAGAGTGTATGTGTAACAAACCCCATTAGAGAGCGTGTGTATCACAATCCCCATTGGACAGCGTGTGTATAACAAACCCCATGGGACAGCGTGTGTGTGTCACAAACGCCATTGAAATGTGTGTGTCACAAACCCAATTGGATAGCATGTGTGTGTCAAAAACCCCATAAGAAAGTATGTGTGTCACAAACCCCATTGGATAGCGTGTGTGTGTCACAAACCCCATTATAATGTGTGCGTGTCACAAACCCCATTGGATAGCGTGTGTGTGTCACAAACCCCATTGGATAGCATGTGTGTGTCACAAACCTTATGGGACAGCGTGTAGGTCACAATCCCCATTGGACAGCGTCTGTGTCACAAACCCCATTGGACAGCGTTTGTGTCACAAACACAATTGGACAGCGTGTGTGTGTCACAAAACCCCATTGTACAGAGTGTGTGTCACAAACCCCCGTGGACACTGTGTGTGTTACAATGCCAGTGGACAGCGTGTGTGTCAAAACCCCATTGGACAGTGTGTGTGTCACAAAACCCATTGGACAGCGTGTGTGTCACAAACCCCATTGGACAGCGTCTGTGTCACAAACCCCTTTAAACAGTGTGTGTGTCACAAACCCCATTGGACAGCGTGTGTAGTCATAAACCACATTGGACAGGGTGTGTATGTCACAATCCCCATTGGACAGTGTTCGTGTGTCACAAACCCCATTGGACAGCGTCTGTGTCACAAACCCCAGTGGACAGTATGCCTGTCACAAACCCCATTGGACAGCGTCTGTGTCACAAACTCCCGTGGACATGTCACAAACCACATTGGACAGTGTGTGTGTCACAAACTCCACTGGACAGCGTGTGTGTGTCACAAAACCCATGGGACAGAGTGTGTGTCATGAACCCCATCGGAGAGCGTGTGTGTGTAACAATACACACTGGACAGTGTGTGTGCCACAAACCCCATTAGACAGCGTGTGTGTGTAACAATGCCCTTGGACAGTGTGTGTGTCACAAAACCAATTGGATAGCGTGTGTGTCGCAAACCCCATTGGACAGACTTATTGTCACAAACACCATTGGACAGCGTGTGTGTGTAACAATACCCATTGGACAGTGTGTGTGTCACAAACCCCATTGGACAGCGTGTGTGTCGCGAAAACCCATGGACAGTATGCGTGTCAGAAACCCCATTGCACATCGTGCATGTCACAAACCATTTGGCAGCGTGAGTGGCACAAACCCCACTGGACAGCGTGTGTGTCACAAACACCCATGGACATTGAGCGTGTCACAAACGACATTGGACATCCTGCGTGTCACAAACCCCTTTGGAAAGTGCGTGTGTCACAAACCCCATTGGACAGCGTGTGTGTGTCATAATCCCCATTGGCTAGTGTCTGTGTCACAAAACCCATGGGACAGAGTGTGTATCATGGACCCCATTGGACAGCGTGTGTGTCACAAACCCCATTAGATAGCGTGTGTGATGTCACAAACCCTATTGGACAGTGTGTGTGTCACAAACCCCACTGGACAGCGTGTGTGTCACAAACCCCATTGGACAACGTGTGTGTCAAAATACCCATTGGACAACGTGTGGGTCAGAAACACCATTGGACAGCGTGTGTGTGTCACAATACCCATTAGACAGTGTGTGTGTCACAAACTCCATTGGACAGCGTGTGTGTGTCACAATCCCCATTGTACAGTGTGTGTGTCTCAAACACCATTGGACAGCATGTGTGTCACAAGCCCATTGGACAGAGTGTGTGTGTCACAAAACACATTGGACAGGGTGTGTGTCACAAACCCCATTGGACAGCGTGTGTGTGTCACAATCCCCAATGTACAGTGTGTGTGTCACAAACCCCATTGGGTAGCGTGTGTGTCACAAACCCCTTTGGACTGTGTGTATGTCACAAACCCCATTGGACGGCGTTTTTTTCACAAGACCCCTTAAACAAAGTGTGTGTGTCACAAGCCCATTGGACAGAGTGTGTGTGTCACAAAAACCACTGGACAGTGTGTGTGTCACGAATCCCAATGGATAGCATATGTGTTGCACAAACCCTATTGGACAGTGTGTGTGTTTCAAAATCCACTGGACAGCGTGTGTGTCACAAACCCCATTAGATAGCCTCTGTGTTACAAGCCCCATTGGACAGCGTTTGTGTCACAAACCCCATTGGACAGCGTGTGTGTCGCAAAAACCCATGGACAGTGTGCGTGTCAGAAACCCCATTGGACATAGTGTGTGTCACAAACCCCTTTGGAAAGTGTGTGTGTCACAAACCCCATTGGACAGAGTGTGTGTCATAAACCGCATTGGACAGCGTGTGTGATGTCACAAACCCTAGTGGACAGTGTGTGTGTCACAAACCCCACTGGACAGCGTGTGTGTCACGAACACCTTTGGACAGCTTGTGTTTCACAAGACCTATTGGACAGAGTGTGTGTGTCGCAAACCCCATTGGACAAAGTGTGTGTCAAAATACCCATTAGACAACGTGTGGGTCACAAACACCATTGGACAGCGTGTGTGTGTCACAATCCCCACTGTACCGTGTGTGTGTCACAAACCCCATTGGGTAGCGTGTGTGTCACAAACCCCTTTGGACTGTGTGTATGTCACAAACCCCATTGGACAGCGTGTTTTTCACAAGTCCCATTAAACAAAGTGTGTTTTTCACGAGTCCCATTAAACAAAGTGTGTGTGTCACAATCCCTATTGGACAGCGTGTGTGTCACAATCCCCATTGGACAGCGTGTGTGTGTAACAATACCCATTGGACAGTGCGTGTGCCACAAACCCCATTGGACAGCTTATGTGTCACAAACCCCCGTGGACACTGTGTGTTTCACAAACCCCACTGGACAGAGTTTGTGTGTCACAAAACCCACTGGAGAGCATGTGTGTCACGAACCCCATTGGATTGCGTGTGTGTTGCACAAAACCTATTGGACAGTGTGTGTGTCACAAAACCCACTGGACAGCGTGTGTGTCACAAACCCCATTAGATGGCGTGTGTGTCACAAACACCATTGGACAGCGTGTGTGTGTAACAATACCCATTGTACAGTGTGTGTGTCAAAAAACCCATTGTACAGCGTGTGTGTCACAAACCCCAGTGGACACTGTGTGTCACAAACCCCATTGGACAGCGTGTGTGTCACAAAAACCCATGGACAGTGTGCGTGTCACAAACACCATTGTACATCGTGTGTGTCACAAACCCTTTTGGACAGTGCGCGTGTCACAAACCCCATTGAACAGAGTGTGTGCCACATTCCACATTGGACAGTGTGTGTGTCACTAACCCCATTGGACAGAGTGTGTGTCACGAACCCCATTGGACAGAGTATGTGTCACAAGCGCCATTGGACAGAGTGTGTGTTTCACAAACCCCATTGGACAGAGTATGTGTCACAAGCGCCATTGGACAGAGTGTGTGTGTCACAAACCCCATTGGACATCATGCGTGTCACCTTTGGAGAGTGTGGGTTTAACAAACCCAATTGGTCAGAGTGTGTGTCACAAACTCCATGGGACAGCGTGTGTGTGTCACAAACCCCATTGGAAAGTGTGTGTGTCACAAACCCCATTGGATAGCGTGTGTGTGTCACAAACCCCATTAGAAAGTATGCGTGTCACAAACCCCATGGGATAGCGTGTGTGTGTCACAAACCGCATTAAAATTTTGCGTGTCACAAACCGCATTGGAAAGAGTGTGTGTCACAAACACCATTAGACAGCGTGTGTGTGTCAGAATCACCATTGGACAGTGTGTGTGTCACAAACCCCCCTGGGCAGTCTGTGTGTCACAAACTCCAGTGGACAGCGTGTGTGTCAAAACCCCATTGGACAGTGTGAGTGTCACAAGACCCATTGGATAGCGTGTGTGTCACAAACCCCTTTGGACTGCGTGTCTGTCACAAACCTATTGAACAGAGTGCGTGTGTCACAAAACCCACTAGACAGCGTGTGTGTCACGAACCCCATTGGAAAGCCTGTGTGTCACAAGCACCAGTGGACAGAGTGTGTGTGTCAAAACCCCTTTGGAAAGTGTATGTGTCACAAACCCCATTGGATAGCGTGTGTTAGTCATAAACCCTATTGGATAGTATGTGTGTTCACAAACCCCATTGCACAGCGTGTTTTTCACAGGACACATTGGACAGAGTGTGTGTGTCACAAAGCCCATTGGACAGCTTGTGTGTCACAATCCCCATTGGACAGCGTGTGCGTGTCACAATCCCCATTGGACAGTCTGTGTGTCACAAACCCCCCTGGACAGTGTGTGTGTCACGAACCCCATTGGACAGCTTGTGTGTCACAATCCCCATTGGACAGCGTGTGCGTGTCACAATCCCCATTGGACAGTCTGTGTGTCACAAACCCCCCTGGACAGTGTGTGTGTCACGAACCCCATTGGACAGCGTGTGTGTCAAAAGCGCCATTTGACAGAGTGTGTGTGTCACAAACCCCTTTGGACAGCGTGTGTGTGTCACAAACCCTCCTGGTCAGTGTGTGTGTCACAAAACCCATTGGACTGCATGCGTGCCACAAACACTATTGGACAGTCTGTGTGTAACAAACCCATTGCTCAACGTGTGTGTCACAAACCCCTTTGGATAGCGTGTGTGTGTCACAAAAAAAATTAAAAAGTGTGCGCGTCACAAACCCCATTGGAAAGTGTGTGTGTCACAAACACCATTGGATAGCGTGTGTGATGTCACAAACCCTATTGGACAGTGTGTGTGTCACAAAACCCACTGGACAGCGTGTGTGTCACGAACCCCATTGGACAGCTTGTGTGTCACAAGACCTATTGGACAGAGTGTGTGTGTCACAATCCCCATTGGACAGCGTCTGTGTCACAAACCCCACTGGACAGCGTGTGTGCCACAATACTCATTGGACAGCGTGTGTGTCACAAATCCTATTGGGCAGCGTGTGTGTGTCACAATCCCCACTGGACAATGTGTGTATCACAAACCCCATTGGATAGCGTTTGTGTGTCACTGGCCCTATTGGACAGTGTGTGTGTCACAAAATCTACTGGACAGCGTGTGTGTGTAACAATACCCATTGGACAGCGCGTGTGTCACAAACCCCATTGGACAGCGTGCTTATGTCACAATACCCATTGGACAGCGTGTGTGTGTCACACTCCCCATTAGACAGCTTGTGTGTCCCAAGACCTATTGGACAGAGTGTGTGTGTCACAAAACCCATTGGACAGCGTCTGTGTCACAATACCCATTGGACACCTTGTGGGTCACAAACCCCATTGGACATCGTGTGTGTCACAATCCCCATTGGACTCCGTGTGGGTCACAAACCCGATTGGACAGAGCGTGTGTCACAAGCCCCATTGGACAGAGTGTATGTGTCACAAACCCCTTTGGACAGTGTGTGTGTGTCACAAGCCCCATTGGATAGTGGGTGTGTCAAAAGCCCCATTGGTCAGCGCGTGTGTCACAATCCTCTTCGGATAATGTGTGTGTCACAAACCCCATTGGCCAGCGTGTGTGTCACATTCCGCATTGGACAGTGTGTGTGTCACAAACCCCATGGTACAGAGTGTGTGTCAAGAACCCCATTGGACAGCGTGTGTGTCACAAGCGCCATTGGACAGAGTGTGTGTGTCACAAACAACATTGGAAAGCGTATGTGTCATAATCCCCATTGGATAGCCTGTGTGTGTCACAAACCCTCCTGGTCAGTGTTTGTGTCACAAAACCCATTGGACAGCATGCGTGTCACAAACACTATTGGAGAGTCTGTGTGTAACAAACCCAATTGGTCAGCGTGTGTGTCACAAAACCAATTGGATAGCGTGTGTGTGTCACAAACACCATTAGAAAGTGTGCATGTCACAAACCCCATTGGAAAGTGTGAGTGTCACAAACACCATTGGACAGAGTGTGTGTATCACAATCAACATTGGACAGTGTGTGTGTCGCAAAACCCATTGGATAGCGTGTGTGTCAAAAACCCCTTTAGAAAGAGTGTGTGTCACAAACCCCATTGGAGAGCGTGTGTGATGTCACAAACCCTATTGGACAGTGTGTGTGTCACAAACCCCACTGGACAGCGTGTGTGTCTCAAACCCCATTGGACAGTGTGTGTGTGTCACAAGACCTATCGGACAGAGTGTGTGTGTCACAATCCCCATTGGACAGCGTGTGTGTCACAATCCCCATTGGACAGCGTGTGCGTCACAAACCCCGTAGGACAGAGTGTGTGTGTCACAAACCCCATTGGACAGTGTGTGTGTCACAAACCCCACTGGACAGCATGTGTGCCACAATCCTCATTGGACAGCGTGTGTGTCACAAACCCCTTTGGACAGCGTGTGTGTGTCACAATCCCCATTGGACAGTGTGTGTGTCTACAAACCCCATGGGACTAAGTGCGTGTCACGAACGCCATTTTACAGCGTGGGTGTCACAAACACCCATGGACAGTGTGTGTGTCACAAACAACATTGGACAGCGTGTGTGTCACAAGCGCCATTGGACAGAGTGTGTGTGTCACTAACCCTGTTGGATAGTGTATGTGTCACAAACCCCATTGGATAGCGTGTGTGTGTCAAAAACCCCATTAGAAAGTATGTGTGTCACAAACCCCATTGGACAGAGTGTAGGTCACAATCCCCATTGGATAGCGTCTGTGTCACAAAACCCATTGGACAGCGTTTGTTTCACAAACAACGTTGGACAGCGTGTGTGTGTCACAATCCCCGTTGGACAATGTGTGTGTGTGTCACAAAACCCATTGGATAGCGTGTGTGTCACAAACCCCCATGGACACTGTGTGTGTCACGAACTCCATTGGACAGTGTGTGTGTCGAAAACCCCCCTGGACAGTGTGTGTGTCACAATCCCCAGTGGACAGCGTGTGTGTCAAAACCCCATTGGACACCGTGTGTGTGTCACAAAACCCACTGGACAGCGTGTGTGTCAAACCACATTGGACAGAGTGTGTATCACAAACCCCATTGGACAGAGTGTGTTTGACAAACCCCATTGGACAGTGTATGTGTCACAAACACCATTGGTCAGAGAGTGTGACACAAGCGCCATTGGACAGAGTGTGTGTGTCACAAACCATATTGTACAGTGTGTTTGTCACAAGCCCTTTGGACAGAGTGTGTGTGTCACAAACCCCATTGTACAGTGTGTTGGTCACAATCCCAATTTTACAGCGTGTTTTTCACAAACCCCATTGGACAGCGTGTGTGTGTCACAAACCCTCCTGGTCAGTTTGTGTGTCACAAAACCCACTGCATAGCGTGTGTGTCACGAATCCCATTGGACAGCATGTGTGTCACAAGCACCATTGGACAAGGTGTGTGTGTCACAAACCCCATTGGAAAGTGTATGTGTCACAAATCCCATTGGACAGAGTATGTGCGACAAACCCCATTGGACAGAGTGTGTGTGACAAACCCCATTGGAGAGTGTATGTGTCACAAACACCATTGGACCGCGTGTGTGTGTCACAATACCCATTGGACAGCAAGTGTGTCACAAGACCATTGGACAGAGTGTGTGTGTCACAAAACTTACAGCACAGCATGTGTGTCACGAATCCCATTGGACAGCATGTGTGTCACAAGCACCATTGGAAAGAGTGTGTGTGTCACAAACCCCATTGGAAAGTGTATGTGTAACAAATCCCATTGGACAGCGTGTATGTAAGAAACCTCTTTGGACTGCGTGTGTGCGTCACAATCCCCATTGGACAGTCTGTGTGTCACAAAACCCATTGGACAGAGTTTGTGTCACAAACCCCATTGACAGCGTGTGTTTCACAAACACCATTGGACTGTGTGGGTGTCGCAAACCCCATTGGACAGCGTGTATGTGTCACAAACCTCCTGGTCAGTGTGTGTGTCACAAACCCCATTGGACAGCGTGTGTGACTCACAAGCCCATTGGACAGAGTGTTTGTGTCACAAAACCCACTGGACAGCATGTGTGTCATGAACCCCATTGGACAGTGTGTGTTTCACAAACCCCGTTGGACAGCGTGTGTGTGTCACAATCCCCATTGGACAGTGTGTGTGTCACAAACACCATTGGACAGCGCGTGTGACACAAGCCTATTGGACAGAGTGCGTGTGTCACAAAACCCACTGCACAGTGTGTGTGTCACGAATCCCATTGGACAGCGTGTGTGTCACAAGCACCATTGGAGAGAGTGTGTGTGTCACAAACACTATTGGACAGAGTTTGTGTGACAAACCCCATTGGGCAGTGTGTGTGTCATAAACCCCATTGGAAAGTGTATGTGTCTCAAACCGCATTGGATAGCGTGTGTGTGTCACAAAAACCATTGGACAGCGTGTGTGTCACAAGCCTATTGGACAGAGTGTGTTTCAGAAACCCCTTTGGAAAGTGTATGTGTCACAAACCCCATTGGACATGTGTGTGTGTCTCAAAGCCTATTGGAGAGTGTGTGTGTACAAAACCCACTGGACAGCAAGTGTGTCAGAAACCCCATTGGACAGCGTGTGTGTCACAAACCCCATTGGACAGCGTGTGTGTGTCACAAACCTCCTGGTCCGTGTGTGTGTCACAATCCCAAGTGGACAGCGTGTGTGTCACAATACCCATTGGACAGTGTGTGTGTCACAAACCCGTTTGGAGAGAGTTTGTGTCACAAAATCCATTGTACAGCGTGTTGGTCACAATCCCCATTTTACAGCGTGTGTGTCACAAACCCCATTGGACAGAGTGTGTGTGACAAACCCCATTGGAGAGAGTGTGTGTCACAAACCCCATTGGAGAGCGTGTGTGTCACAAACCCCCCTGCACAGTGTGTGTGTCACAATCCCAAGTGGACAGCGTGTGTGTCAAAACCCCATTTGACAGTGCGTGTGTGACAAAACCCACTGGACAGCGTGTGTGTCACAAACACCCATGGACACTGTGAGTGTCACAAACACCATTGGACAGCGTGTGTGTCACAAGCCTATTGGACAGAGTGTGTGTGTCACAAACCCCAATGGAAAGAGTATGTTTCACAAACCCCTTTGGATAGAATGTGTGTGTCTCAAAGACTATTGGGGAGTGTGTGTGTCACAAAACCCACTGGACAGCGTGTGTGTCACAAACCCCATTGGACAGAGTTTGTGTCACAAACCCCATTGGACAGCGTGTGTGTCACAATCACCATTGGACAAAGCGTGTGTTCACAAACCCCATTGGAAAGTGAATGTGTCACAAAGCGCATTGTATAGAGTGTATGTGTCACAAACCGCACGTGAGAGAGTGTGTGTGTCACAAACCCCATTGTACAGCATGTTTTTCACAAGCCCTTTGGTCAGAGTGTGTGTGGAACAAATCCCATTGTTCAGCTTATTTGTCATAATCCCCATTGGACAGCGTGTGTGTCACAAACCCCATTGGATAGAGTGTGTGTCACAAACCACATTGGACAGAGTGTGTGTCACAAACCCCATTGAACAGCGAGTGTGACACAGACACCATTGGACAGAGTGTGTGTGACAAACGCCATTTTACAGTGTGTGTGTCACAAACCCCTTTGGACAGAGTTCGTGTCACAAACACCATTGGACAGCGTGTGTTTCACAAACCCCATTGGAAATAGTATGTGTCACAAACCGCATTGGATAGCGTGTGTGTGACACAAACCCCATTGTACAGCGTGTTTGTCACAAGCCCTTTGGACAGAGTGTGTCTGTCACAAACTCCGTTGTACAGAGTGTATGTCAAAAACCCCTTTAGACAGTGTGTGTGTCACAAAGCACATTGTACAGCGTGTGTCACAATACCCATTGGAAAGTGTATGTGTCATAAACCCCATTAGATAGCGTGTGTGTGTCACAAACCCCATTGGACAGAGTGTGTGTGAGAAACCCCATTGGACAGCGTGTGTGTCATGAACCCCATTTGAAAACTTGTGTGTCACAAGCACCATTGGACAGAGTGTTGTCACAAACACTATTGGTCAGCGTGTGTGACAAGCCCGTTGGACAGAGAGTGTGTGTCACAAAACCCACTGGACAGCGTGTCACAATCCTATTTGGACAGCATGTGTGTCACAAACCCCATTGGACAGCGTGTGTGTTTCAAACCCCATTGAACAGTGTGTGTGTCACAAACCCCATTGGACAGCATCTGTGTGTAACAATACCCATTGGACACTGCGTGTGTCACAAACCCCTTTGGACAGCCTGTGTGTCACAAGACCCATTGGACAGAGTGTGTGTGTCACAATACCAATTAGACAGTGTGTGTGTCAATACCCCATTGGACATTGTGTGTGTCACAAAACTCAATGGACAGCGTGTGTGTCACAAACACCCATGGAGAGTGTGTGTGTCACAAACCCCATGGCACAGCGTGTGTGTGTCACAAACCCCATTGGAAAGTTTGTGTGTCACAAACCCCATTGGAAAGTGTGTTTGTCACAAACCCCATTGGATAGCGTCGGTGTGTCACAAACCCTACTGGACTGTGTGTGTGTCACAAGCCTCATTAGACAGCCTGTGAGTAGTCACAGTCGCCATTGGACAGTGTGTGTGTCACAAAACCCATTGTATAGCGTGTGTGTGTTACAATCCCCATTAGAAAGTGTGTGTGTCACAAACCCCATTGGATAGTGTGTGTGTGTCACAAACCCTATTGGACAGTGTGTGTATCACAAAATCCACTGGACCGCGTATGTGTCACGAACACCATTGGACAGTGTGTGTGTCACAATCCACATTGGACACTGTGTGTCACAAACCGCATTGAACAGAGTGTGTGTGTCACAGACAGCAATGGACAGCGTGTGTGTCACAAACCCCTTTGGACAGTGTGTGTGTCACAAACACCATTGGACAGCGTGTGTGTCATGAACGCAATTTGAAAGCGTGTGTGTCACAAGCACCATTTTACAGAGAGTGTGTGTCACAAACACCATTGGAATGTGTATGTGTCACGAACCCCATTGGATAGGATGTGTGTGTCACAAACCCTATTGGACAGTGTGTGTGTCACTAAACCCACTGGACAGCGTTTTTGTCACAAGCCCCATTGGACAGCGTGTGTGTCACAAACCCCATTGGACAGAGTGTATGTCTCAAACCCTATTTGACAGTGTGTGTGCAACGAACCCCATTGGACAGAGTGTGTCTCACAAGACCCATTGGACAGAGTGTGGTGTCACAAACCCCATTGGACAGAGTGTGTGTCAGAAACCACACTGAACAGTGTGTGTGTCACAAACACCATTGTACAGCGTGTGTGTGTAACAATACCCATTGGACAGTGTGTGTGTCACAAACCCCATTGGACAGAGTGTGTGTCACAAGACCCATTGGACAGAGTTTGTGTGTCAGAAACCCCATTGGACAGCGTGTGTGTCACAGACCCCATTGGACAGAATGTGTGTCATAAACCCCATTGGACAGCGTATGTGTGACAAACCCCATAGTACAGCGTGTGTGTGTAACAATCCCCATTAGACAATTTGTGTGTCACAAACCACTTGGGACAGAGTGTGTGTCACGAACACTATTGGACAGCGTGTATGTGTCACAAGCCCTTTGACAGAGTGTGTGTGTCACAAAAACCACTGGACAGCGTGTGTGTCACCATCTCCATTGAATAGCGTGTGTATCACAAACCCCTTTGGACAGCGTTTGTGTCACAAACCCCCGTAGACACTGTGTGTGTCACAATCCCCATTGGACAGTGTGTGTGTCACCAACCCCTTTGGACAGTGTGTGTGTCACAAAACCCACTGGACAGCGTGTGTGTCACTAACCCCATATTACAGCGTGTGTGTCAAATGCCCCATTGGACAGAGTGTGTGTGTCACAAACCCCATTGGACAGTGTGTGTTTCAAAATCCCCATTGGGCAGCGTGTGTGTCACAAACCCCATTGGACAGTGTGTTGTGTGTCACAATACCCATTGTACAGTGTGTGTGTCACAAACCCCATTGGACAGCATGTGTGTCACGAACCCCATTGGACAGAGTCTGTAGTCACAATCCCCATTGGACAGCGTGTGTGTCACAAACCCCATTGGACAGCGTGTGTGTCATAAACCCCATTGGACAGCGTGTGTGTCAGAAACACCATTGGACAGTGTGTGTGTCAAAAACCCGAATTGGACAGCGTTTGTGTCACAATCCCCAGTGGACAGCGTGTGTGTCGAAACCCAATTGGACAGTGCGTGTGTCACAAAACCCACTGGACAGCGTGTGTGTAACAAACCCCCCTGGTCAGTGTGTTTGTCACAATCCCCAGGTGACAGCGTGTGTGTCAAAACCCCATTGGACAGTGTGTGTGTCACAAAATCCACTGGACAGCGTGTGTGTCACAAACAACAATAGACAGTGTGAGTGTCACAATACCCATTGGACAGTGTGTGTGTCACAAAACTCATTGGACAGAGTTTGTGTCGCAAACCCCATTGGATAGCGTGTGTGTGTCACAATCCCCGTTGTACAGTGTGTGTGTCACAAACGCCATTGGACAGCGTGTGTGTGTCACAATCCCCATTGTACAGTGTGTGTGTCACAAACACCATTGGACAGCGTGTGTGTCACAAGCCCATTGGACAGAGTGTGTGTGTCACAAAACCCACTGGACAGCGTGTGTGTCACAAACCCCATTGGACAGCGTGTGTGTCACAAGCACCATTGTACAGAGAGTGTGTATCACAAACCCCATTGGAAAGTATATGTGTCACAAACCCCATTGGAGAGCGTGTGTTTGTAACAATACCCATTGGACAGTGTGTGTATCACAATCCCCAGGGAACAGCGTGTTTGTCAAAACCCCATTGGACAGTGTGTGTGTAACAAAACCCACTGGACAGCATGTGTGTCACAAACAGCAATAGACAGTGTGAGTGTCACAAACCCCTTTGGATAGCGTGTGTGTCACAAACCCCTTTGGACAGTCTGTGTGTCACAAACCTCATTGGACAGCGTGTGTGTGTCACAATCCCCATTGGACAGTGTGTGTGTCACAAGCACCATTGAACAGCGTGTGAGTCACAAGCCCATTGGACAGACTGTATGTGTGTCACAAAACACACTGGACAGCCTGTGTGTCACGAACCCCATTGGACAGCGTGTGTGTCACAAGCACCATTAGACAGAGTGTGAGTATCACAAACCCCATTAGATAGTGTGTGTGTCACAAACCCCTTTGGACATTGTGTGTGTCACAAAAACCATTTGATAGCGTGTGAGAGTCACAAACCGTATTGGACACTGTGTGTGTCACAAACCCCATTGGACATCGTGTGTGTCACAAACCGCATTGGACAGCGTGTGTGTGTCACAATCCCCATTAGAGAGCGTGTTTGTCACAAACACCATTAGACAGCGTGTGTGTGTCACAAACATAATTGGACAGCGTGTGTGTGTCACAATCCTATTGGACAGCGTGTGTGTCACAAACCCCATTGGACAGATTGTGTGTCGCAAACCCCATTGGACAGCGTGTGTGTGTCACAAACCCCATTTGACAGCGCGTGTATCACAAACCCCATTGGACAGCGTGGGTGTGTCACAATCCCCATTGGACAGTGTGTGTTTCACAAACACCATGGGACAGAGTGTGTGTCACAAACACTATTGGACAGCATGTGTGTGTCACAAGCCCATTGGACAGAGTGTGTGTGTCACAAAACCCACTGGACAGCGTGTGTGTTACGCACCCCATTGAACAGCGTGTGTGTCACAAGCACCGTAGGACAGAGTGTAGTGTCACAAACACCATTGGAAAGTGTTTGTGTCACAAACTCCATTGGATAGCGTGTGTGTCACAAGTCCCATTGGACAGAGTGAATGTGTCACAAACCCCATTAGACAGTGTGTGTGTCACAATACCCATTGGACATTGCGTGTGTCAAAAACAACATTGGTCAGTGTGTATGACACAAAACCCATTGGACAGCGTGTGTTTCAAAACCCAATTGGACAGTGCGTGTGTCTCAAAACGCACTGGACAGCCTGTGTTTCACAAACCCCCCTGGTCAGTGTGTGTGTCAGAATCCCCAGTAGACAGCGTGTGTGTCAGGAACCCCATTGGACAGCGTGTGTGTCACAAACACGATTGGAAAGTGTGTGTGTCACAAACCCCATTGGAAAGTGTGTGTGTCATAACCCCCATTTTACAGAGTGTGTGTGTCACAATCCTCATTGGACAGTGTGTGTGTGTCACAAACCCCATTGGACAGTGTGTGTATTACAAACCCCTTTGGAAATTGTGTGTGTCACAAACCCCATTCTACAGTGCGTGTGTGTCACATTCCCCATTGGACAGTGTGTGTGTCACAATCCCCATTGGACAGCGTGTGTGTCACGAATCCCATTGGACAGTGTGTCTTTGTCACAATACCCATTGGACAGTGTGTGTGTCACAATCCCCATTGGACAGCATGTGTGTCACTAAACCCATTGGATAGCATGTGGGTCACAAACCCCATTTGAAAGTGTGTGAGTCACAAACCCCATTGTATAGCATGTGTGTGTCGCAAAACCCTTTGGATAGCATGCGTGTCACAAATACCATGTGACAGTGTGTGTGTAACAAAAGCAATTTGTCAGCGTGTGTGTCACGAGCACCATTGGACAGCGTGTGTGTCAAAAACACCATTGGACAGAGTGTGTGTGTCACAAATACCATTGGACAGTGTGTGTGTCACAAACCCCACTGGACTGCTTGTGTGCCACAATACTCATTGGACAGCGTGTGTGTGTCACAAAACACATTGGACAGCGTGTGTGTCACAAGCCCCTTTGGACAGCGTGTGTGTCAAAAACACCATTGGACAGCGTGTGTGTGTATCAATAGCCATTGGACAGTGTGTGTGTCAAAAACCCGAATTGGACAGCGTTTGTGTCACAATCCCCAGTGGACAGCGTGTGTGTCGAAACCCAATTGGACCGTGCGTGTGTCACAAAACCCACTGGACAGCGTGTGTGTAACAAACCCCCCTGGTCAGTGTGTTTGTCACAATCCCCAGGCGACAGCGTGTGTGTCAAAACCTCATTGGACAGTGTGTGTGTCACAAAACCCACTGGACAGCGTGTGTGTCACAAACAACAATAGACAGTGTGAGTGTCACAATACCCATTGGACAGTGTGTGTGTCACAAAACTCATTGGACAGAGTTTGTGTCGCAAACCCCATTGGATAGCGTGTGTGTGTCACAATCCCCATTGTACAGTGTGTGTGTCACAAACGCCATTGGACAGCGTGTGTGTGTCACAATCCCCATTGTACAGTGTGTGTGTCACAAACACCATTGGACAGCGTGTGTGTCACAAGCCCATTGGACAGAGTGTGTGTGTCGCAAAACCCACTGGACAGCGTGTGTGTCACAAACCCCATTGGACAGCGTGTGTGTCACAAGCACCATTGTACAGAGTGTGTGTATCACAAACCCCATTGGAAAGTATATGTGTCACAAACCCCATTGGAGAGCGTGTGTTTGTAACAATACGCATTGGACAGTGTGTGTATCACAGTCCCCAGGGAACAGCGTGTTTGTCAAAACCCCTTTGGATAGCGTGTGTGTCACAAACCCCTTTGGACAGTCTGTGTGTCA
Organism: Columba guinea; assembly: GCA_032206185.1. Classification (NCBI taxonomy): domain Eukaryota; kingdom Metazoa; phylum Chordata; class Aves; order Columbiformes; family Columbidae; genus Columba; species Columba guinea. The sequence goes on along the minus strand of JAVLUU010000064.1, from coordinate 1,969,039 downwards.
CAAACCTCATTGGACAGCGTGTGTGTGTCACAATCCCCATTGGACAGTGTGTGTGTCACAAGCACAATTGAACAGCGTGTGAGTCACAAGCCCATTGGACAGACTGTGTGTGTGTCACAAAACACACTGGACAGCCTGTGTGTCACGAACCCCATTGGACAGCGTGTGTGTCACAAGCACCATTGGACAGAGTGTGAGTATCACAAACCCCATTAGATAGTGTGTGTGTCACAAACCCCTTTGGACATTGTGTGTGTCACAAAAACCATTTGATAGCGTGTGAGAGTCACAAACCGTATTGGACACTGTGTGTGTCACAAACCCCATTGGACATCGTGTGTGTCACAAACCGCATTGGACAGCGTGTGTGTGTCACAATCCCCATTAGAGAGCGTGTTTGTCACAAACACCATTAGACAGCGTGTGTGTGTCACAAACACAATTGGACAGCGTGTGTGTGTCACAATCATATTGGACAGCGTGTGTGTCACAAACACCATTGGACAGCGTGTTTGTCTCAAGACCCATTGGACAGAGTGTGTGTGTAACAAACCCCATTGGACAGATTGTGTGTCACAAACCCCATTGGACAGCGTGTGTGTGTCACAATCCCCATTAGACAGCGCGTGTATCACAAACCCCATTGGACAGCGTGGGTGTGTCACAATCCCCATTGGACAGTGTGTGTTTCACAAACACCATGGGACAGAGGTTGTGTCACAAACACTATTGGACAGCATGTGTGTGTCACAAGCCCATTGGACAGAGTGTGTGTGTCACAAAACCCACTGGACAGCGTGTGTGTTACGAACCCCATTGAACAGCGTGTGTGTCACAAGCACCGTAGGACAGAGTGTGGTGTCACAAACACCATTGGAAAGTGTTTGTGTCACAAACTCCATTGGATAGCGTGTGTATCACAAGTCCCATTGGACAGAGTGAATGTGTCACAAACCCCATTAGACAGTGTGTGTGTCACAATACCCATTGGAAAACGTGTGTGTCACAGACCCCTTTGGACAGTGTGTGTGTCACAAACCCCATTGGACATTGCGTGTGTCAAAAACAACATTGGTCAGTGTGTATGACACAAAACCCATTGGACAGCGTGTGTTTCAAAACCCAATTGGACAGTGCGTGTGTCTCAAAACGCACTGGACAGCCTGTGTTTCACAAACCCCCCTGGTCAGTGTGTGTGTCAGAATCCCCAGTGGACAGCGTGTGTGTCAGGAACCCCATTGGACAGCGTGTGTGTCACAAACGCCATTGGAAAGTGTGTGTGTCACAAACCCCATTGGAAAGTGTGTGTGTCATAACCCCCATTTTACAGAGTGTGTGTGTCACAATCCTCATTGGACAGTGTGTGTGTGTCACAAACCCCATTGGACAGCGTGTGTATTACAAACCCCTTTGGAAATTGTGTGTGTCACAAACCTCATTCTACAGTGCGTGTGTGTCACATTCCCCATTGGACAGTGTGTGTGTCACAATCCCCATTGGACAGCGTGTGTGTCACGAATCCCATTGGACAGTGTGTCTTTGTCACAATACCCATTGAACAGTGTGTGTGTCACAATCCCCATTGGACAGCATGTGTGTCACTAAACCCATTGGATAGCATGTGGGTCACAAACCCCATTTGAAAGTGTGTGAGTCACAAACCCCATTGTATAGCATGTGTGTGTCGCAATACCCTTTGGATAGCATGCGTGTCACAAATACCATGGGACAGTGTGTGTGTAACAAAAGCAATTTGTCAGTGTGTGTGTCTCGAGCACCATTGGACAGCGTGTGTGTCAAAAACACCATTGGACAGAGTGTGTGTGTCACAAATACCATTGGACAGTGTGTGTGTCACAAACCCCACTGGACAGCTTGTGTGCCACAATACTCATTGGACAGCGTGTGTGTGTCACAAACCACATTGGACAGCGTGTGTGTCACAAGCCCCTTTGGACAGCGTGTGTGTCAAAAACACCATTGGACAGCGTGTGTGTGTATCAATACCCATTGGACAGTGTGTGTGTCACAAATCCCATTGGACAACGTGTGTGTCACAAACCCCCGTGGACACTGTGTGTGTCACAATCCCCATTGGAAAGTGTATATGTCACAAACCCCATTGTATAGCGTGTGTGTGACAGAAACCCTCCTGGTCAGTGTGTGTGTCACAAAACCCTTTGGATAGCATGCGTGTCACAGACCCCATTGGACAGCGTGCATGTCACAAGCGCCATTGGAAAGTGTTTGTGTCACAAACCCAATTGGACAGTGTGTATGTCACAATCCCCATTAGACAGCGTGTGTGTCACAAATCCCATTGGACAGCGTGTGTGTCACAAACAACATTGGACAGCGTGTGTGTGCCACAATCCCCATTGGACAGTGTGTGTGTCACAAAACCTATTGGATAGCGTGTGTGTCACAAACCCCATTAGAAAGTGTGCGTGTCACAAACCCCATTGGACAGCGTGTGTGTGTCACAAAACCCCTTAAATAGTATGCGTGTCACAAACCCCATTGGATAGCGTGTGCGTGTCACAAACCCAATTAGAAAGTGTGCGTGTTGCAAACCCCATTGGATAGCTTGTGAGTGTTACGAACCCCATTGGAAAGCATTTGTGTCACAAGACCCATTGGACAGAGTTTGTGTGTCACAAACTCCATTGGACATCGTGTCTGTCACGATCCCCTTTGGACAGCTTGTGTGTCACAAGCCCCATTGGACAGAGTGTGTGTGTCACAAACCCCATTGGACAGCGTGTGTGTCACAATCCCCATTTGACAGCGTGTGTGTCACAAACCCCATTAGACAGACTGTGTGTCACCAACACTATTGGACAGCGTTTTTGTCAAAAGCCCATTGGACAGAGTGTGTGTGGCACAAAAACCACTGGACAGTGTGTGTGTCACGAACCCCATTGAACAGCGTGTGTGTCACTAGCACCATTGGACTGATTGTGGTGTCACAAACGCCATTGGAAAGTGTATGTGTCACAAACACCATTGTATAGCGCGTGTGTGTCACAAACCCTATTGGAAAGTGTGTGTGTCACAAAACCCACTGGACCGCCTGTGTGTCACAAACCCCATTGGACAGCGTGTGTGTCACAAACCCCACTGGACAGAGTGTATGTGCCACAAACCCCACTAGACAGCGTGTGTGTCACAATCCCACTGCACAGTGTGTGTGTCACAAACCCCATTGGATAGCGTGTGTGTATAACAAACCCTATTGGATAGCGTGTGTGTCACAAACCCCATTAGAATGTCTGCGTGTCGCAGTCCCCATTGAATAGCGTGTGTGTGTCACAAATATATTGGACAGTGTGTAGGTCACAATCCCCATTGGACAGCGTCTGTGTCACAAAGGCCATGGGACAGCGTGTGTGTTACAAACCCCATTAGATAGCGTGGTTTTCAGAAACCCAATTTGAAAGTGTGTGTGTCACAAACCCCATTGGATAGCGTGTGTGTGTCACAAACCCCATCGGACAGTGTGTATGACACAATCTCCATTGGACAGCGTGTGTATCACAAACCCCTGTGGACACTCTATGTCTCACGAACGCCATTGGACAGTGTGAGTTTCACAAACCCACTGTATAGCGTGTGTGTCACAAACCCCATGGGACAGAGTGTGTGTCACTAACACCATTGGCAGCGTGTGTGTCACAAACCCCATTAGAATGTAGCCGTGTCACAAACCCCATTGGAAAGCCTGTGGGTGTCACAAGCCCCGTTAGAAAGTGTGTGTGTCACAAACCCCATTCGAAATTGTGTGTGTCACAAACACCAATGGATAGTGTGTGTGTCACTATCCCCAGTGGACCGCGTCTGTGTCAAAACCCCATTGGACAGTGTGTATGTGACAAAACCCACTGGACAGCATGTGTGTCAAAAACTCCAATGGAAAGTGTGAGTGTCACAAGCCCCATTGGATACCGTGTGTGTCTAAAACCGCTTTGGACAGTGTGCGTGTTCACAAACCCCATTGGACATTGTGTGTGTGTCACAATCCCCATTGGACAGTGTGTGTGTCACAAACCCCATGGGGCAGCGTGTGTGTTTCACAAACCCCATTGGAAAGTGTGTGTGTCACAAACCCCATTAGAAAGTAGCCGTGTCACAAACCCCTTTGGAAGGCCTGTGGGTGTCACAAGCCCCGTTAGAAAGTGTGCGTTTCACAAACCCCATTGGAAAGTGTGTGTGTCACAAACACCAATGGACAGTGTGTGTGTCACTATCCCCAGTGGACCGCGTCTGTGTCAAAACCCCATTGGACAGTGTGTTTGTGACAAAACCCACTGGACAGCATGTGTGTCAAAAACTCCCATGGACAGTGTGAGTGTCACAAGCCCCATTGGATACCGTGTGTGTCTCAAACCGCTTTGGACAGTGTGAGTGTTCACAAACCCCATTGGACATTGTGTGTGTGTCACAATCCCCATTGGCCAGAGTGCGTGTGTCACAAACCCCATGGGACTGAGTCTGTGTCACAAACCCCATTGGACAGCGTCTGTGTCACAAGCGCCATCGGACAGAGTGTGTGTGTCACAAAACCTTTTGGACAGTGTGTGTGTCACAATCCCCGTGGAAACTGTGTGTATCACGAACGCCATTGGACAGTGTTTGTGTCACAAACCCCCGTGGACAGTGTGTGTGTCACTATCCTCAGTGGACAGTGTGTGTGTCAAAACCCCATTGGACGGTGTGTGTGTGACAAAACCCACTGGACAGCATGTGTGTCACAAACACCCATGGACAGTGTGAGTGTCAAAAGCCCCACTGAATAGCGTGTGTCTCAAACCGCTTCGGACAGTGTGTGTGTCACAATCCCCATTGGACAGCGTGTGTGTCACAAGCCTATTGGACAGAGTGCGTGTGTCACGAAACCCACTGGACAGCGTGTGTGTCACGAACCCTATTGGAAAGCGTGTGTTTCACAAGCACTATTGGACAGTGAGTGTGTGTCACAAAACCCATTGGAAAGTGCATGTGTCACAAAACCCATTGGATAGCGTGTGTGTGTCACAAACCCTATTGGATAGTATGTTTGTCACAAAGCCCACTGGACAGCGTGTTTTTCACAAGACCCATTGCACAGAGTGTGTGTGTAAGAATCCCCATTGGACAGGTGTGTGTCACAAACACCATTGGACTGAGTATGTGTGTCACAAAACCTTTTGGACACTGTGTGTGTCATAAACCCCATTGGACAGCGTGTGTGTTTCACAATCCCCATTGGACAGAGTGTATGTGTCACAAACCCCATTGGACAGCGTGTGTCACAATCCTCATTGGACATCGTGCTTGTCACAAACCCTTTTGGAAAGTGTGTCTGTCACTAACCCCACTGGACAGCGTGTGTGTGTCACAATCCCTATTGGACAGGGTGTGTGTCACAAAACCCAATTGGAAAGTTTATGTGACACAAACCCCATTGGATAGCGTGTGTGTGTCCCAAACCCTCCTCGTTAGTGTGTGTGTCACAAAACCCTTTGGACAGCATGCGTATCACAAACACCATTAGACAGTGTGTGTGTAACACAATCAATTGGTCAGCCTGTGTGTCACAAACCCCATTGGATAGCGTGTGTGTGTCACAAACCCCTTTAGAAAGTATGCGTGTCACAAGCACATTGGATAGCATGTGTGTGTCACATACCCCATGAGAAAGTGTGCGTGTCACAAACCCCATTGGAAAGTGTATGTGTCACAAACGCAATTGGATAGTGTGTGTGTGTCACAAAACCTCCTGGTCAGTGTGTGTGTCACAAAACCCATTTGACAGCATGCGTGTCACACACAGCATTGGACAGTGTGTGTGTAACAAACCCAGTTGGTCAGCGTGTGTGTCACAATCTCCATTGGACGGCGTGTGTGCCACAAACCCCATGGGGCAGCGTGTGTGTCACAATATCCATTGGACACTGTGTGTCACAAACCCCACTGGATAGCGTGTGTGTGTCACAAACCCTCCTGGTCAGTGTGTGTGTCACAATCCCCAGGGGACAGCGTGTGTGTCAAAACCCCATGGGACAGCGTGTATTTCACAAAATCCACTGGATAGCTTGTGTGTCACAAAAACACATGGACAGCGTGAGTTTCACTAACCTCATTGGATAGTGTGTGTGTCACAATCCCCATTGGAAAGTGTGTGAGTCACAAACATCATTGGGCAGCGTGTGTGTCACAAGCCCATTCGACAGATTGTGTGTGTCACAAGCATCATTGGGCAGAGTGTGTGTGTCACAAACCCCATTGGAAAGTGTATGTGTCACAAACCCCATTGGATTGCGTGTGTGTGTCACCGGCACATTTGGACAGTGTGTGAGTCACAAAATCCACTAGACAGCGTGTGTGTGTAACAATACCCATTGGACAGCGTGTGTGTCAAAAAACCCAGTGGAGAGCGTGTTTATGTCACAATACCCATTGGACAGCTTTTGTGTGTCACAAACACCTTTGGACATCGTGTGTGAGTCACAATCCCCATTGGACACTGTGTGTGTCACAAAACCCATTGGATGGCGTGTGTGTCACAAACCTCTTTTGAAAGACTGTGTGTCACAAATCCCAATGGATAACGTGTGTGATGTCACAAACCCTATTGGACAGTGTGTGTGTCACAATCTCCATTGGACAGTGTGTGTGTCACAAACCCCATGGGACTAAGTGTGTGTCACGAACGCCATTGGACAGCATGTGTGTCACAAGCGCCATTGGACAGAGTGTGTGTGTCACTAACCCCATTGGAAAGTGTATGTGTCACAAACACCATTGGATAGTATGTGTGTGTCACAAACCCTATTGGACAGAGTGTGTGTCACAATCCCCATTGGACAATGTGTGTGTGTGTCACAAAACCCATTGGATAGCGTGTGTATCACAAACCCCCGTGGACACTGTGTGTGTCACGAACGCCATTGGACATTGTGTGTGTCACAAACCCCCCTGGACAGTGTATGTGTTACAATCCCGAGTGGACAGCATGTGTGTCAAAACCCCATTGGACTGTGTGTGTGTGACAAAACCCACTGGACAGAGTGTGTGTCACAAACACCCATGGACAGTGTGAGTGTCTCAAGCCCCATTGGACAGCGTGTCTGTGTCACAAACCCCATTGGACAGTGTGTGTGTCACAAACACCATTGGACAGCGTGAGTGTCACGAACCCCATTGCACAGCGTGTGTGTCGCAAGCACCATTGGACAGAGTGTGTGTGCCACAAACCCCATTGGAAAGTGTATGTGTCACAAACCCTATTGGATAGCGTGTGTGTTTCACAAACCCTATTGGATAGTATGTGTGTCACAAAACCCACTGGACAGCGTGTGTGTCACAAACACCCATTGGACAGCGTGGTTTTCACAAGACCCATTGTACAGAGTGTGTGTGTCACAAAGCCCATTGGACAGCGTGTGTGTCACAAACACCATTGGACAGCGTGTGTGTGTAACAATACCCATAGGACAGTGTGTGTGTCACAAAACCCATTGTACAGCGTGTGTGTCACAAAGCCCATGGACACTGTGTGTGTCACAAACCCCATTTGACAGTGTGTGTGTCACAAACCCCTTTGGACGGTGTGTGTCACAAACCCCATTGGACAGAGTGTAGGTCACAATTCCCATTGGACAGCGCCTGTGTCACAAACCACATTGAGCAGCGTGTGTGTCACAAACACCGTTGGACAGCGTGTGTGTGTCACAATCCCCATTGGACAATGTGTGTGTGTGTCACAAAACCTTTTGGACAGTGTGTGTGTCACAATCCCCCGTGGAAACTGTGTGTATCACGAACGCCATTGGACAGTGTGTGTGTCAAAAACCCCCCTGGACAGTGTATGTGTCACAATCCCCAGTGGACAGCGTGTGTGTCACAAAAACCCATGGACTGTGTGAGTGTCTCAAGCCCCATTGGACAGCGTGTCTGTGTTACAAACCCTTTTGGACAGCGTGTATGTCACAAACACCCATTGGACAGTGTGCGTGTCACAAACCCCATTGGACATGGTGTGTGTCACGAATCTCTTCGGACAATGTGTGTGTCACAAACCCCATCGGATAGCGTGTGTGTGTCAAAAACCCCATTAGAAAGTATGTGTGTCACAAACCCCATTGGATAGCGTGTGTGTGTCACAAACCCCATTGGACAGTGTGTTTGTCACAATCCCCACTGGACAGCGCCTGTGTCACAAACCCCATTGCACAGTGTGTGTGTCACAAACCCCATGGGACAACGTGTGTGTGTCACAAACACCATTGGACAGCAATGTGTTTGTAACAATACCCATTGGACAGTGTGTGTGTCACAAACACGATTGGACAGCATGTGTTTGTAACAATACCCATTGGACAGTGCATGTGTCACAAACCCCATTGGAGAGTTTGTGTCACAAACTCCACTAGACAGCGTGTGTGTCACAAACACCCGTGGACAATGTGTGTGTCACAAACCCCATTGGACATTGTGTGTGTCACAAACCTCTTTGGACATTGTGTCTTTCACAAACCCCATTATAAAGTGTGCGTGTCACAAACCCCATTTGATAGCGTGTGTGTGTCAGAAACCCTATTGGACAGTGTGTAGGTCACAATCCCCATTGCACAGCGTCTGTGTCACAAACCCCATTGGACAGCGAGTGTGTCACAAACACCATTGGACAGCGTGTGTGTGTCACAATCCCCTTTGGACAGTGTGTGTGTCAAAAAACCCATTGGAGAGCGTGTGTGTCACAAGACATTGGACAGATAGTGTGTGTCACAAAACCCATTGGACAGCGTGTGTGTCACGAACCCCATTGGACAGCGTGTGTGTCACAAGCACCATTGGACAGAGAGTGTGTGTCACAAACCCCATTGGAAAGTGTATGTGTCACAAACCCCATTGGATAGCGTGTGTCTGTCACAAACCCTTTTGGACAGTGTTTGTCACAAAACCCACTGGACACCGTGTGTGTTCACAAACCCCACTGGACAGCGTGCTTGTCACAATCCCCATTGGACAGCGTGTGTGTCACAAAAACCATTGGACAGCGTGTGTTTGTAACAATACCCATTGGACATCGTGTGTGTCACAAAACACTTTAGACAGTGTGTGTGTCACAAAACTCATTGGACAGCGTGTGTGTGTCACAATCCCCATTGGACAGTGTGTGTGTCACAAACCCCATTGGAAAGTGTGTGTCACATACCCCATTGGACAGCGTGTGTGTCACAAACACCATTGGAGAGCGTGTGTGTGTAACAATACCCATTGGAGAGTGTGTGTGTCACAAACCGCATTGGACAGCGACTGTGTCACAAACCCCCGTGGACACTGCGTGTGTCACAAACCCCATTGGACAGTGTGTGTGTCACAAACTCCACTGGACAGCCTTTATGTCACAAACACCCATGGACAATGTGCGTGTCACAAACCCCATTGGACATCGTGTGTGTCACAAACCCCTTTGGACAGTGTGTGTGTCACAAAACCCATTGGACAGCGTGTGTGTGTCACAATCCCCATTGGACAGTGTGTGTGTCACAAACCCCATGGGACAAGGTGTGTGTATCACAAAACCTATTGGAAATTGTGTGTCACAAACCCAATTGGATAGCGTGTGAGTGTCACAAACCCCATTATAAAGTATGCGTGTCACAAACCTATTTGATAGCGTGTGTGTGTCACAAACCCTATTGGACATTGTGTAGGTCACAATCCCCATTGTACAGCGTCTGTGTCACAAACACCATTGGAAAGTGTGTGTGTCACAAACACCATTGGACAGCGTGTGTGTGTCACAATCACCATTGGAGAGTGTGTGTGTCACAAACCACATGGGATAGCGTGTGTGTGTCACAAACCCCATTACAAAGTGTGCGTGTCTCAAACCCCATTTGATAGCGTGTGTGTGTCACAGACCCTATGGACAGTGTGTAGGTCACAATCCCCATTGGACAGCGTCTGTGTCACAAACCCCATTGGACAGCGTCTGTGTCACAGACACCATTGGACAGCGTGTGTGTTTCACAATCCCCATTGGACAGTGTGTGTGTCACAAACCCCAGTGGACAGCGTGTGTGTCAAAACCCCGTTGGACAGCGTGTGTGTCACAAATCCCATTGGACATTGTGTGTGTGTCACAATCCCCATTAGACAGTGTGTGTTTTACAAACACCATGGGACGGAGTGTGTGTCACAAACACTATTGGACAGCGTTTGTGTGTCACAAGCCCGTTGGACAGAGTGTGTGTGTCACAAAACCCACTGGACAGCGTGTGTGTCACAAACGCCGTTGGACAGCGTGTGTGTCACAAGCACCATTGGGGATAATGTGGTGTCACAAAACCCATTGGAAAGTGTATGTGTCACAAAACCCACTGGACAGCATGTGTGTAACAAACCCCATTGGACACCGTGTGTGTGTCACAAACCCCATTGGAATGTGTATGTGTCACAAACCCCATTAGATAGCTTGTGTGTGTCACAAACGCTATTGGACAGTGTGTGTGTCACAAAACCCACTGGAGAGCGTGTGTGTCACAAGCCCCATTGGACAGAGTGTGTGTGTCACAAACCCCATTTGACAGCATGTGTGTCACAATCATCACTGGACAGCGTGTGTGTCACAAACACCGTTGGACAGATTGTGTGTGTCACAAACCCCACTGGACAGTGTGTGTCTCATAAACCCCATTGGACAGCATCTGTGTCACAAACCCCATTGCATAGCGTGTGTGTTTCACAAACCCTATGGGACAATGAGTGTGTCACAAACCCCACTGGACAGCGTGTGTGTCACGAACCCCATTGGACAGGGTGTGTGTCATGAACCCCATTGGACAGCGTGTGTGTGTCACAATCCTCATTGGACAGTGTATTTGTCACAAAACCCATTGATAGCGTGTGTGTCACAAACCGCATTAGAAAGTATGTGTGTCACAAACCCCATTGGATAGCGTGTGTGTGTCACCAACCCAATTGGACAGTGTGTGTGTCACAAACCCCACTGGACAGTGTGTCTGTCACGAACCCAATTGGACAGCGTGTGTTTCACTAAGCCTATTGGACAGATTTTGTGTGTCACAAACTCCACTGGACAGCGTGTGTGTCACAAGCCCAATGGACAGAGTGTGTGTGTCACAAACCCCATTGTACAGCATGTGTATCACAAACTCCATTGTACAGCGTGTTTGTCACAATCCCCATTGTACAGTGTGTGTGTAACAAACCCCACTGGAAAGCGTGTGTGTCACAACACCCATTTGACCGAATGCGTGTGTCAAAAAACCAATTGGACAGCATGCGTGTCACAAACACCATTGAACAGCGTGTGTGTGTCACAATCCCCATGGCACAGTGTGTGTGTCACAAAACCCATTTGACAGCGTGTGTGTCACAATCCCCATTGGACAGCGTGTGTGTCACAAACCCCATTGGACAGATTGTGTGTGTCACAAACCCCATTGGGCAGCGAGTGTGTCACAAACCTCTTTGGACTGTGTGTGTGTCACAAACCCCATTGGACAGAGTTTGTGTGTCACAATCCACATTGGAAAGTGTGTGTATCACAAACACCATGGGACAGCGTGTGTGTCACAAACCCCATTGGACAGAGTGTGTGTGTCACAAACCCCATTTGAAAACGTGTGTGTCACAATCCCCATTGGAGAGCCTGTGTGTCACAAACCCTATTGGACAGCGTGTGTGTGTCACAATACCCATTGTACAGTGTGTGTGTCCAAAACTCTATTTGACATCATGTTTGTCACAATCCCCATTGGATAGCGTATGTGTGACACACCCCATTAGAAAGCGTGCGTGTCACAAAGCCCATTGCATAGCGTGTGTGTGTCACAAACCCCATTGCAGAGAGTGCGTGTCACAAACACCATTGGACAGAGTGTGTGTCACAAACCCAATTGGAGAGCGTGTGTGTGTCACAAACCCCATTGGACAGTGTGTGTGTCACAATCCCCATTGGACAGCGTGTGTGTCACAATAAGCCATGGACAGTGTGCGTGACACAAACCAAATTGGACAGCGTGTGCGTGTCACAAACCCTGTTGGACAATGTGTGTGTCACAAATCCCACTGGATAGCATGTATGTCAAAAACCCCATTGGACAGCGTGTGTCTCACAAGACCCATTGGATAGAGTGTGTGTGACACAAACCCCATTGGACAGAGTGTGTGTGACAAACCCTATTGGACAGTGTGTGTTTCACAAACCCCACCGGACGGCGTGTGTGTCACGAACCCCATTGGACAGCGTTTGTGTCACAAGACCCTTTGGACAGAGTGTGTGTGTCACAAACCCCATTGTACAGAGTGTGTAAGTCACAAACCCCATTGGAAAGTGTATGTGTCACAAACCCCATTAGAAAGTGTGTGTGTCGCAAACCCCATTGGACAGCGTGTGTGTCACAAACACCATTGGACAGTGTGTGTGTGTCACAATACCCATTGGAGAGTGTGTGTGTCACAATCCCCATTGGACAGTGTATGTGTCACAAAACCCATTGGACAGTGTGTGTGTCACAAACCCCTTTAGAGATTGTGCGTGTCACAAACCCCATTGGATAGTGTGTGTGTGTCACAAACCCTATTGGACAGTGTGTATGTCACAAACCCCACTGGACAGCTTGTGTATCACAATCGCCTTTGGACAGTGTGTGTGTCACAATCCCCAGTGGACAGCGTGTTTTTCACAAACCCCACTGGACAGCGTGTGTTTCACAAACACCCGTGGACAGAGTGAGTGTCACAAACCCCATTGGAAAGGGTGTGTGTCTCAAACCCCTTTGTGCAGTGTGTGTGTCACAAACCCCATTTGACAGCGTGTGTGTCACAATCCCCATTGGACAGCGTGTGTGTCACAAACCCCTTTGGACAGTGCGTGTGTCACAATCCCCATTGGACAGAGTGTGTGTGTCATAAAACCCATTGGATAGCGTGTGTGTGTCACGAACCCTAGTGAACAGTGTATGTGTCACAAACCCCACTTGACAGAGTGTGTGTGTCACAAACCCCGTTGGACAGCATGCGTGTCACAAAAACCATTGGACAGCGTTTGTGTGTCACAAGCCCCATTGGACAGCGAGTGCGTCACAAACCCCATTGGACAGTGTGTGTGTCACAAAACCCTTTGGACTGCGTGTGTGTGTCACAATCCTCATTAGACAGAGTGTGTGTGACAAACCCCCCTGTACAGTGTCTCTGTCACAATCCCCATTGGACAGCGTCTGTGTCTCAAGCCCCATTGGACTGCGTGTGTGTGTCACAAACCCGATTAGACAGAGTGTGTGTGACAAACCCTATTCGACATCGTGAGTGTCACAAAACCCATTGGATAGTCTGTGTGTCAGAAAACCCCTTTACAGTGTGTGTCTCACAATCCCCAATGGACAGCGTGTGTGTCACAAACACCTCAGGACAGTGTGTTTGTCACATACCCCATTGGAAAGTGTGTGTGCTCACAAACACCATTGGACAGAGTGTTTGTGTCAGAAACCCATTGGAAAGTGTGTATGTCATAAACCCCATTGTATAGAGTGTGTGTGTCACAAACCCTAGTGGTCAGTGTGTGTGTCACAAACCCCACTGGACAGCATGTGTGTCACGAACCACATTCGACATCGTGTGTGTCACAAACCCCATTGGACAGTGTCTGTGTCAGAAACCCCCCTGTACATTGTGTGTCTCGCAATCCCCATTGGACAGCGTGTGTGTGTCACAATCCCCATTGGACAGAGTGTGTGTCAAAAACCCTATTGGACAGTGTCTGTGTCACAATCCCCACTGGACAGCATGTGTTTCACGAACCCCATTCAACATCGTGTGTGTCACAAACCCCTTTGGACAGTGTGTGTGTCACAAAACCCTCTGGACAGTGTGTGTCACGAAGCCCATTGGAAAGTCTGTGTTTCACAAACCACATTGTACCGCATGTGTGTCACAATCACCATTGGACAGAGTATGTGTGACAAACCCCCCTGTACAGTGTGTGTGTCACAATCCCCATTCGACATCGTGTGTGTCACAATCCCCATTGGACAGTGTGTGTGTCACAAACCCGATTGGACAGCGTGTGTGTCACAATCCCCATTGGACAGTGTGTATGTGTCACAAACCCCATTGGACAGCGTGTGTGTCACAAACCCCATTGGATAGTGTGTGTGTGTCACAATCCCCATTAAACAGAGTGTGTGTGAGAAACCCCCCTGTAGAGAGTGTGTGTCAGAATCGCCATTGGACAGTGTGTCTGTCACAAACCCTATTGGAGAGTGTGTGTGTCACAAATTCCACTGGACAGCATGTGTGTTACAAGCCCCATTGGACAGCGTGTGTGTCACAAACCTCATTGGACAGTGTGTGTGTCACAAACCTCATTGGACAGTGTGTGTGTCACAAACCCCTCTGGACAGCGCGTGTGTCACAAGTACCACTGGAGAGTCTCTGTGTAACAAATTACATTGTACAGCGTGTGTGTCACAAACCACATTGGACAGTGTGTGTGTCACAAACCCCATTAGACAGAGTGTGTGTCACAGTCCTCTCTGTACAGTGTGTGTGTCACAATCTCCATTGGACAGTGTGTGTGTCACAAACCCTATTGGAGAGTTTGTGTGTCGCAAACCCCACTGGACTTCGTGTGTGTCACGAACACCATTGGACAGCGTGTGTGTCACAAAGACCTCTGGACAGCGTGTTTGTGTCACAATTCCCATTGGACAGTTTGTGTGTGACAAACCACATTGGAAAGTGTGTGTGTCATAAACCCCATTGAATAGCGTGTGTGTATCACAAACCCTAGTGGACAGTGTATGTGTCACAAACCCCATTGGACAGCGTGTGTGTCACAAACCCCATTGGATAGTGTGTGTGTGTCACAATCCCCATTAAACAGAGTGTGTGTGAGAAACCCCCCTGTAGAGAGTGTGTGTCAGAATCGCCATTGGACAGTGTGTCTGTCACAAACCCTATTGGAGAGTGTGTGTGTCACAAATTCCACTGGACAGCATGTGTGTCACAAGCCCCATTGGACAGCGTGTGTGTCACAAACCTCATTGGACAGTGTGTGTGTCACAAACCCCATTGGACAGTGTGTGTGTCACAAACACCATTGGACTGCGTGTGTGTCACAAACACCACTGGAGAGTCTCTGTGTAACAAATTCCATTGTAAAGCATGTGTGTCACTAAATCCATTGGACAGCGTGTGTCTCACAATCCCCATTGGACAGTGTGTGTGTCACAAACCCCACTGGACTGCGTGTATGTCACGAACCCCATTGGACAGCGTGTGTGTGTCACAAACCCCATTGGACAGCGTGTGTGTCACAAACCCCATTGGGCAGAGTGTGATTGTCACAATCCCCATTGGACAGAGTGTGTGTCACAAACCCCTCTGGACAGCGCGTGTGTCACAAGTACCACTGGAGAGTCTCTGTGTAACAAATTACATTGTACAGCGTGTGTGTCACAAACCACATTGGACAGTGTGTGTGTCACAAACCCCATTAGACAGAGTGTGTGTCACAGTCCTCTCTGTACAGTGTGTGTGTCACAATCTCCATTGGACAGTGTGTGTGTCACAAACCCTATTGGAGAGTTTGTGTGTCGCAAACCCCACTGGACTTCGTGTGTGTCACGAACACCATTGGACAGCGTGTGTGTCACAAAGACCTCTGGACAGCGTGTTTGTGTCACAATTCCCATTGGACAGTTTGTGTGTGACAAACCACATTGGAAAGTGTGTGTGTCATAAACCCCATTGAATAGCGTGTGTGTATCACAAACCCTAGTGGACAGTGTATGTGTCACAAAACCCACAGGACAGCGAGTGTGTCACGAACCGCATTGGACAGCGTGTTCTCACAAGTCCCATTGGACAGAGTGTGTGTGTCACAATCCCCATTGGACAGTGTGTGTGTTCAGAAAACCTACTGGATAGCGTGTGTGTCACGAATCCCATTAGAAAGTGTGTGTATCACAAACCCCATTGGATAGTGCATGTGTGTCACAAACCCTATTGGACAGCGTTTGTGTCATAAACCCCATTGGATACCGTGTGTGTGTCACAAACCCCATTATAAAGTGTGCGTGTCACAAACCCCATTGGACAGCGTGTGTGTCACAAACCCCATTGGACAGAGTTTGTGTTTAACAATACCCATTGGACAGTGTGTGTGTCATAAACACCATTGGACAGCGTGTGTGTCACAAACTCCACTGGACAGAGTGTATGTGTCACAAACCCCATTGGAGAGTGTGTGTATCACAATCCCCATTGGACAGCGTGTGTGTCACAAACCCCATGGGACAGCGTGTGTGTGTCACAAACGCCATTGAAAAGTGTGTGTCACAAACCCAATTGGATAGAGTGTGTGTGTCACAAACCCCATTGGAAAGTGTGCGTCACAAACCCCATTGGATAGCATGTGTGTGTCAGAAACCCTATGGGACAGCGTGTAGGTCACAATCCCCTTTGGACAGCGTCTGTGTCACAAACCCCATTGGACAGCGTTTGTGTCACAAACACAATTGGACAGCGTGTGTGTGTCACAAAACCCCATTGTACAGAGTGTGTGTCACAAACCCCCGTGGACTCTGTGTGAGTCACGAATGGCATTGGACAGTGTGTGTGTCACAAACCCCCCTGGACAGCGTGTGTAGTCATAAACCCAATTGGACAGTGTGTGTGTGTCACAATCCCCATTGGACAGTGTGTGTGTGTCAAAAACCCCATTGGACAGCGTGTGTGTCACAAACCTCTTTGGGCAGCATGTGTGTGTCACAAACCCCATTGGACAGCGTGTGTGTGTCAAAAACCCCATTAGAAAGTATTTGTCTCACAAGCCCCTTTGGACAGCATGTGTATGTCATAAACCCTATTAGACATTGTGTATGTCACAAAGCCCATTGGACAGCGTCCGTGTAACAAACCCCACTGGACAGCATGTGTGTCACAAACACCCACGGACAGTGTGCCTGTCACAAACCCCATTGGACAGTGTCTGTGTCACAAACCCCCATGGACATAGTGTATGTCACAAACCCCATTGGACACTGTGTGTGTCACAAACTCCACTGGACAGCGTGTGTGTGTCATAATCCCCATTGGACAGCGTGTGTGTGTAACAATACCCTTGGAAAGTGTGTGTGTCACAAACCCAATTGGATAGCGTGTGTGTTGCAAATCCCATTGGACAGCGTGTTTGTCACAAACACCATTGGACAGCGTGTGTGTGTAACAATACCCATTGGACAGTGTGTGTGTCACAAACCCCATTGGACAGCGTCTGTGTCGCAAAAACCCATGGACAGTGTGCGTGTCAGAAAACCCATTGCACATCGTGCGTGTCACAAACCCTTTTGGACAGTGTGTATGTCACAAACCCCACTGGACAGCATGTGTGTCACAAACACCCATGGACATTGTGCGTGTCACAAACCACATTGGACATCGTGTGTGTCACAAACCCCTTTGGAAAGTGTGTGTGTCACAAACCCCATTGGACAGCGTGTGTGTGTAACAATCCACTGGACAGTGTGTGTGTCAAAATACCCATTGGACAACGTGTGGGTCACAAACATCATTGGACAGCGTGTGTGTGTCACAATACCCATTGGACAGGGTGTGTATCACAAACCCCATTGGACAGCGTGTGTGTGTCACAATCCCCACTGTACAGTGTGTGTGTCACAAACCCCATTGGGTAGCGTGTGTGTTACAAACCCCTTTGGACTACGTGTATGTCACAAACTCCATTGGACAGTGTGTTTTGCACAAGACCCATTAAACAAAGTGTGTGTGTCACAAAGCCCATTGGACAGCGTGTGTGTCACAATCCCCATTGGACAGCGTGTGTGTCACAAACACCATTGGAAAGCGTGTGTGTGTAACAATCCACTGGACAGCGTGTGTGTCAAAATACCCATTGGACAGTGCGTGTGTCACAAAAGCCATTGGACAGCTTCTGTGTCACAAACCGCCGTGGACACTGTGTGTGTCACAAACCCCATTGGACAGAGTTTGTGTGTCACAAAACCCACTGGACAGCGTGTGTGTCACAAACCCCATTAGATAGCGTGTGTGTCACAAGCCCCATTGGACAGCGTGTGTGTCACAAACACCCATGGACAGTGTGCGTGTCGCAAACCCCATTGGACATCGTGTGTGTCACAAACCTCTTCGGACAATGTGTGTGTCACAAACCCCATTGGACAGAGTTTGTGTCACTAACCCCATGGGACAGAGTGTGTGTCACGAACCCCATTGGACAGAGTGTTTGTTACAAGCGCAATTGGACAAAGTGTGTGTTTCACAAACCCCATTAGAAAGTGTATGTGTCACAAACCCTCCTGGTCAGTGTGTGTGACACAAACCCCACTGGACAGCATGCCTGTCACCTTTGGAGAGTGTGGGTTTAACAAACCCATTTGGTCAGAGTGTGTGTCACAAACTCCATGGGACAGCGTGTGTGTGTCACAAACCCCATTGGAAAGTGTGTGTGTCACAAACCCCATTGGATAGCGTGTGTGTGTCACAAACCCCATTAAAAAGTTTGCGTGTCACAAACGCCATTGGTAAGAGTGTGTGTCACAAACACCATTAGACAGCGTGTGTGTGTCACAATCCCCACTGGATAGTGTGTGTGTCACAAACTCCAGTGGACATCGTGTGTGTCAAAACCCCATTGGACAGTGTGTGTGTGCCAAAACCCATTGGACAGTGTGTGTGTCACAAAACCCATGGGACAGAGTGTGTGTCATGAATCCCATTGGACAGCGTGTGTGTCAATAGCGCCATTGGACAGAGTGTGTGTGTCACAAACCCAATTGGAAAGTGTATGTGACACAAACCCCATTGCATTCCGTGTGTGTGTCACAAACCCTCCTCGTTAGTGTGTGTGTCACAAAACCCATTGGACAGCATGCGTATCACAAACACCATTAGACAGTGTGTGTGTAACACAATCAATTGGTCAACCTGTGTGTCACAAACCCCATTGGATAGCGTGTGTGTGTCACAAACTCCATTAGAAAGTATGCGTGTCACAAACCCCATTGGAAAGTGTATGTGTCACAAACGCAATTGGATAGCGTGTGTGTGTCACAAACCCTCCTGGTCAGTGTGTGTGTCACAAAACCCATTTGACAGCATGCGTGTCACACACAGCATTGGACAGTGTGTGTGTAACAAACCCAGTTGGTCAGCGTGTGTGTCACAAACCCCATGGGATAGCGTCTGTGTGTCAAAAACTCCATTAGAAAGTATGTTTGTCACAAACCCCATTGGATAGCATGTGTGTGTCACAAACCCTATTGGACAGTCTGTATTTCACAATCCCCATTGGACAGGGTGTTTGTCACAAAACCCATTGGATAGAGTGTGTGTCACAAATCCCATTAGAATGTGTGTGTGTCACACACCCCATTGGACAGTGTGTGTGTCATAAACCCCACTGGACAGAGTTTGTGTTTAACAATACCCATTGGACAGTGTGTGTACCACAAGCCCCATTGGACAGTGTGTGTGTCACAAACTATATTGCACAGAGTTAGTGTTTAACAAATCCCATTGGACAGTGAGTGTGTAACAAACCCCATTAGACAGCGTATGTGTGTAACAATATCCATTGGACAGCGTGTGTGTTCACAAACCCCATTGGACAGCGTGTTTTTCACAAGACCCATTGGACAGATTGTGTGTGTCACAAAAACCACTGGACAGCGTGTGTGTCACAAACACCCATGGACAGTTTGCGTGTCACAAACCCCATTGGACATCGTGTGTGTCACAAACCCCTTTGGACAGTGTGTGTCTCACGGACCCCATTGGAGAGCGTGTGTGTCACAGGCCCCATTGGACAGAGTGTACGTGTCACAAACGCATTGTAAAGTGTATGTGTCACAAAACCCATTGGAAAGCGTGTGTGTGTCACAAACCCTCCTGGTGAGTGTGTGTGTCATAAAACCCACTGGACAGCATGCGTGTCACAAACACCATTGCGCACTGTGTGTGTAACAAACCCAATTGGTCAGCGTGTGTGTCACGAACCCCATCTTACAGCGTGTGTGTTTCACAGACCCCATTGGAAAGTGTGTGTGTCACAAACACCATTCGACAGCGTGTGTGTGTCACAAACCCCATTGGACAGTGTGTGTGTCACAAAACCCATTGGATAGCGTGTGTGTCACGAACCCCATTGGACAGTGTGTCGGTCAAAACCCCATTGGACAGTGTGTATGTCACAAAAACCCATGGAGAGTGTGAGTTTCATAAACCCCATTGGATAGCGTGTGTGTCACAAACCCCGTTGGACAGCGTGTGTGTGTCAAAATCCCCATTGGACAGTGTGTGAGTCACAAACATCATTGGACAGCGTGTGTGTCATAAGCCCATTGGACAGAGTGTGTGTGTCACAAGCACCATTGGACAAAGTGTGTGTGTCACAAAACCCTTTGGAAAGTGTATGTGTCACAAACCCCATTGGATTGCGTGTGTGTGTCACAAGCCCTATTGGACAGTGTGTGTGTCACAAAATCCACTGGACAGCGTGTGTGTTCAGAACCACCATTGGACAGCGTGTTTTTCACAAGACTCATTGGACAGAGTGTGTGTGTCACAAAGCCCATTGGACAGCGTGTGTGTCACAATCCCCATTGGACAGCGTGTGTGTCACGAACACCATTGGACAACGTGTGTGTGTAACATTACCCATTGGACAGTGTGTGTGTCACAAACCCCATTGGACAGAGTTTGTGTCACAAACCCCACTGGACAACGTGTGTTTCACAAACCCCATTGGACAGCATGTGTGTGTCACAAAAGCCATTGGACAGTGTGTGTGTCACAAACACCCATGGACAGTGTGCGTGTCGCAAACCCCATTGGACATCGTGTGTGTCACAAAACCCTTTGGATAGCGTTTGTGTGTCACAAAACCCACTGGACAGCGTGTGTGTGTCACAATCCCCATTGGACGGTGTGTGTGTCACAAACCCAATGGGACACAGTGTGTGTCACGAACTCCATTGGACAGCGTGTGTGTCACAAGCGCCGTTGGACAGCGTGTGTGTATAACAATACCCATTGGACACTGTGTGTGTCACAATCCCCATAGGAAAGTGTATGTGTCACAAACCCCACTGAATAGCGTGTGTGTGTCAAAAACCCTCCTGGTCAGTGTATGTGTCACAAAACCCACTGGACAGCATGCGTGTCACAAACACCAATGGACAGTGTGTGTGTAAGAAACCCAATTGGTCAGCGTGTGTGCCACAAACCCCATTGGTCAGTGTGTGTGTCACAAACCCCATTAGACAGTGTGTGTGTCACAAGCCCCATTGGACAGCTTGTGTGTCACAATCTCCATTGGACGGCGTGTGTGTCACAAACCCCATTGGACAGTGTGTGTGTGTCACAGTACCCATTGGACACTGTGTGTGTCACAAACCCCATTGGATAGCGTGTGTGTGTCACAAACCCTCCTGGTCAATGTGTGTGTCACAATCCCCAGGGGACAGCGTGTGTGTCAAAACCCCATTGGACAGCGTGTACTTCACAAAATCCACTGGATAGCGTGTGTGTCACAATCCCCATTGGACAGTGTGTGAGTCACAAACATCATTGGGCAGCGTGTGTGTCACAAGCCCATTGGACAGAGTGTGTGTGTCACAAACCCCATTGGACAGCGTGTGTGTCACAAGCACCACTGGGCAGAGCGAGTGTCTCACAAACCCCATTGGAGAGTGTGTGACACAAACCCCATTGGATAGCGTGTGTGTGTCACTGGCCCTATTGGACAGTGTGTTTGTCAAAAAATCCACTGGACAGTGTGTGTGTGTAACAATACACATTGGACAGCGTGTGTGTCAAAAAACCCAGTGGACAGCGTGTTTATGTCACAATACCCATTGGACAGCTTTTGTGTGTCACAAACACCATTCGACAGTGTGTGTGTCACAAACCCAATTGGAAACTGTGTATCACAAACCCCATTGGATAACCTCTGTGTGTCAAAACCCCCTTTAGAAAGTATGTGTGAGACAAACCCCATTGGATAGAATGTGTGTGTCATAAACCCTATTGGACAGTGTGTATGTCACAATCCCCATTGGACAGCGTGTGTGTCGCATTCCGCATTGGACAGTGTGTGTGTCACAAACCCCATGGGACAGTGTGTGTGTCACAAAACCCATTGGATAGTGCATGTGTCATGAACAAAATCAGAAATTCTGTGTGTCACAAACCCTATTGGACAGAGTGTGTGTGTCACATACACCATTGGCAGCGTGTGTGTCACAAACCCCATTGGATAGTGGGTGTGTCAAAAGCCCCATTGGTCAGCGTGTGTGTCAGAAACCTCTTCGGATAATGTGTGTGTCACAAACCCCACTGGACAGTGTGTGTGTCACAAACCCAATGGGACAGAGTGTGTGTCACGAACCCCTTTGGAAAGTGTATGTGTCACAAAACCCATTGGATAGCCTGTGTGTGACAAAGCCTCCTGGTAAGTGTGTGTGTCACAAAACCCATTGTACAGCATGCGTGTCAAAAACAATATTGGACACTCTGAGTGTCACAAAAACCCGTGGACAGTGTGAGTGTCACAAACCTCATTGGACAGAGTGTGAGTGTCACAATCCCCATTGGACAGCGTGTGTGTCAGAAACATCATTGGACAGCGTGTGTGTCTCAAGCCCATTGGACAGAGTGTGTGTGTCACAAGCACCATTGGACAGAGTGTGTCTGTCACAATCCCCATTGGAAAGTGTATGTGTCACAAACCCCATTGGATTGCGTGTGTGTGTCAAAAACCCTATTGGACAGTGTGTCTGTCATAAAATCCACTGGACAGCGTGTGTGTTCACAAACCCCATTGGACAGTGTGTTTTTCAAAAGACCCTTTCAACAGCGTGTGTGTGTCACACTCCACTTTGGACAGCGTGTGTGCCACAATCCCCATTGGACAGCGAGTGTGTCGCAAATATCATTGGACAGCGTGTGTGTGTAACAATAACCATTGGACAGTGTGTGTGTCACAAACCCTCGTGGACAGTGTGTATGTCACAAACCCCATTGGACAGTGTGTGTGTCAGAAACTCCACTGAACAGCGTGTGTTTCACAACCCCCATTGGACAGCGTGTGTGTGTCACAATACCCATTGGAAAGTGTTTGTGTCACAAACTGGATTGGACAGAGTTTGTGTCACAAACGCCATTGGACGGCGTGTGTGTCACAAACCCCATTGGACAGCGTGTGTGTGTCACAATACGCATTGGACAGCGTGTGTGTGTCACAATTCCCATTGGACGGTGTGTGTGTCAAAAACCCCATTGGACAGTGTGTGTGTGTCACAACCCCTTTGTACAGTGTGTGTGCCACAAACACCATTGGACAGAGAGCGTGTCACAAGCCCATTGGACAGAGTGTGTGTGTTACAAAACCCATTGGACAGTGTGTGTGTCACAAACCCCATTGTACAGCGTGTGTGTGTCACAATCCCCATTGGACTGTGTGTGTGTCAGAAACTCCACTGAACAGCGTGTGTAGTCTCAAACACCCATGGACAGTCTACGTTTAACAAACCCCATTGGACAAAGTTTGTGTCACAATACCCATTGGACACTGTGTGTGTCACAATCATCATTGGACAGCGTGTGTGTGTCACAATCCCCAATGTAGAGTGTCTGTGTTACAAACACCATTGGACAGCGTGTGTGTCACAAACCCCATGGGACAGAGTGTTTGTCACAAACACTATTATACAGCATGTGTGTCACAAGCCCATTGGGCAGAGTGTGTGTGTCATAAAACCCACTGGAGACCGTGTGTGTCACAAGCCCCATTGGATAGAGTGTATGTGTCACAAACCCCATTGGACAGTGTGTGTGTAAAAAACGCCGTTGGATAGCGTGTCTGTGTCACAAACCCCATTAGAAAGTGTGCGTGTTACAAACCCCATTGGATAGCGTGTGTGTGTCACAAACCCTATTGGACAGCGTTTGTGTCACAATCCCCATTGGACAGCGTGTGTGTCACGAACCCTATTGGCAGCGTGTGTGTCACAAGCACCATTGGACAGGGTGTGTGTGTCAGAAAACCCATTGGAAAGTGTGTTTGTCACAAACCCTATTGGACAGCGTGTGTGTGTCACAATACCCATTGGACAGTGTGTAGGTCACAATCCCTATTGGACAGCGTGTTTGTTACAAAACCCACTGGATAGCGTTTGTGTCACAAACCCTATTTGAAAGTGTGTGTGTCACAAAACACACTGGATAGCGTGTGTTTCACAAGACCCATTAGACAGAGTGTGTGTGTCACAAACGCCATTGGACAGCATGTGTGTCACAAGACCCATTGGACAGAGTGTGTGTGTCACAAACCCCATTGGACAGCGTGTGTGTCACAAACCCCATTGGACAGTGTGTGTGTCACAAACCCCATTGGACAGCGTGTGTGTCACAAACCCCATTGGACAGCGTGTGTGTGTCACCAACCCCCATGGACACTGTGTGTGTCACGAACGCCATTGGACAGTGTGTGGTTCACAACCCCCCCTGGACAGTGAGCGTATCACAAACGTCATTGGACAGCGTGTGTGTGTCAAAACCCCATTGGACAGCGTGTGTGTCACAAACACCATTGGACAGTGTGTGTGTCACAAACCTCATTGGATAGCGCGTGTGTGTCACAAACCCCATTGCACAGCGTGTTTGTCACAAGCCCTTTGGACAGAGTGTGTGTGTTACAAACCCCGTTGTACACCGTCTTTGCCACAATCATGACTGGACAGCGTGTGTGTCGCAGACTCCATTGGACAGAGTGTTTGTGTCACAAACCCCACTGGACAGCGTGTGTTTTCCGAACCCCATTGGACAGCTTGTGTGTCACAAGACTCATTGGACAGAGTGTGTGTGTCTCAAACCCCATTGGACAGCGTGTGTGTCACAAACCCCATTGGACAGAGTGTGTGTTTCACAAAACCCATTGGACAGCGTGTATGTCACAATCCCGACTTGATAGTGTGTGTGTCACAAAACCCACTGGACAGCGTGTGTGTCACAAACCACATTGGACAGCGTGTGTAGTCACAAACACCATTGGTCAGCGTGTGTGTGTAACAATAACCAATGCACAGTGTGTGTGTCACAAAACCCACTGGATAGCTTGTGTGTCACAAACTCCATTGGATAGCGTGTGTGTGTCACAAACCCCATTAGAAAGTGTGCGTATCAAAAACCCCATTGGAAAGTGTGTGTGTGACAAACCCCTTTGGACAGTGTATTTGTGTCACAAACCCATATTGGACAGCGTGTGTTTCACAAACCCCATTGGACAGCTTGTGTGTTACAAGACCCATTAGACAGAGTGTGTGTGTCACAAACCCCATTGGAGAGTGTGTGTGTCACAAACACCATTGGACAGAGTGTGTGTGTCACAAAACCCACTGGACAGCCTGTGTGTCACAAACCCCATTGAACAGCGTGAGTGTCACAAACCCCATTGGACAGTCTGTGTAGTCCCAAACACCATTGGACAGTGTGTGTAGTCAAAAAACCCATTGGACAGAGTGTGTGTGTCACAAACCCCATTGCAAAGTGTATGTGTCACAAACCCCATTGGATAGCGTGTGTGTGTCACAAACCCTCCTGGTCAGAGTGTGTGTCACAAAACCCATTGGACAGCATGCGTGTCGCAAAGACCATTGGACAGTGTGTGTGTAAGAAACCCAATTGGTCAGCGTGTGTGCCACAAACCCCATTGGAAAGTGTGTGTGTCACAAACCCTATTGGATACCGTGTGTGTGTCACAAACCCCATTAGAATGTGTCTGTGTCACAAAGCCCATTGGAAAGTGTGTGTGTCACAAACCCCATTGGATATCGTGTGTGTGTCACAAACCCCATTAGAAAGTGTGCGTGTCGCATACCCCATTGGATAGCATGTGTGTGTCACAAACCCTATTGCCCAGTGTGTATGTCACAATCCCCATTGGACAGTGAGTGTGTCAAAAAACCCGTTGTATAGCGTGTGTGTCATAAAGCCCATTAGAAAGTGTGTCTGTCACAAACCCCATTGGATAGTGTGTGTGTGTCACAAACCCTATTGGACAGTGTGTATATCACAAAACCCACTGGACAGCATGTGTGTCACAAGCCCCATTCGACAGCGTGTGTGTGACAAACACCATTGGACAGCGTGTGTGTGTAACAATACCCGTTGGACAGTGTGTGTGTCACGAACCTCATTGGACAGCATGTGTGTCACAAATCCCATTGGAGAGCGTGTGTGTGTCACAAACCCCATTTGACAGAGTGTGTGTCACAAACACCATTGGAAAGTGTGTGTGTCACAAACCCCATTGACAGCGAGTCTATGTCACAAACCCTCCTGGTCAGTGTGTGTGTCACAAAACCCATTGGACAGCGTGTGTGTCACAAACCCCATTGGACAGTGAGTGTGTCACAAGGCCATTGGACAGAGTGTGTGTGTCACAAAACCCACGGAACAGCGTGTGTGTTCACGAACCCCATTGGACAGCGTGTGTGTCACAAACACCATTGCAGAGCGTGTGTGTGTAACAATACCCATTGGACAGTGTGTGCGTCTCAAACACCATTGGAGAGCGTGTGTGTGTAACAATACGCATTGGACAGTGTGTGTGTCACAAACCCCATTGGACAGCGTGTGTTTCACAAACCCCCGTGTATACTGTGTGTGTCAAAACCCAGGAGGACAGTGTGTGTGTCTCAAACCCCACTGGACAGCGTGTGTGTCACAAACCCCTTTGGACAGTGTGTGTGTCACAAACCCCATTGGACAGTGTGTGTGTGTCAGAATCCCCATTGGACAGTGTGTGTGTGTCACAAACCCCAATGGATAGCGTGTGTGTGTCACAATCTCCACTGGACAGTGTGTGTGTGTCACAAACCCCACGGGACAGAATTGTTTCACAAACCGCATTGGACAGCGTGTGTGTCACAAGCACCATGGGACAGTGTGTGTGTGTCACAAACCCCATTTTAAAGTGTATGTGTCACAAACCCCATTGGACAGTGTGAGTATCACAAACCCTATTGGACAAAGTTTGTGTCACAAACCCCATTGGACAGCGTCTGTGTCACAAACCCCATTGGAAAGTGTCTGTGTCATAAACCGCATTAAATGTTGTGTGTGATTCACAAACCCCTTTGTACAGCGTCTTTGTCACAAGCCCTTTGGACAGTGTGTGTGTGTCACAAACCCCATTGTACAGCGTCTTTTTCATAATCCTCACTGCACAGCGTGTGTGTCGCAGACCCCATTGGAGAGAGTGTGTGTGACAAACAATATTGGACAGTGTGTCTGTCAAAACCCCACTGGACAGCGTGTGTGTCACAAACACCCACGGACAGCGTGCATGTCACAAACACCATTGGACATCCTGTGTGTCACAAACCCCTTTCGACAGTGTGTGTGTCACAAACCCCATTGGATAGCATGTGTGTGTCACAAACCCCATTGGACAGTGTGTGCGTCATAATCCCCATTGGACAGCATGTGTGTCATAAACCCTATTGGACAGCGTGTGTGTCACAATCCTTATTGGACAGTGTGTGTGTCACGAACCCCATTGGAAGAGCGTGTTTGTGTCACAAACCCCATTGGACAGTGTGTGTGTCACTATCCCCAGTAGACAGTGTGTGTGTCAAAACCCCATTGGACAGTTTGTGTGTGACAAAACCCAATGGACAGCGTCTGTGTCACAAACCCCATTGGACATCGTGTGTCTGACAAACACCATTGGACAGCGTGTGTGTGTCACAATGTCCATTGGACAGTGTGTTTGTCACAAACCCCATTGGATAGCGTGTCTGTGTCACAAACCCTATTAAACAGCGTCTGTGTCACAAACCACTTTGGACAGTGTGCGTGTCAGAAACCCCATTGGACAGTGTGTGTGTCACAATCCCCATAGGACAGAGTGTGTGTCACAAACCCCCGTGGACACACTGTGTGTCACAAACCACATTGGACAGTGCGTGTGTGTAACAATACCCATTAGACGGTGTGGAGTGTCACAAACCCCATTGGACAGCGTGTGTGTCACAAACCCTGTGCACATTGTGTGTGTCACAAACCCCATTGGACAGTGTGTGTGTCACAAACCCTTTTGGACAGTGTGTAGGTCACAATCCCCATTGCACAGCATCTGTGTCACAAATCGCATTGGACAGCGTGTGTGTCAAAAACACCATTGGACAGCGTGTGTGTGTCACAATCCCCATTGGGCAGTGTGTGTGTGACAAACCCCATTGGATAGCGTGTGTGTCACAAACCCCGTTGGATAGTGTGTGTGTCACAAACCCCATTGGACAGCGTCTGTGTTTAACAATACCCATTGGACAGTGTGTGTGTCACAAACCCCATTGGACAGAGTGTGTGTCACAAACCACTGTGGACACTGTGTGTGTCACGAACGCCATTGGACAGTGTGTGTGTCACAAAACCCCCTGGACAGTGTGTGTGTCACAATCCCCAGTGGACAGCGTGTGTTTCAAAACCCCATTTAACAGTGTATGTGTGACAAAACCCACTGGACAGAGGGTGTGTCACAAACACCCATGGACAGTGTGAGTGTCACAAACCCCATTGGATAGGGTCTGTGTCACAAACACCTTTGGACAATCTGTGTGTCAGAAACCCCATTGGACAGCTTGTGTGTGTCACAATCCCCATTGGACAGTTTGTGTGTCACAATCCCCATTGGACAGCGTGTGTGTCAGAAACACCCGTGGACAGTGTGCGTGTCACAAACCCCATTGGACATCGTGTGTGTCACGAACCCCATTGGACAGCGTTTGTGTCACACTCCCCATTGGACATCGTGTCTGTCACCAACCCCATTGGACATCGTGTGTGTCACAAACCCCATTGGATAGCGTGTGTGTGTCACAAACCATTTGGACAGTGTGTAGGTCACAGTCCCCATTGGACAGCATCTGTGTCACAATCCCCATTGGACAGCGTGTGTGTCACAAACCCCACTGGACAGCGTGTGTGTCACAAACACCATTGGACAGCGTGTGTGTGTCACAATCCCCATTGGAGAGTGTGTGTGTCACAAAACCCATTGGATAGCATGTGTGTGTGACAAACCCTATTGGACAGTGTGTGTGTCACAAACCCCCGTGGACACTGTGTGTGTCACGAACCCCGTTGGACAGTGTGTGTGTGGAACAATACCCATTGGACAGTGTGTGTGTCACAAACCCCACTGGACAGCGTGTGTTTACAAACCCCGTGCACACTGTTTGTGTCACAAACCCCATTGGACAGTGTGTGTGTATAAACTTGACTAGACAGCGTGTGTGTCACAAACACCGATGGACAGTGTGCATGTCACAAACCCCATTTTACATCGTGTATTTCACAAACCCCTTTGGAGAGTGTGTGTGTCCCAAACCCCATTGGACAGCGTGTGTGTCACAATCCCCATTTGACAGCGTGAGTGTCACAAACCCCATGGGACAGCGTGTGTGTGTCACAATCCCATTTGGACAGTGTGTGTGTCAAAAGCCCCATGGGACAGAGTGTGTGTCACGAACCCCATTGTACAGTGGGTGTGTCACAAGCGCCATTGGACACTGTGTGTGTGACAAACACCATTGGATAGCGTGTGTGTCACAAACCCCACTGGATACCGTGTGTGTGTCACAAACCCTCCTGCTCAGTGTGCGTGTCACAAAACGCATTGGACAGCATGCGTTTCACAAACACCTTTATAAAGCGTGTGTGTCACAAACCCCATGGGACAGCGAGTGTGTGTCACAAAGCCCATTGGATAGCGTGTGTGTGTCACAAACCCCGTTAGAAAGTGTGTGTGTCACAAACCCCATGGGACAGAATGTGTGTCACAAACACTATTGGACAGCGTGTGTGTCACAAACCCCATTGGACAGAGTGTGTGTGTCACAATCCCCATTGACAGTGTGAGTGTCACAAACCCCATGGGACAGAGTGTGTGTCACAAACACTATTGGATAGCGTGTGTGTCACAAGCCCATTGGACAGAGTGTGTATGTCACAAAACCCACTGGATAGTGTGTGTGTCACGAACCCCATTGCACAGCGTGTGTGTCACAAGCAGCATTGGACAGTGTGTGTGTCACAAACCCCATTGGCAAGTGTATGTGTCACAAACCCCATTGGATAACGTCTGTGTGTCACAAACACCATTGGATAGCGTGTCTGTGTGATAAACCCTATTGGAGACTGTTTGTGTCACAAAACCCGCTGGACAGCGTGTGTGTCACAAACCCCTTTGGACAGCGTGTGTGTGTCACAATCCCATTTGGACAGTGTGTGTGTCAAAAACCCCATGGGACAGAGTGTGTGTCACGAACCCCATTGTACATTGTGTGTGTCACAAGCGCCATTGGACACTGTGTGTGTGACAAACACCATTGGATAGCGTGTGTGTCACAAACCCCATTGGATACCGTGTGTGTGTCACAAA
Source organism: Columba guinea (assembly GCA_032206185.1). NCBI lineage: Eukaryota > Metazoa > Chordata > Aves > Columbiformes > Columbidae > Columba > Columba guinea. Next base: position 1,938,534 of record JAVLUU010000064.1, on the reverse strand, counting down.
TCCTCCTGCTCAGTGTGCGTGTCACAAAACGCATTGGACAGCATGCGTTTCACAAACACCTTTTTACAGCGTGTGTGTCACAAACCCCATGGGACAGCGATTGTGTGTCACAAAGCCCATTGGATAGCGTGTGCGTGTCACAAACCCCGTTAGAAAGTGTGTGTCTCACAAACCCCATGGGACAGAATGTGTGTCACAAACACTATTGGACAGCGTGTGTGTCACAAACCCCATTGGACAGAGTGTGTGTGTCACAATCCCATTGACAGTGTGAGTGTAACAAACCCCATGGGACAGAGTGTGTGTCACAAACACTATTGGATAGCGTGTGTGTCACAAGCCCATTGGACAGAGTGTGTATGTCACAAAACCCACTGGATAGTGTGTGTGTCACGAACCCCATTGCACAGCGTGTGTGTCACAAGCAGCATTGGACAGTGTGTGTGTCACAAACCCCATTGGCAAGTGTATGTGTCACAAACCCTATTGGATAACGTCTGTGTGTCACAAACACCATTGGATAGCGTGTGTGTGTGATAAACCCTATTGGAGACTGTTTGTGTCACAAAACCCGCTGGACAGCGTGTGTGTCACAAACCCCTTTGGACAGAGTGTGTGTGTCACAATCCCCATTGACAGTGTGAGTGTCACAAACCCCATGGGACAGAGTGTGTGTCACAAACACTATTGGATAGCGTGTGTGTCACAAGCCCATTGGACAGAGTGTGTATGTCACAAAACCCACTGGATAGTGTGTGTGTCACGAACCCCATTGCACAGCGTGTGTGTCACAAGCAGCATTGGACAGTGTGTGTGTCACAAACCCCATTGGCAAGTGTATGTGTCACAAACCCCATTGGATAACGTCTGTGTGTCACAAACACCATTGGATAGCGTGTCTGTGTGATAAACCCTATTGGAGACTGTTTGTGTCACAAAACCCGCTGGACAGCGTGTGTGTCACAAACCCCTTTGGACAGCGTGTGTGTGTCACAATCCCATTTGGACAGTGTGTGTGTCAAAAACCCCATGGGACAGAGTGTGTGTCACGAACCCCATTGTACATTGTGTGTGTCACAAGCGCCATTGGACACTGTGTGTGTGACAAACACCATTGGATAGCGTGTGTGTCACAAACCCCATTGGATACCGTGTGTGTGTCACAAATCCTCCTGCTCAGTGTGCGTGTCACAAAACGCATTGGACAGCATGCGTTTCACAAACACCTTTTTACAGCGTGTGTGTCACAAACCCCATGGGACAGCGATTGTGTGTCACAAAGCCCATTGGATAGCGTGTGCGTGTCACAAACCCCGTTAGAAAGTGTGTGTCTCACAAACCCCATGGGACAGAATGTGTGTCACAAACACTATTGGACAGCGTGTGTGTCACAAACCCCATTGGACAGAGTGTGTGTGTCACAATCCCATTGACAGTGTGAGTGTAACAAACCCCATGGGACAGAGTGTGTGTCACAAACACTATTGGATAGCGTGTGTGTCACAAGCCCATTGGACAGAGTGTGTATGTCACAAAACCCACTGGATAGTGTGTGTGTCACGAACCCCATTGCACAGCGTGTGTGTCACAAGCAGCATTGGACAGTGTGTGTGTCACAAACCCCATTGGCAAGTGTATGTGTCACAAACCCTATTGGATAACGTCTGTGTGTCACAAACACCATTGGATAGCGTGTGTGTGTGATAAACCCTATTGGAGACTGTTTGTGTCACAAAACCCGCTGGACAGCGTGTGTGTCACAAACCCCTTTGGACAGAGTGTGTGTGTCACAATACCCATTGGACAGTGTGTGTGTCACAAACCCCATTGGACAGAGTTTGTTTCACAAACCTCATTGGACAGCATGTGTGTCACAAACCCCATTGGACAGCGTGTGTGTTTCACAATACCCATTGGACAGTGTGTGTGTCACAAACACCATTGGACAGAGTTTGTGTCACAAACCCCATTGGACAGCATGTGTGTGTAACAAACCCATATTGGTCAGCCTGTGTGTCACAAAGCCCATTGGAGAGCGTGTGTGTCAGAAACCCCATTGGACAGTGTGTGTCACAAATCCCACTGGACAGCGTGTGTGTCACAAGAACCATTGGACAGAGTGTGTGTGTCACAAACCACATTGGAAAGTCTATGTGTCACAAACACCATTGGATAGCGTGTGTGTGTGACAAACCCTATTGGAGACTGTGTGTGTCACAATAACCATTGGACAGTGTGTGTCTCACAAACCCCATTGGACAGTGTGTGTGTCACAAACTCCACTGGACAGCGTGTGTGTCACAAACACCCATGGACAGCGTGTGTGTGTCACAATCCCCATTGGACAGTGTGTGTGTCACAAAACCTATTGGATAGCGTGTGTGTCACAAACCCCATTAGAAAGTCTGTGTGTCACAAACCCCATTGGATAGCGTAAGTGTGTCACAAACCCTATTGGACAGAATGTGTGTGTCACACACCACATTGGACAGCGTGTGTGTCACAAACCCGCGTGGATACTCTGGGTGTCACAAGCGCCATTGGACAGCGAGTGTGTCAAAAACCCATTGGAGAGTGTGTGTGTCACAAAACCCACTGGACAGCGTCTGTGTCACAAACACCCATAGAGAGTGTGAGTGTCACAAACCCCATTGGATAGCATGTGTGTCGCAAGCCCATTGGCCAGAGTGTTTTTGACAAAACCCACTGGACAGCGTGTGTGTCACGAACCCCATTCGACAGCGTGTGTGTGACAAACACCATTGGACAGCGTGTGTGTGTAACAATACCCGTTGGACAGTGTGTGTGTCACGAACCTCATTGGACAGCATGTGTGTCACAAATCCCATTGGAGAGCGTGTGTGTGTCACAAACCCCATTTGACAGAGTGTGTGTCACAAACACCATTGGAAAGTGTGTGTGTCACAAACCCCATTGACAGCGAGTCTATGTCACAAACCCTCCTGGTCAGTGTGTGTGTCACAAAACCCATTGGACAGCGTGTGTGTCACAAACCCCATTGGACAGTGAGTGTGTAACAAACCCAATTGGTCAGCGTGTGTGTCACAAACCCCATGGGACAGCGTGTGTGTGTCACAATCCCCATTGAACAGTGTGTGTGTCACAAACCCTAATGAACAGTGTGTGTGTCACAAGGCCATTGGACAAAGTGTGTGTGTCACAAAACCCACGGAACAGCGTGTGTGTTCACGAACCCCATTGGACAGCGTGTGTGTCACAAACACCATTGCAGAGCGTGTGTGTGTAACAATACCCATTGGACAGCGTGTGCGTCTCAAACACCATTGGAGAGCGTGTGTCTGTAACAATACGCATTGGACAGTGTGTGTGTCACAAACCCCATTGGACAGCGTGTGTTTCACAAACCCCCGTGTATACTGTGTGTGTCAAAACCCAGGAGGACAGTGTGTGTGTCTCAAACCCCACTGGACAGCGTGTGTGTCACAAACCCCTTTGGACAGTGTGTGTGTCACAAACCCCATTGGACAGTGTGTGTGTGTCAGAATCCCCATTGGACAGTGTGTGTGTGTCACAAACCCCAATGGATAGCGTGTGTGTGTCACAATCTCCACTGGACAGTGTGTGTGTGTCACAAACCCCACGGGACAGAATTGTTTCACAAACCGCATTGGACAGCGTGTGTGTCACAAGCACCATGGGACAGTGTGTGTGTGTCACAAACCCCATTTTAAAGTATATGTGTCACAAACTCATTGGACAGTGTGAGTATCACAAACCCTATTGGACAAAGTTTGTGTCACAAATCCCATTGGACAGCGTCTGTGTCACAAACCCCATTGGAAAGTGTCTGTGTCATAAACCGCATTAAATGGCGTGTGTGAGTCACAAACCCCTTTGTACAGCGTCTTTGTCACAAGCCCTTTGGACAGTGTGTGTGTGTCACAAACCCCATTGTACAGCGTCTTTGTCATAATCCTCACTGCACAGTGTGTGTGTCGCAGACCCCATTGGAGAGAGTGTGTGTGACAAACAATATTGGACAGTGTGTCTGTCACAAACCCCACTAGACAGCGTGTGTGTCACAAACACCCACGGACAGCGTGCGTGTCACAATCACCATTGGACATCCTGTGTGTCACAAACCCCTTTCGACAGTGTGTGTGTCACAAACCCCATTGGATAGCGTGTGTGTGTCACAAACCCCATTGTACAGAGTGTTTGTCAAAAGCTCATTGGACAGCGTGTGTGGTACAAGCCCATTGGACAGAATATGTGTGTCACAAAACCCCATGGACACTGTGTGTGTCACGAACGTCACTGGACAATGTGTGTGTCTCAAACCCCCGTGGACAATGTGTGTGTCACAAACCCCATTAGACAGTGTGTGTGTCACAAACCCCACTAGACATTGTGTCTGTCACAAACACCCATGGACAGCGTGCGTGTCACAAACCCCATTGGACATCGTATGTGTCACAAACCCCTTTGGAAAGTGTGTGGGTCACAAACCCAACTGGATAGCATGTGTGTGTCACAAACCCTATTGGACAGTGTGTGTGTGTCACAATCCCCATTGGACAGTGTGTGTGTCACAAAAACCATTGGATAGCGTGTGTGTGTTACAAACCCTATTGGACAGATTGTGTGTGTCACAAACCCCATTGGACAGCGTGTGTGTCATAAACCCCACTGGACAGCGTGTGTGTCACAAGCTCCATTGGACAGCGTGTGTGTCACAAAACCCTTTGGACAGACTGTATATGTCACAATCCCCATTCCACAGCGTGTGTGTCACAAACACCCATGGACAGTGTATGTGTCACAAAACCCATTGGACACCCTGTGTATCACAGACCCCTTTGGACAGTGTGTGTGTCACAAACCCCATTGGACAGCGTGTGTGTGTCACAATCCCCATTGGACAGTGTGTGTGTCACAAAGCCCATGGGACAGCGTGTGTGTCACAAGCACCATTTCACAGAGTGTGTGTGTCACAAACCCCATTGGAAAGTGTATGTGTCACAAATCCCATTGGATAGCGGGTGTGTTTCACAAACCCTCCTGGTCAGTGTTTGTGTCACAAAACCAACTGGTCAGCATGCGTGCCACAAACACCATTGGACAGTGTGTGTGTAACAAACCCAATTGGTCAACGAGTGTGTCACAAACCCCATGGGACACCGAGTGTGTGTCACAATACACACTGGACAGTGAGCGTGTCACAAACCCTCCTGGTCAGTGTGTGTGTCACAAACCCCATTGGACAGCATGTGTGTCAGAAACCTAATTGGACAGCGTGTGTGTCACAAGACCCATTGGACAGAGTGTGTGTGTCAAAAACCCCATTGGACAGTGTGTGTGTCATAAACCCCACTGGACAGCGTGTGTGTGTCAGAAACCCTATTGGACAGATTGTGTGTGTCACAAACCCCATTGGACAGCGTGTGTGTCATAAACCCCACTGGACAGCGTGTGTGTCATCAACCCCATTGGACAGCGTGTGTGTCACAAACCTCATTGGACAGCGTGTGTGTTACAATCACCATTTGACAGCGTGTGTGTCACAAGCTCCATTGGACAGAGTGTGTGTGTCACAATAACCATTGGACAGCGTGTGTGTCACAAACCCCATTGGACAGCGTGTGTGTCACAAAACCCTTTGGACAGACTGTATATGTCACAATCCCCATTCCACAGCGTGTGTGTCACAAACACCCATGGACAGTGTACGTGTCACAAAACCCATTGGACACCCTGTGTATCACAGACCCCTTTGGACAGTGTGTGTGTCACAAACCCCAGGGGACAGAGTGTGTGTCACGGACCCCATTGGACAGCGTGTTTGTCACAAGCACCATTGAACAGAGAGTGTGTGTCACAAACCCCATTGGAAAGTGTATGTGTCACAAACCCCATTGGATAGCGTGTGTGTGTCACAAACCCCATTGGAAAGTGTGTGTGTCACTGACCCCATTGGAAAGCGTGTGTGTCACAAACCCTATTGGACAGCGTGTGTGTCAGAAACACAATTGGACAGTGTGTGTCACAAATCCCATTGCACAGCATCTGTGTCACAAACCCCATTGGACAGCGTGTGTGTCACAAGACCCATTGGACAGAGTGTGTGTCACAAACCCCATTTTAAAGAGTGTTTGTCACAAGACCCATTGGACAGCGTGTGTGTCAGAAGCCCATTGGGTATAGTGTGTGTGTCACAAAACCCCGTGGACAATGTGTGTGTCACAAACCCCATTGGATATCGTGTGTGTCACAAACCCCTTTGGACAGCATGTGTGTGTAACAAACCCATATTGGTCAGCCTGTGTGTCACAAATCCCACTGGACAGCGTGTGTGTCACAAGAACCATTGGACAGAGTGTGTGTGTCACAAACCACATTGGAAAGTCTATGTGTCACAAACACCATTGGATAGCGTGTGTGTGTGACAAACCCTATTGGAGACTGTGTGTGTCACAATAACCATTGGACAGTGTGTGTCTCACAAACCCCATTGGACAGTGTGTGTGTCACAAACTCCACTGGACAGCGTGTGTGTCACAAACACCCATGGACAGCGTGTGTGTGTCACAATCCCCATTGGACAGTGTGTGTGTCACAAAACCTATTGGATAGCGTGTGTGTCACAAACCCCATTAGAAAGTCTGTGTGTCACAAACCCCATTGGATAGCGTAAGTGTGTCACAAACCCTATTGGACAGAATGTGTGTGTCACACACCACATTGGACAGCGTGTGTGTCACAAACCCGCGTGGATACTCTGGGTGTCACAAGCGCCATTGGACAGCGAGTGTGTCAAAAACCCATTGGAGAGTGTGTGTGTCACAAAACCCACTGGACAGCGTCTGTGTCACAAACACCCATAGAGAGTGTGAGTGTCACAAACCCCATTGGATAGCATGTGTGTCGCAAGCCCATTGGCCAGAGTGTTTTTGACAAAACCCACTGGACAGCGTGTGTGTCACGAACCCCATTCGACAGCGTGTGTGTGACAAACACCATTGGACAGCGTGTGTGTGTAACAATACCCGTTGGACAGTGTGTGTGTCACGAACCTCATTGGACAGCATGTGTGTCACAAATCCCATTGGAGAGCGTGTGTGTGTCACAAACCCCATTTGACAGAGTGTGTGTCACAAACACCATTGGAAAGTGTGTGTGTCACAAACCCCATTGACAGCGAGTCTATGTCACAAACCCTCCTGGTCAGTGTGTGTGTCACAAAACCCATTGGACAGCGTGTGTGTCACAAACCCCATTGGACAGTGAGTGTGTAACAAACCCAATTGGTCAGCGTGTGTGTCACAAACCCCATGGGACAGCGTGTGTGTGTCACAATCCCCATTGAACAGTGTGTGTGTCACAAACCCTAATGAACAGTGTGTGTGTCACAAGGCCATTGGACAAAGTGTGTGTGTCACAAAACCCACGGAACAGCGTGTGTGTTCACGAACCCCATTGGACAGCGTGTGTGTCACAAACACCATTGCAGAGCGTGTGTGTGTAACAATACCCATTGGACAGCGTGTGCGTCTCAAACACCATTGGAGAGCGTGTGTCTGTAACAATACGCATTGGACAGTGTGTGTGTCACAAACCCCATTGGACAGCGTGTGTTTCACAAACCCCCGTGTATACTGTGTGTGTCAAAACCCAGGAGGACAGTGTGTGTGTCTCAAACCCCACTGGACAGCGTGTGTGTCACAAACCCCTTTGGACAGTGTGTGTGTCACAAACCCCATTGGACAGTGTGTGTGTGTCAGAATCCCCATTGGACAGTGTGTGTGTGTCACAAACCCCAATGGATAGCGTGTGTGTGTCACAATCTCCACTGGACAGTGTGTGTGTGTCACAAACCCCACGGGACAGAATTGTTTCACAAACCGCATTGGACAGCGTGTGTGTCACAAGCACCATGGGACAGTGTGTGTGTGTCACAAACCCCATTTTAAAGTATATGTGTCACAAACTCATTGGACAGTGTGAGTATCACAAACCCTATTGGACAAAGTTTGTGTCACAAATCCCATTGGACAGCGTCTGTGTCACAAACCCCATTGGAAAGTGTCTGTGTCATAAACCGCATTAAATGGCGTGTGTGAGTCACAAACCCCTTTGTACAGCGTCTTTGTCACAAGCCCTTTGGACAGTGTGTGTGTGTCACAAACCCCATTGTACAGCGTCTTTGTCATAATCCTCACTGCACAGTGTGTGTGTCGCAGACCCCATTGGAGAGAGTGTGTGTGACAAACAATATTGGACAGTGTGTCTGTCACAAACCCCACTAGACAGCGTGTGTGTCACAAACACCCACGGACAGCGTGCGTGTCACAATCACCATTGGACATCCTGTGTGTCACAAACCCCTTTCGACAGTGTGTGTGTCACAAACCCCATTGGATAGCGTGTGTGTGTCACAAACCCCATTGTACAGAGTGTTTGTCAAAAGCTCATTGGACAGCGTGTGTGGTACAAGCCCATTGGACAGAATATGTGTGTCACAAAACCCCATGGACACTGTGTGTGTCACGAACGTCACTGGACAATGTGTGTGTCTCAAACCCCCGTGGACAATGTGTGTGTCACAAACCCCATTAGACAGTGTGTGTGTCACAAACCCCACTAGACATTGTGTCTGTCACAAACACCCATGGACAGCGTGCGTGTCACAAACCCCATTGGACATCGTATGTGTCACAAACCCCTTTGGAAAGTGTGTGGGTCACAAACCCAACTGGATAGCATGTGTGTGTCACAAACCCTATTGGACAGTGTGTGTGTGTCACAATCCCCATTGGACAGTGTGTGTGTCACAAAAACCATTGGATAGCGTGTGTGTGTTACAAACCCTATTGGACAGATTGTGTGTGTCACAAACCCCATTGGACAGCGTGTGTGTCATAAACCCCACTGGACAGCGTGTGTGTCACAAGCTCCATTGGACAGCGTGTGTGTCACAAAACCCTTTGGACAGACTGTATATGTCACAATCCCCATTCCACAGCGTGTGTGTCACAAACACCCATGGACAGTGTATGTGTCACAAAACCCATTGGACACCCTGTGTATCACAGACCCCTTTGGACAGTGTGTGTGTCACAAACCCCATTGGACAGCGTGTGTGTGTCACAATCCCCATTGGACAGTGTGTGTGTCACAAAGCCCATGGGACAGCGTGTGTGTCACAAGCACCATTTCACAGAGTGTGTGTGTCACAAACCCCATTGGAAAGTGTATGTGTCACAAATCCCATTGGATAGCGGGTGTGTTTCACAAACCCTCCTGGTCAGTGTTTGTGTCACAAAACCAACTGGTCAGCATGCGTGCCACAAACACCATTGGACAGTGTGTGTGTAACAAACCCAATTGGTCAACGAGTGTGTCACAAACCCCATGGGACACCGAGTGTGTGTCACAATACACACTGGACAGTGAGCGTGTCACAAACCCTCCTGGTCAGTGTGTGTGTCACAAACCCCATTGGACAGCATGTGTGTCAGAAACCTAATTGGACAGCGTGTGTGTCACAAGACCCATTGGACAGAGTGTGTGTGTCAAAAACCCCATTGGACAGTGTGTGTGTCATAAACCCCACTGGACAGCGTGTGTGTGTCACAAACCCTATTGGACAGATTGTGTGTGTCACAAACCCCATTGGACAGCGTGTGTGTCATAAACCCCACTGGACAGCGTGTGTGTCATCAACCCCATTGGACAGCGTGTGTGTCACAAACCTCATTGGACAGCGTGTGTGTTACAATCACCATTTGACAGCGTGTGTGTCACAAGCTCCATTGGACAGAGTGTGTGTGTCACAATAACCATTGGACAGCGTGTGTGTCACAAACCCCATTGGACAGCGTGTGTGTCACAAAACCCTTTGGACAGACTGTATATGTCACAATCCCCATTCCACAGCGTGTGTGTCACAAACACCCATGGACAGTGTACGTGTCACAAAACCCATTGGACACCCTGTGTATCACAGACCCCTTTGGACAGTGTGTGTGTCACAAACCCCAGGGGACAGAGTGTGTGTCACGGACCCCATTGGACAGCGTGTTTGTCACAAGCACCATTGAACAGAGAGTGTGTGTCACAAACCCCATTGGAAAGTGTATGTGTCACAAACCCCATTGGATAGCGTGTGTGTGTCACAAACCCCATTGGAAAGTGTGTGTGTCACTGACCCCATTGGAAAGCGTGTGTGTCACAAACCCTATTGGACAGCGTGTGTGTCAGAAACACAATTGGACAGTGTGTGTCACAAATCCCATTGCACAGCATCTGTGTCACAAACCCCATTGGACAGCGTGTGTGTCACAAGACCCATTGGACAGAGTGTGTGTCACAAACCCCATTTTAAAGAGTGTTTGTCACAAGACCCATTGGACAGCGTGTGTGTCAGAAGCCCATTGGGTATAGTGTGTGTGTCACAAAACCCCGTGGACAATGTGTGTGTCACAAACCCCATTGGATATCGTGTGTGTCACAAACCCCTTTGGACAGTGTGTGTGTCACAAACCCCCATTGGACAGCATGTGTGTCACAAACCCCATTGGACAGTGTGTGCGTCATAATCCCCATTGGACAGTATGTGTGTCACAAGCGCATTGGACAGAGTGTATGTGTCACCAAACCCACTGCACAGCGTGTGTGTCATGAACCCCATTGGACAGCGTGTGTATCACAAGCACCATTGGACAGAGTGTGTGTGTCACAAAACCCATTGGAAAGTATATGCGTCACAAACCCCGCTGTATAGCGTGTGTGTGTCACAAACCCCATTGGTCAGCCTGTGTGTCACTAAAACCCATGGACAGTGTGCGTGTTACAAACCCCGTTGGACATCCTGTTTGTCACAAACCCCTTTGGACAGTGTGTGTGTCACGAACCCCATTGGACACCGTGTGTGACAAGCTCCGTTGGACAGAGTGTTTGTGTCACAAACCCCATTGGAAAGTGTATGTGTCACAAACCCCATTGGATAGCGTGTGTGTGTCAAAAACCCCATGGGACAGCGTGTGTGTGTCACAAGCCCCATTGAAAAGTGTGTGTGTCACAAACCGCATGGGACAGCGTGTGTGTCACAAACACCATTGGACATCGTGTGTACCACAAACCCGTATGGACAGTGTGTGTGTCACAAACCCCATTGGACAGTGTGTGTGTCGCAAACACCATTAGACAGCGTGTGTGTGTCACAATCCCCATTAGACAGCTTGTGTGTCACAAGACCTATTGGACAGAGTGTGTGTGTCACAAACCCCATTGGTCAGCGTGTGTGTCACAAACCTCTTCGGATAAAGTGTGTGTCACAAACCCCATTGGACAGCGTGTGTGTCACATTCCGCATTGGACAGAGTGTGTGTCACAAACCCCATGGTACAGAGTGTGTGTCACGAACCCCATTGGACAGCGTGTGTGTTACAAGCGCCATTGGACAGAGTGTGTGTGTCACAAACCCCAATGAAAAGTGTATGTGTCACAAACCCCATTGGATAGCCTGTGTGTGTCACAAACCCTCCTGGTCAGCGTGTGTGTCACAAACCCCATTGGATAGCGTGTGTGTGTCACAAACCCCATTAGAAAGTGTGCGTGTCACGAACCCCATTGGAAAGTGTGAGTGTCACAAACACCAATGGACAGAGTGTGTGTATCACAATCAAATTGGACAGTGTGTATGTCACAAAACCCACTGGACAGCGTGTGTGCCACAATCCTCATTGGACAGCGTGTGTGTCACAAACCCCTTTGGACAGTGTGTGTGTGTCACAAACCCCATTGGACAGAGCTTGTCTCACCAACCCCCGTGGACACTGTGTGTGTCACAAACCCCATTGGACAGTGGGTGTGTCACAAACTCCACTGGAAAGCGTGTGTGTCACAAACACCCATGGACAGTGTGCGTGTCACAAACTCCGTTGGACATCGTGTGTGTCACAAAACCCTTTGGACAGTGTGTGTCACAAACCCCATTGGACAGCATGTGTGTGTCACAATCCCCATTGGACAGCATCTGTGTCACAAACCCATTGGACAGCGTTTGTGTCACAAACACCGTTGGACAGCGTGTGTGTGTCACAATCAGCATTGGACAATGTGTGTGTGTGTCACAAAACCCATTGGATAGCATGTGTGTCACAAACCCCCGTGGACACTGTGTGTGTCACGAACGCAATTGGACAGTGTGTGTGTCAAAAACCCCCCTGGACAGTGTGTGTGACAAAACCCACTGGACAGCGTGTGTGTATCACAAAAACCCAGGAGGACAGTGTGAGTGTCTCAAGCCCCATTGGACAGCGTGTCTGTGTCACAATCCCCATTGGACAGTGTGTGTGTCACAAACAGCATTGGGCAGCGTGAGTGTCACGAACTCCATTGGACAGCGTGTGTGTCACAATCACCATTGGACAGAGTGTGTGCGCCACAAACGCCATTCAAAAGTGTATGTGTCACAAACCCCATTGGATAGCGTGTGTGTTCACAAAACCCATTGGACAGCGTGGTTTTCACAAGACCCATTGTACAGAGTTTGTGTGTCACAAAGCCCATTGGACAGCGTGTGTGTCACAATCCCCATTGGACAGAGTTTGTGTCACCAACCCCCGTGGACACTGTGTGTGTCACAAATCCCATTGGACAGTGTGTGTGTCACAAACCCCATTGGACAGCGTGTGTGTGTCACAATCCCCATTGGACAGTGTGTGTGTCACAATACCCCATGGAAAGTGTGCGTGTCAGAAACCCCATTGGACATCGCGTGTGTCACAAACCCCTTTGGACAGTGTGTGTGTCACAAACCCCATTGGACAGCGTGTATGTCACAAACACCCATGGACAGTGTGCGTGTGAGAAACCCCATTGGACATCGTGTGTGTCACAAACCTCTTCGGACAATGTGTGTGTCACAAACCCCATTGGACAGCGTCTGTTTGTCCCAATCCCCATTGGACAGTCTGTGTGTCACAAACCCCATGGGAGAGAGCGTGTGTCACAAACCCCATTGGACAACGTGTGTGTCACAAGCGCCATTGTACAGAGTGTGGTGTCATAATCCCCATTGGAAAGTGTATGTGTCCAAACCCCATTGGATAGCGTGTGTGTGTCACAAACCCAAATGGTCAGTGTGTGTGTCACAAAACCCACTGGACACCGTGTGAGTTCACAAACCCCCCTGGACAGTGTGTGTGTCACAAAGCCCAGTGGACAGCGTGTGTGTCAAAACCCCATTGGACAGTGTGTGTGTCAAAAACCCACTGGACAGCGTGTGTGTCACAAACATCCATGCAAAGTGTGAGTATCACAAACCCCATTGGACAGCGTGTGTCTGTCACAATCCCTATTGGACAGTGTATGTGTCAAAAACATCATTGGATAGAGTGTGTGTGTCACAAAACCCACTGGAAACCATGTGTGTCACGAACCCCATTGGACAGGGTGTGTTTCACAAGCACCATTGGACAGAGAGTCTGTGTCACAAACCCCATTGGAAAGTGTATGTTTCACAAACCCCATTGGATAGAGTGTGTCTGTCACAAACCCTTTAGGACAGTGTTTGTCACAAAACCCACTGGACACCGTGTGTGTTCACAAACCCCATTGGACAGTGTGTTTGACACAATCCCCACTGGACAGCGTCTGTGTCACAAACCCCTTTGCACAGTGTGTGTGTCAGAAACCCCACGGGACAACGTGTGTGTGTCACAAACCCCATTGGAAAGTGTGTGTCATAAACCCCATTGGACAGTGTGTGTGTCACAAACACCATTGGACAGCATGTTTTTGTAAAAATACCCTTTGGACAGTGCGTGTGTCACAAAACCCATTGGACAGTGTGTGTGTCACAAACCGCCCTGGACAGTGTGTATGTCACAATCTCCAGTGGACAGCGTGTGTGTCAAAACCCCATTGGACAGTCTGTGTGTCACAACAACCCGTGGACAGTGTGAGTGTCACAAACCCCATTGGACAGACTGTGAGTGTCACAATCCACATTGGACAGTGTGTGTGTCACAAACATCATTGGACAGCGTGTGTGTCACAAGCCCATTGCACAGAGTGTGTCTGTCACAATCCCCATTGGAAAGTGTATGTGTCACAAACCCCATTGGATAGCGTGTGTGTGTCACAAACCCTATTGGACAGTGTGTGTGTCAAAAAATCCACTGGACAGCGTGTGTGTTCACATACCCCACTGGACAGCGTGTTTTTCACAAGACCCATTGGATAGAGTGTGTGTGTCACAAAGCCCATTGGACAGCGTGTGTGTCAGAATCCCCATTGGACAGCGTGTGTGTCGCAAGCCCATTGGCCAGAGTGTTTTTGACAAAACCCACTGGACAGCGTGTGTGTCACGAACCCCATTGGACAGCGTGTGTGTCACAAACATTGTGCACAATGTGTGTGTCACAAACCCCATTGGACAGTGTGTGTGTCACAAACCCTTTTGGTCAGTGTGTAGGTCACAATCCCCATTGCACAGCATCTGTGTCACAAATCGCATTTGACAGCGTGTGTGTCACAAACACCATTGGACAGAGTGTGTGTCTCACAATCCCCATTCGGCAGTGTGTGTGTGACAAACCCCATTGGATAGTGTGTGTGTCACAAACCCCATTGGACAGCGTCTGTGTTTAACAATACCCATTGGACAGTGTGTGTGTCACAAACCCCATTGTACAGCGTGTGTGTCACAAACCACTGTGGACACTGTGTGTGTCACGAACGCCATTGGACAGTGTGTGTGTCACAAACCCCCCTGGACAGTGTGTGTGTCACAATCCCCAGTGGACAGCGTGTGTGTCAAAACCCCATTGGACATTGTGTGTGTGACAAAACCCACTGGACAGAGGGTGTGTCACAAACACCCATGGACAGTGTGAGTGTCACAAACCCCATTGGATAGGGTCTGTGTCACAAACACCTTTGGAAAATCTGCGTGTCAGAAACCCCATTGGACAGCTTGTGTGTGTCACAATCCCCATTGGACAGTTTGTGTGTCACAATCCCCATTGGACAGCGTGTGTGTCACTAACCCCGTGCACACTGTGTGTGTTACAAACCCCATTGGACAGTGTGTGTGTCATAAATTCCACTGGAAAGCGTGTGTCACATACACCGATGGACATTGCGCGTGTCACAAACCCCATTGGACATCGTGTGTGTCACGAACCCCATTGGACAGCGTTTGTGTCACACTCCCCATTGGACATTGTGTGTGTCACCAACCCCATTGGACAGCGTAGTGTGTCACAAGCGCCACTGGACAGAGTGTCTGTGTCTCAAACCCCATTGGACAGTGTGCGTGTCACAAACCCCACTAGACAGCGTGTGTGTCACAAACACCCATGGACAGTGTGTGTGTCACAAACCCCACTGGACAACGTGTGTTTACAAACCCCGTGCACACTGTGTGTGTCACAAACCCCATTGGACAGTGTGTGTGTCATAAATTTGACTGGACAGCGTGTGTGTCACAAACACCGATGGACAGTGTGCATGTCACAAACCCCATTTTACATCGTGTATGTCACAAACCCCTTTGGACAGTGTGTGTTTCCCAAACCCCATTGGACAGCGTGTGTGTCACAAACTCCATTGGATTGTGTGTGTGTCACAAACCCTATTGGACAGTGTGTGTGTCTCAAAATCCACTGGACAGCGTGTGTGTTCACAAACACCTTTAGACAGCGTGTGTGATGTCTCAAACCCCACTGAACAGAGTTCATGTCACAAAACCCATTGGATAGCGTGTGTGTCACAAACCGCATTAGAAAGTGTGTCACAAACCCCATTGGATAGCGCAAGTGTGTCACAAACTCTATCAAACAGAGTGTGGTGCCACAAACCCTATTGGAAAGTGTGTCACACACCCCTTTGGACAGCATGTGTATGTCACAATCCCCATTGGACAGTGTGTGTTTCACAGTCCCCATTGGAAAATGTATGTGTCACAAACCCCTTTGGACAGCGTGTGTGTGTCACAAACCCTATTGGACAGTGTGTGCGTCACAAAAACCACTGGACAGCGTGTGTGTCACAAACCCCATTTTACAGCTTGTGTGTCACAAACCCTCCTCGTCAGTGTGAGTGTCACAAACCCCATTGGACAGTGTGTGTGTGTCAAAAACCCCAATGGACAGCGTGTGTGTGTCACAAACCCATTGCACAGCGTGTGTGTCACAAACCGCATGGGACAGCGTGTGTGTGTCACAAACCCCATTAGAAAGCGTGTGTGTCACAAACCCTATTGGACAGTGTGTGTGTGTCACAAACCCCATTACACAGCGTGTGAGTCACAAACCCCATGGGACAGAGTGTGTGTCACAAACACTATTGGACAACGTGTGTGTGTCACAATCCCCATTGGACAGTGTGTGTGTCAGAAAACCCATTGGATAACGTTTGTGTCACAAACCCTATTGGACAGTGTGTCTGTCAGAAACCCCCCTGGACAGCGTCTGTGTCACAAACCCTTTTGGACAGTGTGTGTGTCACAAACCCCACTGGACAGCGTGTGTGTCACAAACACCCATGGACATTGTGCGTGTCACAAACCCCTTTGGACATCGTGTGTGTCACAAACCCCTTTGGAAAGTGTATGTGTCACAAACCCCATTGGATAGCGTGTGTGTGTCACAAAGCCTCCTGGTCAGCGTGTGTGTCACAAACCCCATTGGATAGCGTGTGTGTGTCACAAACAACATTAGAAAGTGTGCGTATCACAAACCCCATTGGAAAATGTGTGTGTCACAAACACCATTGGATAGCGTGTGTGAAGTCACAAAACCTATTGGACAGTGTGTGCGTCACAAACCCCACTAGACAGCGTGTGTGTCACGAACCACATTGGACAGCTTGTGTGTCACAAGACCTGTTGGACAGAGTGTGTGTGTCACAATCCCCATTGGACAGTGTGTGTGTCACAAACTCCACTGGACAGCGTGTGTGCCACAATACTCATTGGACGTCGTGTGTGTCACAAACCCCATTGGACAGTGTGTGTGTGTCACAATACCCATTGGGCAGTTTGTGTGTCACAAGCCCTATTGGACAGAGTTTGTCTCACTAGCCCCCGTGGACACTGTGTGTTTCACAAACCCCATTGGACAGCGTGTTTATGTCACAATACCCATTGGACAGCTTGTGTGTGTCACAAACACCATTGGACAGTGTGTGTGTCACAAACCCAATTGGATAGCGTGTGTGTAGCAAATACCCATGGACAATATGCTTGTCACAAACCCCTTTGGACAGCGTGTGTGTCACAAACACCCATGGACATTGTGCGTGTCACAAACGCCATTGGACATCGTGTGTGTCAAAAACCCCTTTGGAAAGTGTGTGTGTCACAAACCCCATTGGACAGCGTGTGTGTGTCACAATCCCCATTGGACAGTGTGTGTGTCACAAAACCCATGGGACAGAGCGTGTGTCATGAACCGGTCTGGGCAGCGTGTGTGTCACAAGCGCCATTGGACAGAGTGTGTGTAACAAAATCAATTGGTAAGCGTGTGTGTCACAAACCCCATTGGACAGTGTGTGTGTCATAAATTCCACTGGAAAGCGTGTGTCACATACACCGATGGACATTGCGCGTGTCACAAACCCCATTGGACATCGTGTGTGTCACGAACCCCATTGGGCAGCGTTTGTGTCACACTCCCCATTGGACATTGTGTGTGTCACCAACCCCATTGGACAGCGTAGTGTGTCACAAGCGCCACTGGACAGAGTGTCTGTGTCTCAAACCCCATTGGACAGTGTGCGTGTCACAAACCCCACTAGACAGCGTGTGTGTCACAAACACCCATGGACAGTGTGTGTGTCACAAACCCCACTGGACAACGTGTGTTTACAAACCCCGTGCACACTGTGTGTGTCACAAACCCCATTGGACAGTGTGTGTGTCATAAATTTGACTGGACAGCGTGTGTGTCACAAACACCGATGGACAGTGTGCATGTCACAAACCCCATTTTACATCGTGTATGTCACAAACCCCTTTGGACAGTGTGTGTTTCCCAAACCCCATTGGACAGCGTGTGTGTCACAAACTCCATTGGATTGTGTGTGTGTCACAAACCCTATTGGACAGTGTGTGTGTCTCAAAATCCACTGGACAGCGTGTGTGTTCACAAACACCTTTAGACAGCGTGTGTGATGTCTCAAACCCCACTGAACAGAGTTCATGTCACAAAACCCATTGGATAGCGTGTGTGTCACAAACCGCATTAGAAAGTGTGTCACAAACCCCATTGGATAGCGCAAGTGTGTCACAAACTCTATCAAACAGAGTGTGGTGCCACAAACCCTATTGGAAAGTGTGTCACACACCCCTTTGGACAGCATGTGTATGTCACAATCCCCATTGGACAGTGTGTGTTTCACAGTCCCCATTGGAAAATGTATGTGTCACAAACCCCTTTGGACAGCGTGTGTGTGTCACAAACCCTATTGGACAGTGTGTGCGTCACAAAAACCACTGGACAGCGTGTGTGTCACAAACCCCATTTTACAGCTTGTGTGTCACAAACCCTCCTCGTCAGTGTGAGTGTCACAAACCCCATTGGACAGTGTGTGTGTGTCAAAAAACCCAATGGACAGCGTGTGTGTGTCACAAACCCATTGCACAGCGTGTGTGTCACAAACCGCATGGGACAGCGTGTGTGTGTCACAAACCCCATTAGAAAGCGTGTGTGTCACAAACCCTATTGGACAGTGTGTGTGTGTCACAAACCCCATTACACAGCGTGTGAGTCACAAACCCCATGGGACAGAGTGTGTGTCACAAACACTATTGGACAACGTGTGTGTGTCACAATCCCCATTGGACAGTGTGTGTGTCAGAAAACCCATTGGATAACGTTTGTGTCACAAACCCTATTGGACAGTGTGTCTGTCAGAAACCCCCCTGGACAGCGTCTGTGTCACAAACCCTTTTGGACAGTGTGTGTGTCACAAACCCCACTGGACAGCGTGTGTGTCACAAACACCCATGGACATTGTGCGTGTCACAAACCCCTTTGGACATCGTGTGTGTCACAAACCCCTTTGGAAAGTGTATGTGTCACAAACCCCATTGGATAGCGTGTGTGTGTCACAAAGCCTCCTGGTCAGCGTGTGTGTCACAAACCCCATTGGATAGCGTGTGTGTGTCACAAACAACATTAGAAAGTGTGCGTATCACAAACCCCACTGGAAAGTGTGTGTGTCACAAACACCATTGGATAGCGTGTGTGAAGTCACAAAACCTATTGGACAGTGTGTGCGTCACAAACCCCACTAGACAGCGTGTGTGTCACGAACCACATTGGACAGCTTGTGTGTCACAAGACCTGTTGGACAGAGTGTGTGTGTCACAATCCCCATTGGACAGTGTGTGTGTCACAAACTCCACTGGACAGCGTGTGTGCCACAATACTCATTGGACGTCGTGTGTGTCACAAACCCCATTGGACAGTGTGTGTGTGTCACAATACCCATTGGGCAGTTTGTGTGTCACAAGCCCTATTGGACAGAGTTTGTCTCACTAGCCCCCGTGGACACTGTGTGTTTCACAAACCCCATTGGACAGCGTGTTTATGTCACAATACCCATTGGACAGCTTGTGTGTGTCACAAACACCATTGGACAGTGTGTGTGTCACAAACCCAATTGGATAGCGTGTGTGTAGCAAATACCCATGGACAATATGCTTGTCACAAACCCCTTTGGACAGCGTGTGTGTCACAAACACCCATGGACATTGTGCGTGTCACAAACGCCATTGGACATCGTGTGTGTCAAAAACCCCTTTGGAAAGTGTGTGTGTCACAAACCCCATTGGACAGCGTGTGTGTGTCACAATCCCCATTGGACAGTGTGTGTGTCACAAAACCCATGGGACAGAGCGTGTGTCATGAACCGGTCTGGGCAGCGTGTGTGTCACAAGCGCCATTGGACAGAGTGTGTGTAACAAAATCAATTGGTAAGAGTGTGTGTCACAAACCCCATTGGATAGCGTGTGTGTGTCACAAACCCAATTAGAATGTATGCGTGTCACAAGCACATTGGATAGCATGTGTGTGTCACAAACCCCATTAGAAAGTGTGCGTGTCACAAACCCCATTGGAAAGTGTGCGTGTCACAAACACCATTGGACAGCTTGTGTGTGTCACAATCACCATTAGACAGTGTGTGTGTCACAAAACCCATTGGATAGCGTGTGTGATGTCACAAACCCTATTGGACAGTGTGTGTGTCGCAAACACCATTAGACAGCGTGTGTGTGTCACAATCCCCATTAGACAGCTTGTGTGTCACAAGACCTATTGGACAGAGTGTGTGTGTCACAAACCCCATTGGTCAGCGTGTGTGTCACAAACCTCTTCGGATAAAGTGTGTGTCACAAACCCCATTGGACAGCGTGTGTGTCACATTCCGCATTGGACAGAGTGTGTGTCACAAACCCCATGGTACAGAGTGTGTGTCACGAACCCCATTGGACAGCGTGTGTGTTACAAGCGCCATTGGACAGAGTGTGTGTGTCACAAACCCCAATGAAAAGTGTATGTGTCACAAACCCCATTGGATAGCCTGTGTGTGTCACAAACCCTCCTGGTCAGCGTGTGTGTCACAAACCCCATTGGATAGCGTGTGTGTGTCACAAACCCCATTAGAAAGTGTGCGTGTCACGAACCCCATTGGAAAGTGTGAGTGTCACAAACACCAATGGACAGAGTGTGTGTATCACAATCAAATTGGACAGTGTGTATGTCACAAAACCCACTGGACAGCGTGTGTGCCACAATCCTCATTGGACAGCGTGTGTGTCACAAACCCCTTTGGACAGTGTGTGTGTGTCACAAACCCCATTGGACAGAGCTTGTCTCACCAACCCCCGTGGACACTGTGTGTGTCACAAACCCCATTGGACAGTGGGTGTGTCACAAACTCCACTGGAAAGCGTGTGTGTCACAAACACCCATGGACAGTGTGCGTGTCACAAACTCCGTTGGACATCGTGTGTGTCACAAAACCCTTTGGACAGTGTGTGTCACAAACCCCATTGGACAGCATGTGTGTGTCACAATCCCCATTGGACAGCATCTGTGTCACAAACCCATTGGACAGCGTTTGTGTCACAAACACCGTTGGACAGCGTGTGTGTGTCACAATCAGCATTGGACAATGTGTGTGTGTGTCACAAAACCCATTGGATAGCATGTGTGTCACAAACCCCCGTGGACACTGTGTGTGTCACGAACGCAATTGGACAGTGTGTGTGTCAAAAACCCCCCTGGACAGTGTGTGTGACAAAACCCACTGGACAGCGTGTGTGTATCACAAAAACCCAGGAGGACAGTGTGAGTGTCTCAAGCCCCATTGGACAGCGTGTCTGTGTCACAATCCCCATTGGACAGTGTGTGTGTCACAAACAGCATTGGGCAGCGTGAGTGTCACGAACTCCATTGGACAGCGTGTGTGTCACAATCACCATTGGACAGAGTGTGTGCGCCACAAACGCCATTCAAAAGTGTATGTGTCACAAACCCCATTGGATAGCGTGTGTGTTCACAAAACCCATTGGACAGCGTGGTTTTCACAAGACCCATTGTACAGAGTTTGTGTGTCACAAAGCCCATTGGACAGCGTGTGTGTCACAATCCCCATTGGACAGAGTTTGTGTCACCAACCCCCGTGGACACTGTGTGTGTCACAAATCCCATTGGACAGTGTGTGTGTCACAAACCCCATTGGACAGCGTGTGTGTGTCACAATCCCCATTGGACAGTGTGTGTGTCACAATACCCCATGGAAAGTGTGCGTGTCAGAAACCCCATTGGACATCGCGTGTGTCACAAACCCCTTTGGACAGTGTGTGTGTCACAAACCCCATTGGACAGCGTGTATGTCACAAACACCCATGGACAGTGTGCGTGTGAGAAACCCCATTGGACATCGTGTGTGTCACAAACCTCTTCGGACAATGTGTGTGTCACAAACCCCATTGGACAGCGTCTGTTTGTCCCAATCCCCATTGGACAGTCTGTGTGTCACAAACCCCATGGGAGAGAGCGTGTGTCACAAACCCCATTGGACAACGTGTGTGTCACAAGCGCCATTGTACAGAGTGTGGTGTCATAATCCCCATTGGAAAGTGTATGTGTCCAAACCCCATTGGATAGCGTGTGTGTGTCACAAACCCAAATGGTCAGTGTGTGTGTCACAAAACCCACTGGACACCGTGTGAGTTCACAAACCCCCCTGGACAGTGTGTGTGTCACAAAGCCCAGTGGACAGCGTGTGTGTCAAAACCCCATTGGACAGTGTGTGTGTCAAAAACCCACTGGACAGCGTGTGTGTCACAAACATCCATGCAAAGTGTGAGTATCACAAACCCCATTGGACAGCGTGTGTCTGTCACAATCCCTATTGGACAGTGTATGTGTCAAAAACATCATTGGATAGAGTGTGTGTGTCACAAAACCCACTGGAAACCATGTGTGTCACGAACCCCATTGGACAGGGTGTGTTTCACAAGCACCATTGGACAGAGAGTCTGTGTCACAAACCCCATTGGAAAGTGTATGTTTCACAAACCCCATTGGATAGAGTGTGTCTGTCACAAACCCTTTAGGACAGTGTTTGTCACAAAACCCACTGGACACCGTGTGTGTTCACAAACCCCATTGGACAGTGTGTTTGACACAATCCCCACTGGACAGCGTCTGTGTCACAAACCCCTTTGCACAGTGTGTGTGTCAGAAACCCCACGGGACAACGTGTGTGTGTCACAAACCCCATTGGAAAGTGTGTGTCATAAACCCCATTGGACAGTGTGTGTGTCACAAACACCATTGGACAGCATGTTTTTGTAAAAATACCCTTTGGACAGTGCGTGTGTCACAAAACCCATTGGACAGTGTGTGTGTCACAAACCGCCCTGGACAGTGTGTATGTCACAATCTCCAGTGGACAGCGTGTGTGTCAAAACCCCATTGGACAGTCTGTGTGTCACAACAACCCGTGGACAGTGTGAGTGTCACAAACCCCATTGGACAGACTGTGAGTGTCACAATCCACATTGGACAGTGTGTGTGTCACAAACATCATTGGACAGCGTGTGTGTCACAAGCCCATTGCACAGAGTGTGTCTGTCACAATCCCCATTGGAAAGTGTATGTGTCACAAACCCCATTGGATAGCGTGTGTGTGTCACAAACCCTATTGGACAGTGTGTGTGTCAAAAAATCCACTGGACAGCGTGTGTGTTCACATACCCCACTGGACAGCGTGTTTTTCACAAGACCCATTGGATAGAGTGTGTGTGTCACAAAGCCCATTGGACAGCGTGTGTGTCAGAATCCCCATTGGACAGCGTGTGTGTCACAAACACCACTGGACAGCGTGTGTGTGTCAAAATCCCCATTGGACAGTGTGTGTGTCACAAACCCCATGGGACAGAGTGTTTGTCACAAACACTATTGGACAGCGTGTGTGACAAGCCCATTGGACAGATAGTGTGTGTCACAAACCCCATTGGAAAGCGTGTGTGTTTCAAACCCCATTGAACAGTGTGTGTGTCACAAACCCCATTCGACAGCGTCTGTGTGTAACAATACCCACTGGACAGTGCGTGTGTCACAAACCCCATTGGACAGCGTGTGTGTCATAAACCCCCGTGGACACTGTATGTGTCACGAATGCCATTGGAGAGCGTGTGTGTGTCACAAACCCTATTGGACAGTGTGCGTGTCACAAAACCCACTGGACCGCGTACGTGTCATGAACCCCATTGGACAGCGTGTGTGTCACAATCCCCATTGGACACTGTGTGTCACAAACCGCATTGAACTGAGTGTGTGTGTCACAGACAGCAATGGACAGCGTGTGTGTCACAAACCCCTTTGGACAGTGTGTGTGTCACAAACACCATTGGAAAGCGTTTGTGTGTCACAATCCCCTTTGGACAGTGTGTGTGTCACAAACACCATTGGAAAGCGTGTGTGTGTCACAATCCCCTTTGGACAGTGTGTGTGTCAAAAAACCCATTGGACAGCATGTGTGTCATGAACGCAATTTGAAAGCGTGTGTGTCACAAGCACCATTTTACAGAGAGTGTGTGTCACAAACACCATTGGAATTTGTATGTGTCACGAACCCCATTGGATAGGATGTGTGTGTCACAAACCCTATTGGACAGTGTGTGTGTCACTAAACCAACTGGACAGCGTTTTTGTCACAAGCCCCATTGCACAGCGTTTGTGTCAATAACACCATTGGACAGCGTGTTTGTCACAAACACCCATGATCAGTGTGCGTGTCACAAACCCCATTGGATATCCTGTGTGTCACAAACCCCATTGGACAGCGTGTGTGTCACAATCCCCATTGGACAGCGTGTGTTTCACAAATCCCATTGGACAGAGTTTATGTCACAAACCCTATTGGACAGTGTGTGTGCAACGAACCCCATTGGATAGAGTGTGTGTCACAAGACCCATTGGACAGAGTGTGTGTGTCACAAACCCCATTGGAGAGCGTGTGTGTCACAAACCCCACTGAACATTGTGTATGTCACAAACCTCTTGGACAGCGTGTGTGTGTAACAATAACCATTGGGCAGTGTGTGTGTCACAAACCCCATTGGACAGCGTGTGTGTCACAAATCCCCCTGGACAGTGTGTGTGTCACAATCCCCAGTGTACAGTGTGTGTGTCAATACCCCATTGGACAGTGTGTGTGTCACAAAACCCACTGGACAGAGTGTGTGTCACAAACACCCATGGAGAGTGTGAGTGTCACAAACCCCATTGGACAGCGTGTGTGTCACAAACCCCTTTCGACAGTCATTTGTCACAAAAACCATTGGACAGCGTGTGTGTGTCACAATCCCCATTTGACAATTTGTGTGTCAAAATCCCATTGGACAGAGTGTGTGTGTCACAAAACTCACTGGACCGCGTGTGTGTCACGAACCCATTGGACAGCGTGTGTGTCACAAGCCCCATTGTACAGAGTGTGTGTGTCACAATACCCATTGGAAAGTGTGTGTGTCACAAAGCCCACTGGACAGTGCGTCTGTGTCACAAACTCTACTGGTCAGTGTGTGTGTCACAAATCCCATTGGACAGCGTGTAGTTTCAGAAACCCCATTGTACAGTGTGTGTCACAAATCTCATTGGACAGCGTGTGTGTCAAAAACCCCAATGGACAGTGTGTGTGTGTCACAAACTCTCCTGGTCATAGTGTGTGTCACAATCCCCGTGGGACAGTGTGTTTGTCACAATCCCCATTGGACAGTTTGAGTGTCACAAAACCCATTGGACAGAGTATTTGTGTCACAAACCCCATTTGAAAGTGTGTGTGTCACAAACCCCACTGTACAGCGTGTGTGCAACGATCCTCATTGGACAGAGTGTGTGTCACAAGACCCATGGACAGAGTATTTGTGTCATAAACCCCATTACAGTTTGTGTGTCACAAACCCCATTGGACAGTATGTGTGTCACAAACCCCATTGGACAGCGTCTGTGTGTAACAGTACCCATTGGACAGTGTGTGTGTCACAAACCCTCCTGGTCAGTGTGTGTGTCATAAACCCCATTGGACAGCGTGTAGTTTCAGAAACCCCTTTGGACAGTGTGTGTCACAAATCCCATTTCACAGCGTGTGTGTCACAAACCCCATTGAACAGCGTGTGTGCCACGAATGCCATTGGACAATGTGTGTGTCACAATCCCCATTGGACAGTGTGTGTGTCAAAAACCCCAATGGACAGCGTGTGTATGTCACAAAACCTCCTGGTCAGTGTGTGTGTCACAAACCCTATTGAAAAGTGTGTGCGTCACAAACCCCATTGGATAACGTGTGTGTGTCACAAATCCTATTGGGCAGTGTGTAGGTCACAATCCCCATTGGACACCATGAGTGTGTAACAATACCAATTGGACAGTGTGTGTGTCACAAAGCTCATTGTACAGCGTGTGTGTGTCACAAACTCTCCCGGTCAGTGTGTGTGTCACAAACCCCATTGGACAGTGTGCGTCACAAATCCCATTGGACAGCGTATGTGTCAGAAATCCCATTGGACAGAGTGTGTGTGTCACAAACCTAATTGGTAAGTGTATGTGTCACAAACCAATTGGATAGGGTGTGTGTGTCACAACCCCTCCCCGTCAGTGTGTGTGTCACAAACCCCATTGGAAAGCGTGTGTGTGTCACAAACCCTATTGGATAGCGTGTGTGTGTCTGAAACCCTATTGCACAGCGTGTGTGTCACAAAACCCACTGGAAGGCGTGTGTATCACAAATCCTCTTGGACAGCGTGTGTGTCACAAGCCCCATTGGACAGCGTGTGTGTCACAAACACCATTGGACATCATGTGTGTGTAACAATCACCATTGGACTGTGTGTGTGTCACAAAAATCATTGGACAGCATGTGTGTCACAAACCCCCGTAGACACTGTATGTGTCACAAAACCCATTGAAGAGTGTGCGTGTCAAAAACCCCTCTGGACAGCGTGTGTGTCACAATCCCCACTGGTCATAGTGTGTGTCACAATCGCCATTGTACAGTGTTGGTGTGACAAACACCATTGGACAGCATGTGTTTCATAAACCCCATTGGACAGCGTGTGTGTGTCATAATCCCCTTTGTACAGTGTTTGTGTGTAACAAACCTCTTTGGACAGCGTGTGTGTCAAAAACCCCATTGGACACCGTGTGTGTGTCACAATCCCCATTGTACAGTGTTTGTGTGTCACAAACCCCATTGGACAGAGTGTGTGTCACAAACCCCTTTGGACAGTGTGTGTGTCACAAACCCCATTGGACAGCGTGTGTGTGTCCCAATCCCATTTGGACAGTGTGTGTGTCACAAACCCCATTGGACAGCGTGTGTGTCACAAGCCCAATTGGACAGCGTGTGTGTCACAAACACCATTGGACAGCGTCTGAGTGTAACAAACCCCATTGGACAGTGTGTGTGTCACAAACCCCATTGGACAGCGTGTGTTTGTAACAACACCCATTGGACAGCGTGTGTGTCACAAACCCCATTGGACATCGTGTTTGTCACATACCCCTTTGGACAGTGTGCGTGTCACAAACCCCATTGGACATCGTGTTTGTCACAAACCCCTTTGGACATCGTGTGTGTCACAATCCCCATTGTACAGTGTTTTTGTGTCACAAACCCCATTGGACAGCGTGTGTGTCATAAACCCCATTGGACAGCGTGTGCGTGTCACAATCCCCATTGTACACTGTTTGTGTGTCACAAACCCCACTGGACAGAGTGTGTGTCAAAAACCCCTTTGGACAGTGTGTGTATCACAAACCCCATTGGAAAGTGTATGTGTCACAAACCCCACTGGATAGCGTGTGTGTGTCACAAACCCTATTGGACAGTGTGTGTTTCACAAACCCCATTGGACAGAATGTGTGTAACAAGCCCCATTGGACAGCCTGTGTTTCACAAACACCATTCAACAGCGTGTGTGTGTCACAAACACCATTGGACAGTGTGTGTGTGTAACAATACCCATTGGACAGTGTGTGTGTCACAAACCCCATTGGACAGCGTGTGTGTCACAAACCCTTCCAGATACTGTATGTGTCACAAACACATTGGACAGTGTCCGTGTCACAAACCGCTCTGGACAGCGTGTGTGTGACAATCCCCATTGGACAGCGTGTGTGTCACAAACCCTTTTGGACAGTGTGTGTATCACAAACCCCACTTGACAGTGTGCGTGTCACATAACCCATTGGACAGAGTGTGTCTGTCACAAACCCCAGTGGACAGCGTGTGTGTCTCAAACCGCATTGGACAGAGTGTGTGTTTCACAAACCCCATTGAGCAGCGTGTGTGTCACAATCCCCATTGGACAGCGTGTGTGTCAGAAACCCCATTGCACAGAGTGTGTGTTTCACAAACCCCATTGGAAAGTGTGTGTGTCACAAATCCCATTGGATAGTGTGTGTGTCACAAAACCCATTGGACAAAGTGAGTGTCACAAACCCCTTTGGACAGTGTGTGTGTCACAAACGCCATTGAACAGCATGTGTGTCTCACGAACTCCACTGGACAGCGTGTGTGTCACAAGCACCATTGGACTGCGTGTGTGTCACAAACCTCTTTGGACAGCGTGTGTGTGTCACAAACCCTATTGGACAGCGTGTGTGTCACAAACCCTCGCAGACACTGTATGTTTCACAAACCCCAGTGGACAGTGTGTGTGTCACAATCCGCATTGCACAGCGTGTGTGTCAGAAACCCCATTGGACAGAGTGTGTGTGTCACAAACCCCATTAGACATCGTGTGTGTCACAAACCCTTTTGGACAATGTGTGTATCACAAACCCCACTGGACAGTGTGCGTTTCACAAAACCCATTGGACATCATGTGTGTCACAAACCCCTTTGGAATGTGTGTGTGTCACAAACCCCATTGGACAGCGTGTTTTTCACAATCCCAATTGTACAGTGTGTATGTGTCACAAACGCCATTGGACATCGTGTGTGTCACAAACCCCTTTGGACAGTGAGAGTGTCACAAACCCCATTGTACAGCGTGTGTGTGTCACAATCCTATTGGACAGTGTGTGTGTCACTAACCCCATGGGACAGCTTGTCTTCCACAAACTCCATTAGAAAATGTGTGTGTCAAAAAACCCATAGCAAAGTGTGTGTGTAACAAACCCCATTGGACAGCGTGTTTTGTCACAAACACCACTGGACAGCGTGGGTGTCTCAAACCCCACTGGACAGGGTGTGTGTGTCACAAACCCCATTGGACAGCGTGTGTGTCATAAACCCCCGTGGACACTGTGTGTGTCACGAATGCCATTGTGCAGTGTGTGTGTCAAAAACCCCCCTGGACAGCGTGTGTGTCACAAACACCCATGGACAGGATGCGTGTCACAAACCCCATTGGAAAGTTTGTGTGTCACAAAACCCACTGGAGAGCGTGTGCGTCACAAACACCCTAGGACAGTGTGCGTGTCACCAGCCCCATTGGACAGCGTGTGTGTCAAAAACACCATTGGATATCGTGTGTGTCACAAGCCCATTGGACAAAGTGTGTGTGTCACAAGCACCATTGGACAGAGTGTGTGTGTCACAAACCCCATGGGACAGTGTGTGTGACGAACCCCATTGGACAGTGCGTGTGTCACTATCCCCATTGGACAACGTGTGTGTCACAAACCCCATTGGACAGTGTATGTGTCACAAACCCCATTGGACAGCGTGTGTGTCACAATCCTCATTGTACAGCGTGTGTGTAAAAAACTCCATTTGACAGCGTGTGTGTCACAAACCCCATTGGATAGCGTATGTGTGTCACAAACCCTATTGGAAAGAGTGTGTGTGTAAAAATATCCATTGGACATTGTGTGTGTCACAAACCCCATTGGACACCGTGTGTGTCACAAACCCCCGTGGACACTGTGTGTGTCACAAACCCCATTGGACAGTGTGAGTGCCACAAACCCCACTGGACAGCGTGTGTGTCACGAACCCCATTGAACAGCGTGTGTGTCACAAGCGCCATTGAACAGAGTGTGTGTGTCACAAACCCCATTGGAAAGTGTATGTGTCAGAAACCCCATCGGGTACCGTGAATGTGTCACAAACCCTCCTGGTCAGTATGTGTGTCAGAAAACCCATTGGACAGCATGCGGGTCACAAACTCCATTGGGCAGTGTGTGTGTAACAAACCCAATTGGTCTGCGTGTGTGTCTGAAACCCCATGGGACAGCGTTTCTGTGACGAACCCCATTGGACACCGCGTGTGTCACAATCCCCATTGGACCGCGTGTGTGTCATAAACCCCATTGGACAGAGTGTATGTGACACAAGCCCCATTGGATCGTGTGTGTGTCACAAACCCCATTGGACAGCGTGTGTGTGTCACAATCCCCATTGGACAGTGTCTGTGTCACAAACCCCATTGGACAGAGTTTGTGTCACAAACCTCATTGGACAGCATGAGTGTCACAAACCCTATTGGACAGTGTGTGTGTCACAAACCCTATTGGACAGCGTGTGTGTCAGAAACCCCACTAGACAGCGGGTGTGTGTTTAACAGTTCCCATTGGACAGTGTCTGTGTCACAAACCCCATTGGACAGAGTTTGTGTCACAAATCTCATTGGACAGCATGTGTGTCACAAACCCCATTGGACAGCGTGTGTGTGTCACAATACCCATTGGACAGTGTGTGTCACAAACCCCATTGGACAAAGTTTGTATCACAAACCCCATTGGAAAGTGTGTGTGTCACAAACACCATTGGACAGTGTGTGTGTCACAAACCCCATTGGACAGCGTGTATGTATAACAAACCCATATTGGTCAGCGTGTGTGTCACAAAGCCCATAGGAGAGTGGGTGTGTCAGATACCCCATTGGACATTGTGTGTCAAAAATCCCATTGGACAGCGTGTGTAGTCACAAACCCCATTGGACAGCGTGTGTTTCACAAACCCCTTTGGACAGTGTGTGTGTCACAAACCCCATTGGACAGCGTGTGTGTGTCACAATCCCCATTGGTCAGTGTGTCTGTGTCACAAACCTATTGGACAGTGTGTATGTCACAAACCCTATTGGACAGCGTGTGTGTCACAAACCCCACTGGAGAGTGTGTGTGCAACAATCCCCAGTGGCCAGCGTATGTGTCACAAAAACCCACGGACAGTGTGCGTGTCACAAACACCATTGGACAGCGTGTGTGTCACAAACCCATTGGACAGAGTGTGTGTCACAAACACCATTGGACAGTGTGTGTGTCACAAAACGCATTGGATAGCGTGTGTGTCACAATCCCCATTGGACAGCGTGTGTGTCAAAAACCCCATTGGACAGTTTGTGTGTTTCACAATCCCCATTGGAGAGCGTGTGTGTCACAATCCCCATTGGACAGTGTGTGTGTCACAAACCCCATTGGACAGCGTGTAGTGTCAGAATCCCCATTGGACAGTGTGTGTCACAAATCCCATTAGACAGCGTGTGTGTCACAAACCCCATTGGACAACGTGTGTGTCACAAACACCATTGGACAGTGTGTGTGTCACAAACCCCTTTGGACAAAGTGTTTGTGTCACAAACCCCATTGGACAGCGTGTAGTGTCAGAAACCTTATTGGACAGTGTGTATCACAAATCCCACAGGGCAGCGTGTGTGTGTCACAAAGCCCAGTTGACAGTGTGTGTCACAAACCCGGTTGGATAGCGTGTGTGTCACAATCACCATGGGACAACGTGTGAGTGTCACAATCCACATTGGACAGCGTGTGTGTCACAAAAGCTATTGGACAGTTTGTGTGTGTCACAATACCCATTGGATAGTGTGTGAGTCACAAACCCCATTGGAAAGAGTTTGTGTCACAAACCCATTGGACAGTGTGTGTTTCACAAAAGGCATTGGACAGTCTGTGTGTGTCACAAAACCCATTGGATAGCATGTGTGTGTCACAAACCCCATTGGACAGAGTGCGTGTGTCACAAACCCCATTGGGCAGCGTGTGTATCACAAACCCCTTTGGACAGTGTGTGTGTCAGAAACCCCATTATACAGTGCGTGTGTGTCACATTCCCCATTAGACAGCGTGTGTATCACGAATCCCATTGGACAGCGTGTGTGTCACAAGCACCTTTGGACAGAGTGTGTGTGTCACAAACCCCATTGGACAGCGTGTTTGTCACAAGCCCCTTTGGAGAGCGTGTGTGTCACAAACCCCATGGGATAGAGTGTGTGTAACAAACCCCATTGGACAGCGTGTGTGTCACAAGCCCATTTTACAGAGTGTGTGTGTCACAAAACCCACTGGACAGCGTGTGTGTCGGAGCCCATTGAACAGCGTGTGTGTCACAAGCGCCATTGCAAAGTGTGTGTGTCACAAACCCCATTGGAAAGTGTGTGTGTCACAAACCCAATTGGATAGCGTGTGTGTGTCACAAACCCCATTGGATAGCGTTAGTGTGTCACAAACCCTTTTGGACAGTGTGTGTGTCAGAAACCCCAATGGACAGCGTGTGTGTCGCAAACACCCATGGACAGTGTGCGTGTCACAAACCCCATTGGACATCGTGTGGGTCGCAATCCCCATTGGACAGCGTGTGTGTCACAAATCCCATTGGACAGCATGTGTGTCACAAGCGCCATTGGAAAGTGTGTGTGTCACAAACCCCATTGGAAAGTGTGTGTGACATAACCCCCATTTTACAGCGTGTGTGTGTCACAATCCTCATTGGACAGTGAGTGTGTGTCACAAACCCCATTGGACATCGTGTGTATCACCATCCCCACTGGACAGCGTGTGTGTCACAAACCCCATTCTACAGTGCGTGTGTGTCACAATCCCCATTGGACAGCGTGTGTGTCACAATACCCATTGGACAGCGTGTGTGTCACGAATCCCATTGGACAGTGTGTCTGTGCCACAATACCCATTGGACAGTGTGTGTGTCACAATCCCCATTGGACAGCATCTGTGTCACTAAACCCATTGGATAGCATGTTGGTCACAAACCCCATTTGAAACTGTGTGTGTCACAAACCCCATTGTACAGTGTGTGTGTGCCGCAAAACCCATTGGATAGCATGTGTGTGTCATGAACCCCATTGGACAGCTTGTGAGTCAAAAGACCCATTGGACAGAGTGTGTGTGTCGCAAACCCCTTTGGACAGCGTGTGTGTCACAAACCCAATTGGACAGTGTGTGTGTCACAAACCCCATTGGATAGCGTGTGTGTGTCACAAACCCCATTAGAAAGTGTGCGTGTGACAAACCCCATTTGAAAGTGGGTGTGTCGCACAACACATTGGATAGCATGTGTGTGTCACAAACCCCATTGGACAGAGTGTTTGTGTGACAAACCCCATTGGACAGCGTGTGTGTGTCACAAACCCCATTGGACAGCGTGTGTGTGTCACAAAACCCCTTAAATAGTATGCGTGTCACAAACCCCATTGGATATCGTGTGCGTGTCACAAACCCAATTAGAAAGTGTGCGTGTTTCAAACCCCATTGGATAGCATGTGTGTGTAACAAACCCAATTGGTCAGCGTGTGTGTCACAAACCCCATTGGATAGCGTGTGTGTGTCACAAAAAACATTAGAAAGTGTGCGTGTCGCAAACCCCATTGGAAAGTGTGTGTGTCACAAACACCATTGGATAGCGTGTGTGATGTCACAAACCCTATTGGACAGCGTGTGTGTCACGAACCCCATTGGACACCTTGTGTGTCACAAGACCTATTAGACAGAGTGTGTGTATCACAATCCCCATTGGACAGCGTGTGTGTCACAAACCCCATTGGACAGAGTGTGTGTGTCACACATCCCATTGGACAGTGTGTGTGTCACAAACTCCACTAAACAGCGTGTATGCCACAATACTCATGGACAGCGTGTGTGTCAAAAACCCCATTGGACAGAGTGCGTGTGTCACAAAGCCCATTGGACCGCGTGTGTTCACAAACCCCATTGGACAGAGTTTGTTTCACCAACCCCTGTGGACACTGTGTGTGTCACAAACCCCGTTGGACATTGTGTGTGTCACAAACCCCATTGGACATCGTGTGTTACAAACCTCTTTGGACAGTGTGTGTGTCACAAACCCCATTGGACAGCGTGTGTGCGTCACAGTCCCCATTGGACAGTGTGTGTGTCACAAACCCCATGGGACAGAGTGTGTGTCATGAACCCCATTGGACAGCGTTTGTGTGACAAGCGCCATTGGACAGAGTTTGTTTTACACAAACCCCATTCGAAATTGTATGTGCCACAATCCCCATTGGATAGCGTGTGTGTGTCACAAACTCTCCTGGTCAGTGTGTGTGCCAGAAAACCGATTGGACAGCATGCGAGTCTCAAACACCATTGGACAGTGTGTGTGTAACAAACCCAATTGGTCAGCCTGTGTGTCACAAACCCCATGGGACAGCGTGTGCGTGTCACAAACCACATTGGAAAGTGTGTTTCACAAACCCCATTGGATAGCGTGTGTGTCAAAAACCCCATTAGAAAGTATGTGTGTCACAAAACCCATTGGATAGCATGTGTGTGTCACAAGCCCTATTAGACAGTATGTATGTCACAATCACCATTGGACAGCATCTTTTTCACAAACCCCACTGGACAGAGTGTGTGTCACAAACACCATTGGACAGTGTGTGTGTGTCACAATACCCATTGGACAGTGAGTGTGTCACAAAACCCATTGGATAGCGTGTGTGTCACAAACCCCATTAGAAAGTGTATGTGTCACAAACCCCAATGAATAGCGTGTGTGTGTCACAACCCCCATGGCACAGAGCGTGTGTCACAAACCTCATTGGACAGCGTGTCATAAACCCCATTGGAAAGGGTGTGTGTGTCACAATCCCCATTGTACAGTGTGTGTGTGTCACAAACCCCATTGGACAGCGTGTGTGTCACAAACACTATTGGACAGCGTGTGTGTGTCACAATCCCCATTGGACAGTGTGTGTTTCACAAAATCCATAGGACAGCGTGTGTGTGTCACAAACACCATTGGAAAGTGTGTGTCACAAACGCCATTGGATAGCGTGTGTGTGTCAAAACCTCATTAGAAAATACGTGTGTCACAAACCCCATTGGATAGCGTCTGTGTGTCACAATCCCCATTGGACAGTGTGTGTGTCACAAAACCCATTGGATAGCGTGTGTGTCACAAACCCCATTGGACAGTGTGTGTGTCACAAACCCCTCTGGACAGTGTTAGTGTTTAACAATACCAATTATACTGTGTGTGTGTCACAAACCCCACTAGACAGTGTTACTGTTTAACAATACCCATTATACAGTGTGTGTGTCACAAACACCATTAGACAGCGTGTGTGTCACAAACACCCGTGGACACTGTGTGTGTCACGAACGCCATTGGACAGTGTGTGTGTCACAACCCCCCCTGGACAGTGAGTGTGTCAAAACCCCTTTGGGCAATGTGTGTGTGACAAAACCCACTGGACAGCGTGTGTGTAACAAACACCCATGGACACTGTGAGTGTCACAAACCCCATTGTACAGCGTGTGTGTCACAAACCCCATTGGACAGTGTGTGTGTGTCAAAAACCCTATTGGATAGCGTGTGTGTGTCAAAAACACTACTGGACAGTGTGTGTGTAACAAAACCCACTGGACAGCGTGTGTGTCAGAAAACCCATTGGACAGCATGTGTATCAAAATAAACATTGGACAGAGTGTGTGTGTCACAAACCCCATTGTACAGTGTGTGTGTCATAAACCCCATTGGAAAGTGTATGTGTCTCAAACAGCATTGCATAGCGTGTGTGTGTCAAAAACCCCATTGGACAGCGTGTGTGTCACAAACCCTATTGGACAGTGCGTGTGTCACAAACACCATTGGACAGCGTGTGTGTCACAAGCACCATTGGACAGCGTGTGTGTCACAAGCCTATTGGACAGAGTGCGTGTGTCACAAAACCCACTCGACAGCGTGTGTGTCACGAACCCCATTGGACAGCCTGTGTGTCACAAGCACCATTGGACAGAGTGTGTGTGTCAGAAACCCCTTTGGAAAGTGTATGTGTCACAAACCACATTGGATAGCGTGTGTGTGTCACAAAGCCTATTGGATAGTGTGGGTAGTCACAAAACCCACTGGAGAGCGTGTGTGTCACAAACCCCATTGGACAGCGTGTGTGTAACAAACCTCTTTGGACAGTGTATGTGTGTCACAAACCTCCTGGTCAGTGTGTGTGTCAGAAAACCCATTGGACAGTGTATGTGTCAGAAAACCCATTGGACAGTGTGTGTGTGTCACAAACCCCATTGGACAGCATGTGTGTCACAAACCCCATTGGACAGCGTGTGTGTGTCACAAATCCCATTGGACAGCGTGTGTGTCACAAACCCCCGTGGACACTGTGTGTGTCACGAACGCCATTGGACAGTGTGTGTGTCACAAACCCCCCTGGACAGTGTGTGTGTCAAAACCCCTTTGGGCAGTGTGTGTGTGACAAAACCCACTGGACAGCGTGTGTGTAACAAACACCCATGGACACTGTGAGTGTCACAAACCCCATTGAATAGCGTGTGTGTCACAAACCCCTTTGGAGAGTGTGTGTGTCACAAACCCCATTGGACAGCGTGTGTGTGTCAGAATCCCCATTCGACAGTGTGTGTGTCACAAACACTATTGGACAGCGTGTGTGTCACAAGCCTATTGGAGAGTGTGTGCGTCACAATACCCATTGGACAGTGTGTGTGCCACAAACCCCATTGGACAGAGTTTGTGTCACAAACCCCATTGGACACCGTTTGCGTCATAAACCCCATTGGGCAGAGTGTGTGTCAAACCACATTGGACAGAGTGTGTATCACAAACCCCATTGGACAGAGTGTGTGTGACAAACCCCATTGGACAGTGTATGTATCACAAACCCCATTGGTCAGAGAGTGTGACACAAGCGCCACTGGACAGAGTGTGTGTGTCACAAACCATATTGTACATGTGTTTGTCACAAGCCCTTTGGACAGAGTGTGTGTGTCACAAAACTTACATCACAGCGTGTGTGTCACGAATCCCATTGGACAGCATGTGTGTCACACGCACCTTTGGAAAGAGTGTGTGTGTCACAAAACCCATTGGAAAGCGTATGTGTCACAAACCCCATTGGACAGCGTGTGTGTGTCACAATCCTTATTGGACAGCGTTTGTGTAACAAACCCCATTGGACAGTGTGTGTGTAACAAACCTCTTTGGACAGCGTGTGTGCGTCACAATACCCATTGGACAGTGTGTGTGTCACAAACCCCATTGGACAGATTTTGTGTCACAAACCCCATTGACAGCGTGTGTTTCAGAAACACCATTGGACTGTGTGTGTGTCACAAACCCATTGGACAGAGTGTTTGTGTCTCAAAACCAACTAGACAGCATGTGTGTCATGAACCCCATTGGACAGTGTGTGTTTCACAAACCCCTTTTGACAGCGTGTGTGTGTCACGAATCCCATTGGACAGCGTGTGTGTCACAAACCCCATTGGACAGTGTGTGTGTCACAAACCCCATTGGATAGCGTGTGTGTGTCAAAAACCCCATTGGATAGCGTGTGTGTGTCAAAAACACTACTGGACAGTGTGTGTGTAACAAAACCCACTGGACAGCGTGTGTGTCAGAAAACCCATTGGACAGTGTGTGTGTGTCACAAACCCCATTGGACAGCGTGTGTGTCACAAACCCCATTGGACAGCGTGTGTGTGTTACAAATCCCATTGGACAGCGTGTGTGTCACAAACCCCATTGGACAGCGTGTGTGTGTCACAAACACCATTGGACACTGTGTGTGTCACAAACTCCATTGGACAGCCTGTGTGTGTCACAATCCCCATTGGACAGTGTGTGTGTAACAAACCCCATTGGACATCGTGTGTGTGTCACAATACTCATTGGTCAGCAAGTGTGTCACAAGACCATTGGACAGAGTGTGTGTGTCACAAAACCCACTGCACAGCGTGTGTGTGACAAACACTATTGGACAGTGTGTGTGTCAAAAACCCCATTGGACATCGTGTGTGTGTCACAATACTCATTGGTCAGCAAGTGTGTCACAAGACCATTGGACAGAGTGTGTGTGTCACAAACCCCATGGCACAGCGTGTGTGTGTCACAAACCCCATTGGAAAGTGTGTGTGTCACAAACCCCATCGGAAAGTGTGTTTGTCACAAACCCCATTGGATAGCGTGGGTGTGTCACAAACCCTACTGGACTGTGTGTGTGTCACAAGCCTCATTAGACAGCCTGTGTGTAGTCACAGTCGCCATTGGACAGTGTGTGTGTCACAAAACCAATTGTATAGCGTGTGTGTGTTACAATCCCCATTAGAAAGTGTGTGTGTCACAAACCCTATTGGACAGTGTGTGTGTCACAAAACCCACTGGACTGCGTATGTGTCACGAACCCCATTGGACAGCGTGTGTGTCACAATCCCCATTGGACACTGTGTGTCACAAACCGCATTGAACAGAGTGTGTGTGTCACAGACAGCAATGGACAGCGTGTGTGTCACAAACCCCTTTGGACAGTGTGTGTGTCACAAACACCATTGGACAGCGTGTGTGTCATGAAAGCAATTTGAAAGCGTGTGTGTCACAAGCACCATTTTACAGAGAGTGTGTATCACAAACACCATTGGAATGTGTATGTGTCACGAACCCCGTTAGATAGGATGTGTGTGTCACAAACCCTATTGGACAGTGTGTGTGTCACTAAACCCACTGGACAGCGTTTTTGTCACAAGCCCCATTGGACAGCGTGTGTGTCAAAAACACCATTGGACAGCGTGTTTGTCACAATACCCATTGGACAGCGTGTTTGTCACTAACCCCATTGGACAGAGTTTATGTAACAAACCCTATTGGACAGAGTTTATGTCACAAACCCTATTGGACAGTGTGTGTGCAACGAACCCCATTGGTAAGAGTGTGTCTCACAAGACCCATTGGACAGAGTTTGTGAGTCAAAAACCCCATTGGACATCGTGTGTATCACCATCCCCATTGGACATCGTGTGTGTCACAAACCGCATTGGACAGCGTGTGTGTGTCACAATCCCCATTAGAGACCGTGTTTGTCACAAACCGCATTGGACAGCGTGTGTGTGTCACAATCCCCATTAGAGACCGTGTTTGTCACAAACACCATTAGACAGCGGGTGTGTGTCACAAACACAATTGGACAGCGTGTGTGTGTCACAATCCTATTGGACAGTGTGTGTGTCACAAACCCCATGCGACAGAGTGTGTGTCATAATCCCCATTGGACAGTGTGAATGTCACAAACCCCACTGGATAGTGTGTGTGTCACAAACCCCATTAGAAATTGTGTGTGTCACAAACTCCATTGGATAGCATTTGTGTGTCACAAACCCCATTGAACAGTATGTGTGTCACGAATCCCATTGAACAGCGCGTGTGTCACAATCCCCATTGGACAGCCTGTGTGTCAAAACCCAAATGGACAGTGTGTGTGTCGCAAAACCCACTGGACAGAGTGTGTGTGTCACAATCCCCTTTGGACCGTGTGTGTGTCACAAACCCCATTGTATAGCGTGTGTGTGTCACAAACCCCATTAGAAAGTGTGCGTGTCATAAACCCCATTGGATAGAATGTGTGTGTCACGAACCCTATTGGACAGTATGTATGTCACAATCCCCGTTGCACAGCGTCTGTGACACAAACCCATTGGACAGCGTGTGTGTGCCACAATCCCCATTGGAAAGTGTATGTGTCACAAAACCCATTGGATACCGTGTGTGTGTGTCTCAAAACCTTTTGGACAGTGTGTGTGTCAGAAACCCCACTGGACAGCGTGTGTGTCACAAACACCCATGGACAGTGTGCGTGTCACAAACCCCATTGGACATCGTGTGTGTCACAAACCCCATTGGGCAGTGTGTGTGTCACAAATCCCATTGGACAGAGCGTATGTGTCATAAACCCCATAGGAAAGTGTGTGTCTCACAAAGCCCATTGGATAGTGTGTGTGTGTCACAAACCCTATTGGACAGTGTATATGTCACAATCCCCATTGGACAGCGTCTGTGTCACAAACACCATTGGACAGCGTGTGTGTGTCACAATCCCCATTGGACAGTGTGTGTGTCACAAAACCTATTGGATAGCGTGAGTGTCACAAACCCCATTAGAAAGTGTGCGTGTCACAAACCCCATTGGATAGTGTGTGTGTGTCACAAACCTTATTGGACAGTGTGTGTCACAAGACCCATTGGACAGAGTGTGTATGTCACAAACCCCATTGGACAGCGTGTGTAACAATCCCCATTGGACAGCGTGTGTGTCACAAACCCCATTGGACAGAGTGTGTGTGTGACACACCCCATTGGACAGCGTGTGTGTCACAAGACCCATTGGACAGTGTGTGTGTCACAAACACCATTGGACAATCTGTGTGTGTATCAATACTCATTGCACAGTGTGTGTGTCACAAACCCCATTGGACAGCGTGTGTGTCACTAACCCCCGTGGACACTGTGTGTGTCACAAACCCCATTGGAAAGCGTGTGTGTTTCACAAAAGCCATTAAACATTGGATAGCGTGTGTGTGCCACAAACCCCATTAGAAAGTGTGAGTGTCACAGATCACATTTGAAAGTGTGTGTGTCAAAATCCCCATTGGACAGTGTATGTGTCACAAAACCCATTGGATAGCGTGTGTGTCACAAACCCCATTAGAAACTGTGTGTCTCACAAACCCCATTGGATAGCGTGTGTGTCATAAACACTATTGGACAGTGTGTGTGTCACAAACCCCATTGGACAGCTTGTGTGTCACAATCCCCATTGGACAGCGTCTGTGTCACAAACACCCATGGACACTGTGCGTGTCACAAACCCCATTGGACAGCGTGTGTGTCACAAACCGTTTTGGACAGTGTGTGTGTGTCACAAACCCCTTTAGACAGACTGTGTGTGACAAACCCCACCGGACAGAGTGTGTGTCACAAACCCCATTGGACAGTGTGTGTGTCACAAACCCCCGTGGACACTGTGTGTGTCATAAACCCCACTGGACAGCGTGTGTGTCACAAACTCCTTTGGACAGTGTGTGTGTCACAAACCCCATTGGACCGTGTGTATGTCACAATCCCCATTGGACAGCATCTGTGTCACAAACCCCATTGGACAGTGTGTGTGTCACAAACACCATTGGACAGCGTGTGTGTGTCACAATCCCCATTGGACAGTGTTTGTGTCACAAAACCTATTTGATATAGTGTGTGTCACAAACCCCATTGAATAGCGTGTGTGTGTCACAAAGCCTATTGGATAGCGTGTGTGTCACAAGACCCATTGGACAGAGTGTGTGTGTGGCATACCCCATTGGACAGCGTGTGTGTCATAACCCCCACTTTACAGCATGTGTGTGTCACAATCCCCATTGGACAGTGTGTGTGTGTCACATTCCCCATTGGACAGCGTGTATGTCACAATACCCATTGGACAGAGTGTTTGTGTCACAAAACCCACTGGACAGCGTGTGTGTCACGAATCCCATTAGACAGCGTGTGTGCCATAAGCACCATTGGACAGGGTGTGTGTGTCACAAACCCCATTGGAAAGCGTATGTGTCACAAACCCCGTTGGATAGCGTGTGTGTGTCACAAACTCCAAAGACATCGTGTGTGTCACAAGCCACATAGAACAGCGTGTGTGTCACAAACACCATAGGACAGCGTGTGTGTGTATTAATACCCATTGGACAGTGTGTGTGTCACAAACCCCATTGGAAAGTGTATGTGTCACAAACCCCACTGGATAGCTTGTGTGTGTTGCAAACCCTCCTGGTCAGTGTGTGTGTCACAAAACCCATTGGATAGCATGCTCGTCACATACAACATGGGACAGTGTGTGTGTAACAAAACCAATTTGTCAGCGTATGTGTCACAAACCCCTTTAGAAACTGTGTGTGTCACAAACCCCGTTAGAAAGTGTGCATGTCAAAATCCCCTTTGAAAGTGGGTGTGTCACAAACCCCATTGGATATCATGTGTGTGTCACAAAACCTATTGGAGAGTGTGTGTCTCACAAACAATACTGGACAGCGTGTCACAAACCCCACTGGATAGCATGTGAGTGTGTCACAATCCCCATTGGACAGCGTGTAGTGTAAGAAAGCCCATTGGACAGTGTGTGTCACAAATCCAATTGGACAGCTTGTGTGTGTCACAAAGCCCATTTGACAGAGTGTGCTTCACAAAGACCATTGGACAGTGTGTGTGTCACAAACCCCACTGGACAGCGTGTGTGTGTCACAAACCCTCCTGGTCAGTGTGTATTTCACAAACCCCATTGGAAAGTGTGTGTGCCACAAATCCCATTGCTTAGCGTGTGTGTGTCACAAACTCCATTATAAAGTAGTGCGTGTTCACAAACCCCACTGGATAGCGTGTGTGTGTCACCAACCCTATTGGACAGTGTGTAGGTCACAATCCCCATTGGACAGCGTCTGTGTCACAAACACCATTGGACAGCGTGTGTATCACTAACACCATTGCACAGCGTGTGTGTGTCACAATCCCCATTGGACAGTTTGTGTGTCACAAACCCCATTGGATAGCGTGTGTTTCACAAACCCCAGTTGAAAGTGTGTGTGTCACAAACCCCAACGGATAGCATGTGTGTGTCACAAACCCAATCGGACAGTGTGTATGACAACATCCCCATTGGACAGCGTCTGTGTCACTAACCCCATTGCCAGCGTGTGTGTCACAAACACCATTGGACAACGTGTGTGTGTCACAAACCCTCTTGGACATTGTTTGTATCACAAACCCCACTGGACAGCGTGTCTGTCACGAACCCCTTTGGACAGCTTGTGTGTCACAAGCCCCATTGGACAGAGTGTGTGTGTCACAAACCCCATTGGACAGCGTGTGTGTCACAAACCCCATTGGACAGCGTGTGTGTCACATTCACCATTGGACAGCGTGTGTGTGTCACAATCCCCATTGAACAGTGTGTGTGTCACAAAACGCATTGGATAGTGTGTGTGTCACAATCCCCATTAGAAAGCGTGTGTGTCACAAACCCCATTGGACAGCTTGTGTGTCACAAAACCCATTGGATAGCGTGTGTGTGTCACAAACCCCATTAGACAGCGTGTAGTGTCAGAAACCCCATTGGTCAGTGTGTGTCAGAAACCCCATTGGACAACGTGTGTGTGCCACAAACCCTCCTGGTCAGTGTGTGTGTCACAAGCCCCATTGGAAAGTGTGTGTGTCACAAACCAAACTGGAAATTGTGTGTTCCACAAATCCCATTGCATAGCGTGTGTGTGTCACAAACTACATTATAATGTAGTGCGTGTTCACAAACCCCACTGGATAGCGTCTGTGAGTCACAAACCCTATTGTACAGTGTGTATGTCACAATCCCCATTGGACAGCGTCTGTGTCACAAACCCCATTGGACAGCGTGTGTGTCACAAACCCCATTGGACAGTGTGTCTGTGTCACAATACCCAATGGACAGTGTGTGTGTCACTATCCCCATTGGACAGCGTGTGTGTCACAAACACCATTGGACAGCATGTGTGTGTCACATTCCCCATTGGACAGTGTATGTTCACAAAACCCTTTGGATAGCGTGTGTGTCACAAACCCCATTGGATAGCGTGTGTGTCACAATCCCTATTGGATAGAAGGTGTGTCACAAATCCCATTGGACAGAGTTTGTGTCACAGACCCCATTGGACAGCGTGTGTGTCAGGAACCCCATTGGACAGCGTGTGTGTCACAAGCGCCATTGGAAAGTGTGTGTGTCACAAACCCCATTGGAAAGTGTGTGTGTCATAACCCCCATTTTACAGAGTGTGTGTGTCACAATCCTCATTGGACAGAGTGTGTGTCACAAACCCCATTGGACATCGTGTGTATCACCATCCCCATTGGACAGCGTGTGTGTCACAAACCCCTTTGATCAGCGTGTGTGTCACAAACACCTATGGACAGTGTGCATGTCACAAACCCCATTGGACATCGTGTATGTCACAAACCCTTTTGGACAGTGTGTGTGTCACAAATACCCATGGACAGTGTGCATGTCACAAACCCCATTGGACATCGTGTGTGTGTCACAAACCCCATTAGAAAGTGTGCATGTCACAAATCCCATTTGAAAGTGTGTGTTTCAAAAACCCCATTGGATAGCGTGTGTGTGTCACAAACCCCATTAGAAAATGTGCGTGTCACAAACCCCACTTCATAGCATGTGTGTGTCACAAACCCCATTAGAAAGTGTGCGTGTCACAAACCCCATTGGATAGAATGTGTGTGTCACAAACCCTATTGGACAGTGTGTATGACACAATCCCCATTGGACAGCGTCTGTGTCACTAACCCCATTGGACAGCGTGTGTGTCACAAACACCTTTGGACAACGTGTGTGTGTCACAAACCCTCCTGGACAGTGTTTGTGTCACAAACCCCACTGGACAGCGTGTCTGTCACGAACCCCTTTGGACAGCTTGTGTGTCACAAGCCCCATTGGACAGAGTGTGTGTGTCACAAACCCCTTTGGACAGTGTGTGTGTCACAATCCCCATTTGACAGCGTGTGTGTCACAAACCCCATTGGACAGAGTGTGTGTGTCACAAACCCCTTTGCACAGCGTGTCTGTC
Source organism: Columba guinea (assembly GCA_032206185.1). NCBI lineage: Eukaryota > Metazoa > Chordata > Aves > Columbiformes > Columbidae > Columba > Columba guinea. The sequence goes on along the minus strand of JAVLUU010000064.1, from coordinate 1,894,348 downwards.
ATAAACCCCATTGGACAGCGAGTGTGTGTCACAATCCCCATTGGACAGTGTGTGTGTCAGAAACCCCATGAGACAGACTGTGTGTCACCAACACAATTGGACAGCGTTTATGTCAAAAGCCCATTGGACAGAGTGTGTGTGTCACATAACCCACTGGACAGTGTGTGTGTCACGAACCCCATTGAACAGCGTGTGTGTCACTAGCACCATTGGACAGAGTGTTGTGTCACAAACCCCATTGGAAAGTGTATGCGTCACAAACACCATTGTATAGCGCGTGTGTGTCACAAACCCTATTGAAAAGTGTGTGTGTCGCAAAACCCACTGGACCGCCTGTGTGTCACAAACCCCATTGGACAGCGTGTGTGTCACAAACCCCGCTGGACAGAGTGTATGTGCCAAAAACCCCACTGGACAGCGTGTGTGTCACAAACCCCATTGGGTAGCGTGTGTGTATAACAAACCCTATAGGATAGCGTGTGTGTCACAAACCCCATTAGAATGTGTGCGTGTCGCAATCCCCATTGAATAGCGTGTGTGTGTCACAAATATATTGGACAGTGTGTAGGTAACAATCCCCATTGGACAGCGTGTGTGTCATATACCCCATTGGACAGCGTGTGTGTGTCACAATTCCCATTGGACAGAGTGTGTGTCACAAACCCCATGGGGCAGACTGTGTGTCACAAACACTATTGGACCGCGTTTGTGCCACAAGCCCATTGGACAGAGTGTGTGTGTCAGAAAACCCACTGGACAGTATGTGTGTCATGAACCCCATTGGACAGCGTGTGTGTCACAAACCCCATTGGACAGTGTGTGTGTGTCACAATACCCATTGGACAGGGTATGTGTCACAAACTCCATTGGACAGAGTGTGTGTGTGAAAAACCCCATTGGACAGCGTGTGTGTCATAACCCCCATTTCACAGCGTGTGCCTCACAAACCCCTTTGGCCAGTGTGTGTGTCACAAACCCCATTGGACAGCGCGTGTGTGTTACATTCCCCGTTGGACAGCGTTTGTGTCACAAACCCCACTGGATAGCGTGTGTGTCACAAACCCCACGTGACAGCGCAATGTGTCATGAACCCCATTGGACACCTTGTGTGTCACAAGACCCTTTGGACGAAGTGTGTGTTTCACAAACCCCATTGGACAGCATCTGTGTCAAAAACCCTATTGGACAGCGTGTGTGTCACAAACACCATTAGACAGCGTTTGTGCGTTACAATACCCATTGGACAGTGCGTGTGTCACAAAACCCATTGGATAGCGTGTGTGTTACAAACCCCATTAGAAAGTATGTGTGTCACAAACCCCATTGAACAGTGTGTGTGTCACAAACCCCACTGGACAGCGTGTGTGTCACGAACCCCATTGGACAGCGTGTGTGTCACAATACCCATTGGAGAGAGTGTATGTGTCACAAAACCCATTGGATAGCGTGTGTGTCACTAACCCCATTGGATAGCGTGTGTGTCACTAACCCCATTTGATAGAGTGTGTGTGTCACAATCCCCATTGGACAGTTTGTGTGTGTCACAAAACCCTTTGGACAGACTGTGTGTCACAAACACTATTAGACAGATTTTATGTCACAAACCCATTGGACAGAGTGTGTGTGTCACAAAACCCACTTGACAGAGTATGTGTCACAAACACCATTGGACAGTGTGTGTGTCACAAACCCCTTTGGACAGCGTGTGTGTGTCACAAACCCTCCTGGTTAGTGTGTGTGTCACAAACCCCATTGGACAATGTGTTTGTCACAAACCCCATTGGAGAGCGTGTGTGTTACAAACCCCATGGGACAGAGTGTGTGTGTCACAAACAACATTATAAAGTGTGCGTGTCACAAACCCCATTGGATAGCCTGTGTGTGTCACAAACCCCATTGGACATTGTGTAGGTCATAATCCCCATTGGACAGCGTCTGTGTCACAAACCCCATTGGACAGCGTTTTTTGTCACAAACACCACTGGACATCGTGTGTGTGTAACAATACCCATTGGACAGTGTGTGTCACAAACTCCACTGGACAGCGTGTGTAGTCACAAACACCCATGGACATTCTACGTGTAACAAACCCCATTGGACAAAGTTTGTACCGCAAACCCCATTGGAAAGTGTGTGTGTCACAAAACCCATTGGACAGTGAGTGTGTCACAAACCCCATTGGACATCGTGTGTGTCACAAACCCTTTTGGACAGTGTGTGTCTCACAAACCCCACTGGAGAGCGTGTGTGTCACAAACACCCATTTACAGTGTGCGTATCACAAACCCCATTGGACATCATGTGTGTCACAAACCCCTTTGGAAAGTGTGTGTGTCACAAACCCCATTGGACAGGGTGTGTGTGTCACAATCCCCATTGGACAGTGTTTGTGTGTCACAAACCCCATTGGACATCGTCTGTGTCACAAACCTCTTTAGACAGTGTGTGTGTAACAAACCCACTTGGACAGCGTGTGTGTGTCACAATACCCACTGGACAGTGTGTGTGTCACAAAACCCATGGGACAGCGTTTGTGTAACAAGCGATATTGGACAGAGTGTGTGTGTCACAAACCCCAATGGAAAGTGTATGTGTCACAAAACCTATTGGATAGCATGTGCATGTTACAAACCCCTTTGGAACGTGTGTGTGTCACATACGCCATTGGATAGCGTGTGTGTGTCACAAACCCCACTGGACAGCGTGTGTGTCACGAACCCCATTGGACAGCTTGTGTGTCACAAGACCCATTGGAAAGCCTGTGTGTGTCACAAAACCCATTGGACAGCGTGTGTGTTACAAACCCCATTGGACAGTGTGTGTGTGTCACAAACCCCATTGGTCATCGTGTGTTTCACAAACCCCTTTGGAGAGTGTGTGTGTGACACAATCCCCTTTGGACAGTGTGTGTGTCACGAACCCCATTGAACAGCGTGTGTGTCATAAACCCCATTGGACAGCGAGTGTGTGTCACAATCCCCATTGGACAGTGTGCGTGTGTGTCACAAACACCCATGGACAGTGTGCGTGTCACAAACCCCATTGGACAGCGTGTGTGTGTCACAAACCCCATTGGACAGTTTTTGTGTGTCACAAACCCCATTGGACAGCGTCTGTGCCACAAACCCCTTTGGACAGAGTGTTTGTCACAAACCCCATTGGACAGAGTGTGTGTGTCACAAATCCCATTGGACAGCGTGTGTGTCACAAACCACTTTGGACAGTGTTTTTGGCAAAAACCCCATTGGACTGCGTGTGTGTTGACACAATCCCCTTTAGACAGTCTGTGTGTCACGAACCCCATTGGACAGAATGTGTGTCATAAACCCCATTGGACAGCGTGTGTGTGTCACAAACCCTATTGGACAGTGTGTGTGTCACAAACCCCATTGGAGAGTGTGTGTGATGTCACAATCCGCATTGGACAGCGTGTGTGTCACAAGCCCCATTGGACAGCGTGTGTGTCACAAGCACCATAGGACATCGTGTGTGTGTAACAATACCCATTGGACAGTGTGTGTGTCACAAACCCCATTGTACAGCGTGTGTGTCACAAACCCCCGTAGACACTGTGTGTGTCACAAACACCATTGGACAGTGTGTGTGTCACAAACCCCATTGGACAGCGTGTCTGTCACAAACCCCCGTAGACACTGTGTGTGTCACAAACCCCATTGGACAGTGTGTGTGTCACAAACCCCACTGGACACCGTGTGTGTCACAATCCCCATTGGACAGTGTTTGTGTGTCACAAACCCCATTGGACATCATGTGTGTCACAAACCGCATTAGAAAGTGTGCGTGTCACAAACACCATTGGAAAGTGTGTGTGTCAGAAACCCCATTGGACAGGGTGTGTGTCACAAACCCCATTGGAGAGCGTGTGTGTCACAAACCCCATTGGAAACTGTGTGCGTCACAAACCCATTTGGATAGCGTGTGTGTGTCACAAACCCCATTAGAAAGTGTGCGTGTCAGAAATCCCATTGGATAGCATGTGTGTGTCACAAAACCTATTGGACAGTGCGTTTGTCACAATCCCCATTGGACAGCGTCTGTGTCACAATCCCCTTTGGACGGCGTGTGTGTCACAATCCCCATTGGACAGTTTATGTGTGTCACAAACCCCATTGGACAGCGTGTCTGTGTCACAATCCCCATTGGACAGGTTATGTGTGTCACAAACCCCATTGGAAAGTGTATGTGTCACTAACCCCATTGGATAGCGTTTGCGTCACAAACACCGAAGTACAGTGTGCGTGTGACAAACCCCATTTGACATCGTGTGTGTCACATACCCCATTGGACAGCGTGTGTGTGTCACAATCCCCACTAGACAGTGTGTGTGTCACAAACCCCATGGGACAGACTGTTTGTCAGAAAGACTATTGGGCAGCGTGTGTGTCACAAGCCCATTGGACAGAGTTTGTGTGTCACAAAACCCACTGGACAGCGTGTGTGTCACGAATACCATTGGGCAGCGTGTGTGTCACAAGCACAATTGGAGAGAGTGTGGTGTCACAAACCACTTTGGAAAGTGTACGGGTCACAAACCCCATTGGATAGCGTGTGTGTGTCACAAAACCCACTGGACAGAGTGTGTGTTCAGAAACCCCATTGGACAGCGTTTGTGTCACAAGCCCCATCGTACAGCGTGTGTGTTTCACAAGCGCCATTGAATAGAATGTGTGGGTCACAAACCCCATTAGAACGAGTGCGTGTTAAAAATCTCATTTGAAAGTGTGCATGTCACAAACCCCATTGGACAGCGTGTTTTCCGAACCCCATTGGACAGCTTGTGTGTCACAAGACCCATTGGACAGAGTGTTTGTGTCTCAAACCACATTGGACAGCGTGTGTGTCACAAACCCCATTGGACAGAGTGTGTGTTTCACAAAACCCATTGGACAGCGTGTGTGTCACAATCCCGACTGGATAGTGTGTGTGTCACAAAACCCACTGGACAGCGTGTGTGTCACAAAACACATCGAACAGCGTGTGTGTCACAAGCCCCATTGGACAGCGTGTGTCGTCACAAACACCATTGGACAGCGTGTGTGTGTAAAAATAACCAATGCACAGTGTGTGTGTCACAAACACCGCTGGACTGCGTGTGTGTCACAAACACACATGGATAGTGTGTGTGTAAGACACCCAATTGGTCAGCGTGTGTTTCACAAACCCCATGGGACAGTGTGTGTGTGTCACAAACCCCATTGGAAAGTGTGTGTGTCACAAACCCCATAGGAAAGTGTGTGTGTCACAAACCCCATTGGATAGCGTGTGTGTGTCACAAACCCCATTAGAAAGTGTGCGTATCACAAATTCAATTGGAAAGTGTGTGTGTCACAAACCCCATTGGACAGTGTATTTGTGTCACAAACCCATATTGGACAGCGTGTGTTTCACAAACCCCATTGGACAGCTTGTGTGTGACAAGACCCATTAGACAGAGTGTGTGTGTCAGAAACCCCGTTGGAGAGCGTGTGTGTCACAAAACCCATTGGACAGCGTGTGTGTAACAAAAACCCCATTGAACAGCGTGTGTATCACAAGCCCTATTGGACAGCGTGTGTAGTCAAAAACCCCATTCGACAGCGTGTGTGTGACACAATCTCCTTTGCACAGTCTGTGTGTCACAATACCCATTGGACAGTGTGTGTGTCACAAACCGCATTGGACAGTGTGTGTCTCACAAACCCCATTGGACAGAGTTTGTGTCACAAACCCTATTGTACAGCGTGTGTTTCACAAACACCATTGGACAGTGTGAGTGTCACAAACCCCATTGGACAGTGAGTGTGTGTCACAAACCCTCTTGGTCAGTGTGTGTGTCACAAACCCCATTTTACAGCGTGTGTGTCACAAACCCCATTGGACAGTGAGTGTGTAACAAACCCAATAGTTCAGCATGTGTGTCAAAGACCCCATGGGACAGCGTGTGTGTGTCACAATCCCCATTGAACAGTGTGTGTGTCATAAAACCCATTGGATAGCGTGTGTGTCACAAACCCCATATGAAAGTGTGTGTGACACAAACCCCATTGGAGAGCGTGTGTGTGTCACAAACCCTATTGGGAAGTGTGTGTGTCACAAACCCCATTGTACAGCGTGTGTGCAACGAACCCCATTGGACAGCCTGTGTGTCACAAGACCCATTGGACAGAGTGTGTGTGTCACAAACCCATTGGACAGCGTGTGTGTCACAAACCCCATTGGACAGCGTGTGTTTCACAAACCCGCGTATACACTGTGTGTGTCACAAACCCCATGGGACAGTGTGTGTGTCTCAAACCCCACTGGACAGTGTGTGTGTCACAAACACCCATGTACAGTGTGCGTGTCACAAACCCTATTGGACATCGTGTGTGTCACACACCCGTTTGGCCAGTGTGAGTGTCACAAACCCCACTGTACAGCGTGTGTGTCACAAACCCCTTTGGACAGTGTGTGTGTCACTAACCCCATTGGACATCGTGTGTGTCACAAACACCTTTGGACAGTGTGTGTGTCACAAACCCCATTGGACTGCGTGTGTGTGTCACAATCCCCATTGGACAGTGTGTGTGTGTCACAATCCCCATTGGACAGAGTGTGTGTGACAAACACTATTGGACAGCGTGTGTCTCACAAGCCCTTTGGACAGAGTGTGTGTGTCACAAACCCCATGGGACAGCGTGTTTGTGTCACTAACCCCATTATAAAGTGTGTGTGTCACAAACCCCATTGGACAACGTGTGTGTCACAAACCCCCGTGGACGCTGTGTGTGTCACCAACGCCATTGGACAGTGTGTGTGTTAGAAACCCCACTGGACAGTGTGTGTGTCACAATCCCCAGTAGACAGTGTGTGTGTAGAAAACCCCAATGGACAGCGTCTGTGTGTCACAAACGCCACTGGACAACGTGTGTGTCACAAGCCCATTGGACAGAGTGTGTGTGTTACAAAACCCACTGGACAGAGTGTGTGTCACGAACGCCATTAGACAGCGTGTGTGTCCCAAGCACCATTGGACACAGCGTGTGTGTCACAATCCGCATGGGACAGCTTGTGTGTCACAAACACCATTGGACATGGTGTGTGTGTAACAATATCCATTGGACAGTGTGTGTGTCACAAACCGCATTGGACATCGTGTGTGTCAACAACCCCCATGGACACTGTGTGTGTCACAAAACCCATTGGAGAGATTGTGTGTCACAAATCCCATTAGACATCATGTGCGTCACTAACCCCTTTGGACATCGTGTGTGTCACAAGCGGCTTTGGACAGTGTGTGTGTCACAATCCCCATTGGAGTGCGTGTGTATCACAAACCCCTTTGCACAGCGTGTGTGTCACAATCCCCATTGGACAGCGTGTGTGTCAGAAACCCCATTGGACAGAGTGTGTGTGTCACAAACCCCATTAGACAGTGTGTGTGTCACAAACCCCATTGGACAACGTGTGTGTGTCACAATCTCCATTGTACCCTTCGGACAGCGTGTGTGTCATAAACCCCATTGGACAGCGTGTGTGTGCCACAGTCCCCATTGTACAGTGTTTGTGTGTCACAAACCCCATTGGACAGCGTGTGAGTGTCACAATCCCCATTGGATAGTGTGTTTGTCACAAACCCCATTGGACAGAGTGTGTGTCACGAACCCCATTGGACAGCGTGCGTGTCACAAGAGCCATTGGAAAGATTGTGTGTGTCACAAACCCAATTGTAAAGTGTGTGTGTCACAAACCACATTGGCTAGCGTGTGTGTCTCACAAACCCTCCTGGTCAGTGTGTGTGTCACAAAACCCATTGGAGAGCATGCATGTCACACACACCATTGGACAGCGTGTGTGTTCCAAACCCCATGGGCCAGCGTGTGGGTGTCACAAACCCCATTGGAAAGTGTGTGTCACGAAACCCATTTGATAGCGTGTGTGTGTCAAAAACCCCATTAGAAAGTATGATTGTCACAAACCCCATTTGATAGCGTGTATGTGTCACAAACCCTATTGGACAGTGTGTAGGTCACAATCCCCATTGGACAGCGTGTGTATCACAAACACCATTTGACAGCGTGTGTTGTTGCAGAATACCTATTGGACATCGTGTGTGTCACACACCCCTTTGGACAGTGTGTGTGTCACCAGCCCCATAGGACAGCGTGTGTGTCACAAAACGCATTGGACAGTGTGTGTGTCACAAACATCATTGGACAGCAATTGTGTCACAAGCCCATTGGACAGAGTGTGTGTGTCACAAAACCCACTGGAGAGTGTGCGTTTCACGAACCCCATTGGACAGCATGTGTGTCACAATCACCCATGGACAGTTTGCATGTCACTAACCCCATTGGACATCGTGTGTGTCACAAACCCTTTGGACAGTTTGCGTGTCACAAACCCCATTGAAAGTGTGTGTGTCACAAACCCCATTAGAAAGTGTGCATGTCACAAACCCCATAGGAAAGTGTGTCTGTCACAAACACCAATGGACAGCGTGTGTGTGTCACAATCCCCATTGGACAGTGTGTGTTTCATAAAACCCATTGGATAGCATGTGTGTCACAAACCCCATTAGAAAGAGTGTGTGTTACAAACCCCATTGTGTAGCGTGTGTGATGTCACAAACCCTATTGAAGAATGTGTGTGTCACAAAACCCACTGGACAGCGTGTGTGTCACAAGCACCATTGTACAGAGTGAGTGTGTCACAAAGCCCATTGGACAGCATGTGTGTCACAAGCCCCATTGGACAGCATGTGTGTCACAAACACCATTGCACAGCGTGTGTGTGTAACAATACCCATTGGACAGTGTGTGTGTCACAAAACCCATTGTACAGCGTGTGTGTCACAAACACCATTGCACAGCGTGTGTGTGTAACAATACCCATTGGACAGTGTGTGTGTCACAAAACCCATTGTACAGCGTGTGTGTCACAAACTCCCGTGGACACTGTGTGTGTCACAAACCCCACTGGACAGTGTGTGTGTCACAAACCCCCCTGGACAGTGTGTGTGTCACTATCCCCAGTGGGCAGCGCCTGTGTCAAAACCCCATTGGACAGTGTGTGTGTGAGAAAACCCACTGGACAGCATGTGTGTCACAAACTCCCATGGACAGTGTGAGTGTCACAAGCCCATTGGATAGAGTGTGTGTCTCAAACTGCTTTGGACAGTGTGTGTGTCACAATCCCCATGGGACAGAGTGTGTGTCACAAACACCATTGGACAGCATGTGTGTCACAAGCCTATTGGATAGAGTGTGTGTGTCACGAAAACCACTGGACAGCGTGTGTGTCACGAACCCCTTTGGAAAGCGTGTGTTTCTCAAGCACTATTGGACAGTCTGTGTGTGTCAAAAACCCCATTGGAAAGTGTATGTGTCACAAAACCCATTGGATAGCGTGTGTGTGTCACAAACCCTATTGGATAGTGTGTGTGTCACAAAACCCACTGGACATCGTGTGTGTCCACAAACCCCATTGGGCAGCGTGTTTTTCACAAGACCCATTGGACAGAGTGTGTGTGTCACAAAGCACATTGGACAGCATGTGTGTCAAAATCCCATTGGACAGCATGTGTGTCACAAACAGCCATGGACAGTATGCATGTGAAAAACAACTTTGGCCAGCGTGTGTGTCATAAACCCCCGTGGACACTGTGTATGTCACAATCCTCAGTGGACACCGTGTGTTTTACAAACACCCACGGACAGCGTGCATGTTCAGGAACCCCATTGGACATCGTGTGTGTTCACAAACCCCTTTGGACAGTGTGTGTGTCACAAACCCCATTGGACAGCTTGTGTGTCACAAACACCCATGGACAGTGTTCGTGTTCACAAACCCCATTGGACATCGTGTGTGTGTCACAATCCCCATTGGACATCGTGTGTGTCACAAACCCCTTTGGAAAGTGTGTGTTTCACAAACCCCATTGTAGAGGGTGTGTGTCACAAACACCCATGGACAGTGTACGTGTCACAAACCCCATTGGACATGATGTGTGTCACAAACCCCTTTGGACAGTGTGTGTGTCACAAACCCCATTGGACAGCGTGTGTGTGTCACAAACCCTACTGGACAGAGTGTAGGGCACAATGCCCATTGGACAGCGTATGTGTCACAAACCCCATTGGAGAGCGTGTGTGTCACAAACAACACTGGACAGCGTGTGTGTGTCAAAATTCCCATTGGACAATGTGTGTGTGTGTCACAAACACCATTGGACAGCGTGAGTGTCACAAGCTTATTGGACAGAGTGTGTGTCACGAACCCCATTGGACAGCGTGTGTGTTCACAAACCCCATTGGACAGCGTGTTTTTCACAAGACCCATTGGACAGAGTGTGTGTGTCACAAAGCTCATTGGACAGCGTGTGTGTCACAATCCCCTTTGGACAGCGTGTGTGTCACAAACTCCACTGGACAGCGTGTGTGTCACGAACTCCTTTGGACACCTTGTGTGTCACAAGAAATATTGGACAGAGTGTGTGTGTCACAATCCCCATTGGATAGTGTGTGTGTCACAAACCCCATGGGACAGCGTGTGTGTGTCACAAACGCCATTGGAAAGTGTGTGTCACAAACCCCATTGGATAGCGTGTGTGTGTCACAAACCCCATTATAAAGTTTGCGCATCACAAACCCCATTGGACATCGTGTGTGTGTCACAATCCCCATTGGACAGTGTGTGTGTCACAAACCCCATGGGACTGAGTCTGTGTCACAAACCCCATTGGACAGCGTGTGTGTTCACGAACACCATTGGACAGCGTGTGTAGTTTCACAATCCTCATTGGACCGTGTGTGTGTCACAAAACCCATTGGACAGCGTGTGTGTCACAAACCCCATTCGACAGAGATTGTGTCTAACGATACCCATTGGACAGTGTGTGTATCACAAACCCCATTGGACAGTGTGTGTGTCACAAACCCCCCTGGAAAGTCTGTGTGTCACAAAAACCCGTGGACAGTGTGAGTGTCACAAACCCCATCGGATAGCGTGTGTGTCAGAAACCCCTTTGGACAGTGTGTGTGTCACAAACCCTTTGGACAGAGTGCGAGTGTCACAATCCCCATTAGACAGTGTGTGTGTCACAAACATCATTGGACAGCGTGTGTGTCACAAGCCCATTGGACAGATGTGTGTGTCACAAGCACCATTGGACAGAGTGTGTGTGTCACAATCCCCATTGGAAAGCGTATGTGTCATATACCCCATTGGATTGCGTCTGTGTGTCACAAACCCTATTGGACAGTGTGTGTGTCATAAAATCCACTGGACAGCGTGTGTATTCACGAACCCCATTGGACAGCGTGTGTTTCGCAAACCCCATTGGACAGCGTGTGTGTGTCACAATACCCATTGGAAAATGTCTGTGTCAGAAACTGGATTGGACAGAGTTTGTGTTACAAACGCCATTAGACGGCGTGTGTGTCACAAACCCCATTGGACAGCGTGTGTGTGTCACGATACGCATTTGACAGTGTGTGTGTCACAAACCACATTGGACAGCGTGTGTATGTCACAATTCCCATTGGACAGCGTGTGTGTCACAAACCCCATTGGACAGTGTGTGTGTGTCACAACCCCATTGGACAGCGTGTGTGTCAGAAGCCCATTGGACAGAGTTTGTGTGTTACAAAACCCATTGGACAGTGTGTGTGTCACAAACCCCATTGTACAGCGAGTGTGTGTCACAATACCCACTGTACAGTGTGTGTGTCACAAACCCCATTGGAAAGTGTATGTGTCACAAACCCCATTGGATTGTGTGTGTGTGTCACAAACCCTATTGGACAGTGTGTGTGTCACAAAACCCACTGGACAGCGTGTGTGTTCACAAACCCCACTGGACAGCGTGTTTTTCACAAGACCCATTAGATAGAGTGTGTGTGTCACAAAGCCCATTGGACAGCGTGTGTGTCAGAATTCCCATAGGACCGCGTGTGTGTCACAAACACCATTGCACAGCGTGTGTGTGTAACAATACCCATTGGACAGTGTATGTTTCAAAAACCCCATTGGGTAGAGTCTGTGTGGCACAAACCCTATTGGACCGCGTGTGTGCCACAAACACCATTGGACAGCGTGTGTGTGTAACAATACCCATTGGACAGTGTATGTTTCACAAACCCCATTGGATAGAGTCTGTGTGGCACAAACCCTATTGGACAGTGTGCGTGTCACAAACCCCATTGTACATCGTGTGTGTCACAAACCCTTTTGGACAGTGTGTGTGTCACAATCCCCACTGGACAGCGTGTGTGTCAAAAACACCCATGGACAGAGTGTGTGTCACGAACCCCATTGGACAGCGTGTGTGTCACAAGTGCCATTGGACAGAGTGTGTGTGTCACAGACCCCATTGGAAAGTGTGTGTGTCACAAACCCCATTGGATAGCGTGTGTGTGTCACAAACCCCTTTTGAAAGAGTGTGTCACAAATCCCATTGGACAGCGTGTGTGTCACAATCCCCATTAGACAGTGTGTGTGTCACAAAACCCATTGGATAGCGTTTTTCGTTAGAAACCCCATGGATAGTTTGTGTGATGTCACAAACCCTATTGGACAGTGTGTGTGTCACAAACTCCACTGGACAGCGTGTGTGTCACGACCTCCTTTGGACACCTTGTGTGTCACAAGAAATATTGGACAGAGTGTGTGTGTCACAATCCCCATTGGATAGTGTGTGTGTCCCAACCCCCTGGGACAGCGTGTGTGTGTCACAAACGCCATTGGAAAGTGTGTGTCACAAACCCCATTGGATAGCGTGTGTGTGTCACAAACCCCTTTATAAAGTTTGCGCATCACAAACCCCATTGGACATCGTGTGTGTGTCACAATCCCCATTGGACAGTGTGTGTGTCACAAACCCCATGGGACTGAGTCTGTATCACGAACCCCATTGGACAGCGTCTGTGTCACAAGCGCCATTGACAGAGTGTGTGTGTCACTAACCCCATTGGAAAGTGTATGTGTCAAAAACCCCATTGGATAGCGTGTGTGTGTCAAAAACCCCATTAGAAAGTATGTGTGTCACAAACCCCACTGGATGGCATGTGTGTGTCACAAACCCTACTGGACAGAGTGTAGGGCACAATGCCCATTGGACAGCGTATGTGTCACAAACCCCATTGGATAGCGTGTGTGTCACAAACAACACTGGACAGCGTGTGTGTGTCAAAATTCCCATTGGACAATGTGTGTGTGTGTCACAAACACCATTGGACAGCGTGAGTGTCACAAGCTTATTGGACAGAGTGTGTGTCACGAACCCCATTGGACAGCGTGTGTGTTCACAAACCCCATTGGACAGCGTGTGTGTCACAAACTGCACTGGACAGTGTGTGTGACACAAGCCCCATTGGACAGCGTGTGTGTCACAAACACCCATGGAAAGTGTGCGTGTCAGAAACCCCATTGGACACCGTGTGTGTCACAAACGCTTTTGGACAGCGTGTGTGTCACAAACTCCATTGGACAGCGTGTGTTTCACAAGCCCCATTGGACAGCGTGTCTGTCACAAACCCCATTGGATGGCGTGTGTGATGTCACAAACCATATTGGACACTGTGTGTGTCACAAACCCCACTGGACAGCGTGTGTGTCGGGAAACCCATTGGACAGCTTGTGTGTCACAAGACCTATTGGACAGAGTATTTGTGTCACAAACCCATTGGACAGCGTGTGTGTCACAATCCCCATTGGACAGGTGTGTGTCACAAACACCATTGGACTGGGTGTGTGTGTCACAAACCCTATTGGACAGTGTGTATGTCATAAACCCCATTGGAGAGCGTGTGTGTTTCACAATCCCCATTGGACAGAGTGTACGTGTCACAAACCCCATTGGACAGCGTGTGTGTCACGAGCCCCCTTGGACAGAGTGTGTGTCACAAACCCCCTTGGACAGTGTGTGTGTGTCACAATAGCCATTGGACAGTGTGTGTGTCACAAAACCCATTGGACAGAGTTTGTGTCACCAACCCCCGTGGACACTGTGTTTGTCACAAACCCCATTGGACAGTGTGTGCGTCACAAACCCTTTTGAAAAGTGTGTGTGTCACAAACCCCACTGGACAGCGTGTGTGTCATAAACACCCATGGACAGTGTGCTTGTCACAAACCCCATTGGACAGCGTCTGTGTCAGAACCCCCGTGGACACTGTGTGTGTCACAAACCCCATTGGACAGAGTTTGTGTCACCAACCCCCGTGGACACTGTGTTTGTCACAAACCCCATTGGACAGTGTGTGTGTTTCAAAATCCGTTGGACAGCATGCGTGTCACAAACACCACTGGACAGCGTGTGTGTCTCACAAACCCGATTGGAAAGTGTGTTTCACAAATCCCATTGGATAGTGTGTGTGTGTCAAAAACCCCATTAGAAAGTATGTGTGTCACAAACCCCACTGGACAGCGTGTGTGTAATAAACCCCATTGGACAGCGTGTGTGTGTCACAATCCCCACTGGACAGTGTGTGTGTGTCACAAAACCCATTAGACAGAGTGTGTGTCACAAACCCCTTTGGACAGTGTGTGTGTGTCACAAACCCCATTGGAAAGTGTATGTGTCAAAAACCTCAATGGATAGCGTGTCTGTGTCACAAACACTATTGGTCAGCGTGTGTGGGTCACGAACCGCATTGGACATCGTGTGTGTCACAAACCCCATTGGACAGAGTGTGAGTGTCACAAACCCCATGTGATAGAGTGTATGTGTCACAAAGCCCATTAGAAAGTATGCTTGTCACAAACCCCATTGGACAGCGTGTGTGTGTCACAATCCCCTTTAGACAGCGTGTGTTTCACAAACCTATTTGGACAGTGTGTGTGTCACAAACACCATGGGACAGAGTGTGTGTCACAAACACTATTGGTCAGCGTGTGTGTGTCACAAGCCCATTGGACAGAGTGTGTGTGTCACAATCCCCATTAGACAGCGTGTGTGTCACATACCCCATTGGACAGTGTGTGTGTGTCACAATCCCCATTTGATAGAGTGTGTGTGTCACAAACCCCATTAGAATGTATGCGAGTCAAAAACCCCATTGGATAGCGTGTGTGTGTCACAAGCACGACTGGACAGAGTGTGGTGTCACAAACCCCATTGGAAAGTGTATGTGTCACAAACCCCATTTGATAGAGTGTGTGTGTCACAAACCCCATTAGAAAGTATGCATGTCACAAACCCCATTGGATAGCGTGTGTGTGTCACAAGCACCATTGGACATTGTGTGGTGTCACAATCCCCATTGGACAGCGTGTGTGTCACAAACCCCATTGGACTGTGTGTGTGTGTCAGAAACCCCATTTGATAGAGTGTGTGTGTCACAAACCCTATTGGACAGTGTGTGTGTCACAAAACCCACTGGATAGCGTGTGTGTCACAAACGCCATTGGACAGCGTGTGTGTCACAAGCCCCGTCGTACAGAGTGTATTTGTCACAAAGCCCACTGGACAGTGTGTGTGTCACAAACCACATTGGACAGTGTGTGTGTCACAAACCCCATTGGACAGCTTGTGTGTGTCACTATCCCCATTGGACAGTGTGTATGTCACATACCCCATGGGAGAGAGTGTGTGTGTCACAAAACCCACTGGACAGCGTGTGTGTAACGAACCCCATTGGACAGCGTGTGTGTCACAAGCACCGTTGGACAGAGTGTGTGTGTCACAAACCCCATTGGAAAGTGTGTATCACAAACCGCATTGGATAGTGTGTGTGTGTCACAAACCCCATGTGACAGAGTTTGTTTCACAAACCCCATTGGACAGCATGTGTGTCAGAAACACCATTGGACACTGTGTGTGTCAGAAACCCCATTGGACAGTGTGTGTGTCACAAACTCCACTGGACAGCGTGTGTGTCGCAATCACCCATGGACAGTGTGCGTGTCACAAACCCCATTGGATATCATGTGTGTCACAAACCCCTTTGGACAGTGTGTGTGTCACAATCCCCGTTGGAGAGCGTCTTTTTCACAAACCCAATGGGACAGAGTGTGTGTCACAAACACTGTAGGACACCGTGTGTGTTTCACAAGCCCATTGGACAGAGTGTGTGTGTCACAAAACCCACTGGACAGCCTGTGTGTCACAAGAACCATTGGAAACAGTGTGGTGTCACAAACCCCATTGGACAGTGTGTGTGTGTCGAAATCCCCATTGTACAGAGTGTGTGTGTCACAAACCCCGTGGGACAGAGTGCGTGTCACGAACCCCTTTGGACAGCGTGTGTGTCACATGCGCCATTCGACAGAGTGTGTGTGTCACAAACCCCATTTGAAAGTGTATGTGTAACAAACCCCATTGGTCAGCGTGTGTGTCACAAACCCCATTGGACAGTGTGTGTGTGTCACAAACCCCATTAGACAGTGTGTGTGTCACAAACCCCGTTGGACAGCGTGTGTGTGTCACAATCCCCATTGGACACTGTTTGTGTTACAAACCCCATGGGACAGAGTGTGTGTCACAAACACTATTGGTCAGTGTGTGTATGTCACAAGCCCATTGAACAGAGAGTGTGTGTCACAAAACTCACTGGACAGCATGTGTGTCACAAGCACCGTTGGACAGTGTGTTGTCACAATCCCCATTGGACAGCGTGTGTGTCACAATCCCCATTGGACAGAGTGTGTGTCACAAGCACCATTGGACAGAGTCTGTGTGTCAGAAATCCCATGGTAAAGTGTATGTGTCCCACAGCCCATTGGATAGCGTGTGTGTGTCAAAACCCTATTGGACAGTGTGTGTGTCACAAAACCCACTGGACAGCGTGTGTGTCAAAAACCCCATTGGACAGCATGTGTGTCACAAACCTCATTGGATAGCGTGTGTGAGTCACAAACTCCATTGTACAGCGTGTTTGTCAGAAGCCCATTGGACAGATTGTGTGTGTCACAAACCCCATTGTGCAGCGTGTTTCTCACAATCCCCATTGGACAGCGTCTGTGTCACAAACCCCATTGGAAATTGTCTGTGTCATAAACCGCATTAAATAGCGTGTGTGAGTCACAAACCCCATTGTACAGCGTATTTGTCACGAGCCCTTTGGACAGAGTGTGTGTGTCACAAACCCCATTGTACAGCGTCTTTGTCACAATCCTCACTGGATAGCGTGTGTGTCGCAGACCCCATTGGACAGTGTGTGTGTCACAAACCCCACTGGACAGCGTGTTTGTCACAAACACCCATGGACAGCGTGCGTGTCACAAACCCCATTGGATATCGTGTGTGTCACAAACCCCTTTGAACAGTGTGTGTGTCACAAACCCCATTGTACAGAGTGTTTGTCACAAGCTCATTGGACAGCGTGTGTGGTACAAGCCCATTGGACAGAGTGTGTGTGTCACAAAACCCCGTGGACACTGTGTGTGTCACGAACGTCACTGGACAATGTGTGTGTCACAAAACCCCCTGGACAGTGTGTGTGTCACAATCCCCATTGGACAATGTGTGTGTGTGTCACAAAACCCCATTGTACAGAGTGTTTGTCACAAAACCCCGTGGACACTGTGTGTGTCACGAATGTGATTGGACAGTGTATGTGTCACAAACCCCCCTGGACAGTGTGTGTGTTAAAAACCCCAGTGGACAGCGTGTGTGTCAAAACCCCATTGGACAGTGTGTGTGTCACAAAACCCATTGGACAGCGTGTGTGTCACAAACCCCATTGGAAAGCGTCTGTGTCACAAACCCCTTTGGACAGTGTGTGTGTCACAAACCCCATTGGACAGCGTGTGTGTCACAAGCACCGTTGGACAGAGGGTGTGTGTCACAAACCCCATTGGAAAGTGTGTATCACAAACCGCATTGGATAGTGTGTGTGTGTCACAAACCCCATGTGACAGAGTTTGTTTCACAAACCCCATTGGACAGCATGTGTGTCAGAAACACCATTGGACACTGTGTGTGTCAGAAACCCCATTGGACAGTGTGTGTGTCACAAACTCCACTGGACAGCGTGTGTGTCGCAATCACCCATGGACAGTGTGCGTGTCACAAACCCCATTGGATATCATGTGTGTCACAAACCCCTTTGGACAGTGTGTGTGTCACAATCCCCGTTGGAGAGCGTCTTTTTCACAAACCCAGTGGGACAGAGTGTGTGTCACAAACACTGTAGGACACCGTGTGTGTTTCACAAGCCCATTGGACAGAGTGTGTGTGTCACAAAACCCACTGGACAGCGTGTGTGTCACAAGCACCATTGGAAACAGTGTGGTGTCACAAACCCCATTGGAAAGTGTATGTGTCACAAACCCCTTTGGATAGCATGTGTGTGTCACAAACCGATTGGACAGTGTGAGTGTCACAAGCCCCATTGGACAGAGTGTATTTGTCACAAAGCCCATTGGACAGCGTTTGTTTCACAAACCCCTTTGGACAGTGTGTGTGTCACAAAGCCCATTGGACAGTGTGTGTGTGTCGAAATCCCCATTGTACAGAGTGTGTGTGTCACAAACCCCGTGGGACAGAGTGCGTGTCACGAACCCCTTTGGACAGCGTGTGTGTCACATGCGCCATTCGACAGAGTGTGTGTGTCACAAACCCCATTTGAAAGTGTATGTGTAACAAACCCCATTGGTCAGCGTGTGTGTCACAAACCCCATTGGACAGTGTGTGTGTGTCACAAACCCCATTAGACAGTGTGTGTGTCATAAACCCCGTTGGACAGCGTGTGTGTGTCACAATCCCCATTGGACACTGTTTGTGTTACAAACCCCATGGGACAGAGTGTGTGTCACAAACACTATTGGTCAGTGTGTGTATGTCACAAGCCCATTGAACAGAGAGTGTGTGTCACAAAACTCACTGGACAGCATGTGTGTCACAAGCACCGTTGGACAGTGTGTTGTCACAATCCCCATTGGACAGCGTGTGTATCACAATCCCCATTGGACAGAGTGTGTGTCACAAGCACCATTGGACAGAGTCTGTGTGTCAGAAATCCCATGGTAAAGTGTATGTGTCCCACAGCCCATTGGATAACGTGTGTGTGTCACAAACCCTATTGGACAGTGTGTGTGTCACAAAACCCACTGGACAGCGTGTGTGTCAAAAACCCCATTGGACAGCATGTGTGTCACAAACCTCATTGGATAGCGTGTGTGAGTCACAAACTCCATTGTACAGCGTGTTTGTCAGAAGCCCATTGGACAGATTGTGTGTGTCACAAACCCCATTGTGCAGCGTGTTTCTCACAATCCCCATTGGACAGCGTCTGTGTCACAAACCCCATTGGAAATTGTCTGTGTCATAAACCGCATTAAATAGCGTGTGTGAGTCACAAACCCCATTGTACAGCGTATTTGTCACGAGCCCTTTGGACAGAGTGTGTGTGTCACAAACCCCATTGTACAGCGTCTTTGTCACAATCCTCACTGGATAGCGTGTGTGTCGCAGACCCCATTGGACAGTGTGTGTGTCACAAACCCCACTGGACAGCGTGTTTGTCACAAACACCCATGGACAGCGTCTGTGTGACAAACCCCTTTGGACAGCGTCTGTGTCACAAACCCCTTTGGACAGTGTGGGTGTCACAAACCCCATTGGACAGCGTGTGTGTCACAAGCACCGTTGGACAGAGTGTGTGTGTCAGAAACCCCATTGGACAGCGTGTGTGTCACAAGCACCGTTGGACAGAGTGTGTGTGTCACAAACCCCATTGGAAAGTGTGTATCACAAACCGCATTGGATAGTGTGTGTGTGTCAAAAACCCCATGTGACAGAGTTTGTTTCACAAACCCCATTGGACAGCATGTGTGTCAGAAACACCACTGGACACTGTGTGTGTCAGAAACCCCATTGGACAGTGTGTGTGTCACAAACTCCACTGGACAGCGTGTGTGTCGCAATCACCCATGGACAGTGTGCGTGTCACAAACCCTTTTGGATATCATGTGTGTCACAAACCCCTTTGGACAGTGTGTGTGTCACAATCCCCGTTGGAGAGCGTCTTTTTCACAAACCCAATGGGACAGAGTGTGTGTCACAAACACTGTAGGACACCGTGTGTGTTTCACAAGCCCATTGGACAGAGTGTGTGTGTCACAAAACCCACTGGACAGCGTGTGTGTCACAAGCACCATTGGAAACAGTGTGGTGTCACAAACCCCATTGGAAAGTGTATGTGTCACAAACCCCTTTGGATAGCATGTGTGTGTCACAAACCGATTGGACAGTGTGAGTGTCACAAGCCTCATTGGACAGAGTGTATTTGTCACAAAGCCCATTGGACAGCGTTTGTTTCACAAACCCCTTTGGACAGTGTGTGTGTCACAAAGCCCATTGGACAGTGTGTGTGTGTCGAAATCCCCATTGTACAGAGTGTGTGTGTCACAAACCCCATGGGACAGAGTGCGTGTCACGAACCCCTTAGGACAGCGTGTGTGTCACATGCGCCATTCGACAGAGTGTGTGTGTCACAAACCCCATTTGAAAGTGTATGTGTAACAAACCCCATTGGTCAGCGTGTGTGTCACAAACCCCATTGGACAGTGTGTGTGTGTCACAAACCCCATTAGACAGTGTGTGTGTCATAAACCCCGTTGGACAGCGTGTGTGTGTCACAATCCCCATTGGACACTGTTTGTGTTACAAACCCCATGGGACAGAGTGTGTGTCACAAACACTATTGGTCAGTGTGTGTATGTCACAAGCCCATTGAACAGAGAGTGTGTGTCACAAAACTCACTGGACAGCATGTGTGTCACAAGCACCGTTGGACAGTGTGTTGTCACAATCCCCATTGGACAGCGTGTGTGTCACAATCCCCATTGGACAGAGTGTGTGTCACAAGCACCATTGGACAGAGTCTGTGTGTCAGAAATCCCATGGTAAAGTGTATGTGTCCCACAGCCCATTGGATAGCGTGTGTGTGTCACAAACCCTATTGGACAGTGTGTGTGTCACAAAACCCACTGGACAGCGTGTGTGTCAAAAACCCCATTGGACAGCATGTGTGTCACAAACCTCATTGGATAGCGTGTGTGAGTCACAAACTCCATTGTACAGCGTGTTTGTCAGAAGCCCATTGGACAGATTGTGTGTGTCACAAACCCCATTGTGCAGCGTG
This sequence comes from Columba guinea, assembly GCA_032206185.1. Lineage (NCBI taxonomy): Eukaryota > Metazoa > Chordata > Aves > Columbiformes > Columbidae > Columba > Columba guinea. The sequence goes on along the minus strand of JAVLUU010000064.1, from coordinate 1,873,280 downwards.
TTTCTCACAATCCCCATTGGACAGCGTCTGTGTCACAAAACCCATTGGAAATTGTCTGTGTCATAAACCGCATTAAATAGCGTGTGTGAGTCACAAACCCCATTGTACAGCGTATTTGTCACGAGCCCTTTGGACAGAGTGTGTGTGTCACAAACCCCATTGTACAGCGTCTTTGTCACAATCCTCACTGGATAGCGTGTGTGTCGCAGACCCCATTGGACAGTGTGTGTGTCACAAACCCCACTGGACAGCGTGTTTGTCACAAACACCCATGGACAGCGTGCGTGTCACAAACCCCATTGGATATCGTGTGTGTCACAAACCCCTTTGAACAGTGTGTGTGTCACAAACCCCATTGTACAGAGTGTTTGTCACAAGCTCATTGGACAGCGTGTGTGGTACAAGCCCATTGGACAGAGTGTGTGTGTCACAAAACCCCGTGGACACTGTGTGTGTCACGAACGTCACTGGACAATGTGTGTGTCACAAAACCCCCTGGACAGTGTGTGTGTCACAATCCCCATTGGACAATGTGTGTGTGTGTCACAAAACCCCATTGTACAGAGTGTTTGTCACAAAACCCCGTGGACACTGTGTGTGTCACGAATGTGATTGGACAGTGTATGTGTCACAAACCCCCCTGGACAGTGTGTGTGTTAAAAACCCCAGTGGACAGCGTGTGTGTCAAAACCCCATTGGACAGTGTGTGTGTCACAAAACCCATTGGACAGCGTGTGTGTCACAAACCCCATTGGAAAGCGTCTGTGTCACAAACCCCTTTGGACAGTGTGTGTGTCACAAACCCCATTGGACAGCGTGTGTGTCACAAGCACCGTTGGACAGAGTGTGTGTGTCACAAACCCCATTGGAAAGTGTGTATCACAAACCGCATTGGATAGTGTGTGTGTGTCACAAACCCCATGTGACAGAGTTTGTTTCACAAACCCCATTGGACAGCATGTGTGTCAGAAACACCATTGGACACTGTGTGTGTCAGAAACCCCATTGGACAGTGTGTGTGTCACAAACTCCACTGGACAGCGTGTGTGTCGCAATCACCCATGGACAGTGTGCGTGTCACAAACCCCATTGGATATCATGTGTGTCACAAACCCCTTTGGACAGTGTGTGTGTCACAAACCCCATTGTACAGAGTGTTTGTCACAAGCTCATTGGACAGCGTGTGTGGTACAAGCCCATTGGACAGAGTGTGTGTGTCACAAAACCCCGTGGACACTGTGTGTGTCACGAACGTCACTGGACAATGTGTGTGTCACAAAACCCCCTGGACAGTGTGTGTGTCAGAAACCCCATTGGACAGTGTGTGTGTCACAAACTCCACTGGACAGCGTGTGTGTCGCAATCACCCATGGACAGTGTGCGTGTCACAAACCCTTTTGGATATCATGTGTGTCACAAACCCCTTTGGACAGTGTGTGTGTCACAATCCCCGTTGGAGAGCGTCTTTTTCACAAACCCAATGGGACAGAGTGTGTGTCACAAACACTGTAGGACACCGTGTGTGTTTCACAAGCCCATTGGACAGAGTGTGTGTGTCACAAAACCCACTGGACAGCGTGTGTGTCACAAGCACCATTGGAAACAGTGTGGTGTCACAAACCCCATTGGAAAGTGTATGTGTCACAAACCCCTTTGGATAGCATGTGTGTGTCACAAACCGATTGGACAGTGTGAGTGTCACAAGCCCCATTGGACAGAGTGTATTTGTCACAAAGCCCATTGGACAGCGTTTGTTTCACAAACCCCTTTGGACAGTGTGTGTGTCACAAAGCCCATTGGACAGTGTGTGTGTGTCGAAATCCCCATTGTACAGAGTGTGTGTGTCACAAACCCCATGGGACAGAGTGCGTGTCACGAACCCCTTTGGACAGCCTGTGTGTCACATGCGCCATTCGACAGAGTGTGTGTGTCACAAACCCCATTTGAAAGTGTATGTGTAACAAACCCCATTGGTCAGCGTGTGTGTCACAAACCCCATTGGACAGTGTGTGTGTGTCACAAACCCCATTAGACAGTGTGTGTGTCATAAACCCCGTTGGACAGCGTGTGTGTGTCACAATCCCCATTGGACACTGTTTGTGTTACAAACCCCATGGGACAGAGTGTGTGTCACAAACACTATTGGTCAGTGTGTGTATGTCACAAGCCCATTGAACAGAGAGTGTGTGTCACAAAACTCACTGGACAGCATGTGTGTCACAAGCACCGTTGGACAGTGTGTTGTCACAATCCCCATTGGACAGCGTGTGTGTCACAATCCCCATTGGACAGAGTGTGTGTCACAAGCACCATTGGACAGAGTCTGTGTGTCAGAAATCCCATGGTAAAGTGTATGTGTCCCACAGCCCATTGGATAGCGTGTGTGTGTCACAAACCCTATTGGACAGTGTGTGTGTCACAAAACCCACTGGACAGCGTGTGTGTCAAAAACCCCATTGGACAGCATGTGTGTCACAAACCTCATTGGATAGCGTGTGTGAGTCACAAACTCCATTGTACAGCGTGTTTGTCAGAAGCCCATTGGACAGATTGTGTGTGTCACAAACCCCATTGTGCAGCGTGTTTCTCACAATCCCCATTGGACAGCGTCTGTGTCACAAAACCCATTGGAAATTGTCTGTGTCATAAACCGCATTAAATAGCGTGTGTGAGTCACAAACCCCATTGTACAGCGTATTTGTCACGAGCCCTTTGGACAGAGTGTGTGTGTCACAAACCCCATTGTACAGCGTCTTTGTCACAATCCTCACTGGATAGCGTGTGTGTCGCAGACCCCATTGGACAGTGTGTGTGTCACAAACCCCACTGGACAGCGTGTTTGTCACAAACACCCATGGACAGCGTGCGTGTCACAAACCCCATTGGATATCGTGTGTGTCACAAACCCCTTTGAACAGTGTGTGTGTCACAAACCCTATTGTACAGAGTGTTTGTCACAAGCTCATTGGACAGCGTGTGTGGTACAAGCCCATTGGACAGAGTGTGTGTGTCACAAAACCCCGTGGACACTGTGTGTGTCACGAACGTCACTGGACAATGTGTGTGTCACAAAACCCCCTGGACAGTGTGTGTGTCACAATCCCCATTGGACAGCGTGTGTGTTACAATCCCATTTGGACAGCGTATGTGTCTCAAACCACATTTGACAGCGTGTGTTTCACAAACACCCATGGACAGTGTGCGTGTCACAAACCCCATTGGACATTGTGTGTGTCACAAACCCCATTAGAAAGTGTGTGCGTCACAAACCACATTGGAGAGCGTTTGTGTGTCAAAAACCCCATTAGAAAGTTTGCGTGTCACAAACCCCACTGGATAGCATGTCTGAGTCACAAACCCTATTGGACAGTGTGTTTGTGTCACAATCCCCATTGGACACTGTGTGTGTCACAAAACCCATTGGATATTGTGTGTGTGTCAAAAACCCTATTGGACATATTGTGTGTGTCACAAACCCCATTGGACAGCGTGTGTGTCATAAACCCCATTAGATAGCATGTGTGTGTCACAAACCCCATGGGACAGAGTGTGTGTCACGAACCCCATTGGACAGCGTGTGTGAAAAGCTCCGTTGGACAGAGTGTGTGTGTCACAAACCCCATTGGAATGAGTATGTGTCACAAATACAATTGGATAGTGTGTGTGTGTCACAAACCCCATGGGACAGCGTGTGTGTGTCACAAAACCCATTGAAAAGTGTGTGTGTCAAAAAACCCATTGGAAAGTGTTTGTATCACAAACGCCAGGGCACGGCGTGTGTGTCACAAACACCATTGGACAGCGTGTGTGTGTCACAAACCCTATTGGACAGTGTGTGTGTCACAAACCCCATTGGACAGCGTGTGTTTCATGAACCCCATTGGACAGCGTGTGTGTTACAAGACCCATTGGGCAGAGTGTGTGTGTCACAATCCCCAATGGACAGCGTCTCTGTCACAAACTCCATTGGACAATGTGTGTGTGTCACAATCCCCATTGGAAAGCGTGTGTGTCACAAACCCCATTGGACAGCGTGTGTGTCACAAACCCTTTGGACAGAGTGTATGTGTCACAATCCCCATTGGACAGCGTGTGTTTCACAAACACCCATGGACAGTGTGCATGTCACAAACCCCATTGGACATACTGTGTGTCACAAAGACTCATGGACAGTGTGCGTGTCACAAAGCCCATTGGACATACTGTTTCTCACAAACCCCATTGGAGAGTGTGTGTGTCACAAACCCCTTTGGACATCATGAGTGTGTCAAAATCCCCAATGGACAGTGTGTGTGTCAAAAACCCCATGGGACAGAGTGTGTGTCACGGACCCCATTGGAAAGTGTGTGTGTCACAAACCCCTTTGGACAGCGTGTGTGTGTCACAATACACATTGGACTGCATGTGTGTCACAAACCCTGTGCACACTGTGTGTGTCACAAACCCCATTGGACAGTGGGTGTGTCATAAACTCCACTGGACAGCGCGTGTGTCACAAACCCCTTTGGACAGTGTGCGTGTCACAAACCCCATTGGACATTGTGTGTGTCACGAAACCCATTGGACAGTGTTTGTGTCCCAATCCCCATTGGACAGCGTGTGTAGTGTCACAATCCCCATTGGACTGTGTGTGTGTCACAAACCCCATGCGACAGAGTCTGTGTCACGATCCCTATTGGACAGCGTGTGTGTCACAAACGCCATTGGACAGAGAGTCTGTGTCACAAACCCCATTGTAAAGAGTATGTGTCAGAAACAAATTGGATAGTCTGTGTGTCACAAACCCTCCTGGTCAGTGTGCGTGTCTCAAAACCCGTTGTACAGCATGTGTGTCACAAACACCATTGTACAGTGTGTGTGTAACAAACCCAATTGGTCAGCATGTGTGTCACAAACCCCATTGGATAGCGTGTGTTTTTCAAAAAACCCATTAGAAAGTATGTGTATCACAAACCCCTTTGGATAGCATGTGTGTATCACATACCCGATTGGACAGTGTGTATGTCACAATCCCCATTGAACAGCGTCTGTGTCAAAAACCCCATTGGACAGCGTGTGTGTCACAAACACCATTGGACAGCGTGTGTGTGTCACAATCCCCATTGGACAATGTATGTGTCACAAACCCCATTGGACTGTGTGTGTGTCAAAAAGCCCAATGAACAGCGTGTGTGTGTCACAAAACCTCCTGGTCAGTGTGTATGTCACAAACCCCATTGCACAGCGTGTGTGTCACAAACCACATGGGACAGCGTGTGTGTGTCACAGACCCCATTAGAAAGCGTGTGCGTCACAAACCCCGTTGGATAGCGTGTGTGTGTCACAAACCCTATTGGACAGTGTTTGTGTGTCACAAACCCCATTCCACAGGTGTGTGTCACAAACCCCTTTGGACAGAGTGTGTGTCACAAACCCGCCTGGACACTGTGAGTGTCACGAATGCCAGTGGTCAGTGTGTGTGTCACGAACCCCCCTGGAAAGTGTGTGTGTCACAATCCCCAGTGGACAGCGTGTGTGTCAAAACCCCATTGGAGAGTGTGTGTGTGACAAAATCCACTGGAAAGCGTGTGTGTCACAAACACCATTGGACAGAGTGTGTGTGTCAGAAACTGCATTGGAAACTGTGTGTGTCACAAACCAATTGGATAGGGTGTGTGTGTCACAAACGCCATTGGACAGTGTGTGTGTAACAAATGCAATTGGTCAGCGTGTGTGTCACGAAACCCATGGGACAGCCTGTGTGTGTCACAAACCCCATTGGATAGCGTGTGTTTTTCAAAAACTCCATTAGAAAGTATGTGTGTCACAAACCCCACTAGAAAGTGTGTGTGTCACAGACCCCATTGGACATAATGTGTGTGTCAGAAAACCCAACGGACAGCTTCTGTGTCACGAACCCCATTGGACAGCGTGTGTGTCACAAGCGCCATTATACGGAGTGTATGTGTCACAAACCACATTGGAAAGTGTGCGTGTCTAAACCCCATTGGATAGCGTGTGTGTGTCACAAACCCCATTGGACAGTGTGTAGGTCACATACCCATTGGACAGCGTCTGTGTCACAAACCCCATTGGACAGCGTTTTTGTCACAAACACCATTGGACAGCATGTGTGTGTCCCAATCCCCTTTGGACAGTGTGTATGTCACATAACCCATTGGATAGCGTGTGTGTCACAAACCCCATTGGACAGCGTGTGTGTCATAAACCCCATTGGACAGCGTGTGTGTGTCACAATCCCCATTGGACAGTGTTTGTGTGTCACAAACCCCATTGGACAGCGTGTGTGTCACAAACCCCTTTGGACAGTGTGTGTGTCACAAACCACATTGGACAGCGTGTGTGTGTCACAATCCCCATTGGACATCATGTGTGTCACAAACCGCATTAGAAAGTATGCGTGTCACAAACCCCATTGGAACGTTTGTGTGTCACAAACCCCATGGGATAGCGTGTGTGTGTCACAAACGCTATTGGACAGTGTGTGTTTCACAAAACCCTGTTGGACAGAGTTTGTGTCACAAACACCATTGGACAGCGTGTGTGTCACAAACTCCATTGGAGAGAGTGTGGTGTTAACAAACCTCATTGGAAAGTTTACGTGTCGCAAACCCCATTGGATAGCGTGTGTGTGTCACAAACACTATTGGACAGTGTGTGTGTCACAAAACCCTATTGGACAGAGTTTGTGTCACAAACCCTATTGGACAGCGTGTGTGTCACAAATTCCATTGGACAGTTTGTGTGTGCCACAAACCCCATTTGACAGAGTGTGTGTCACACACACCATTGGAGAGTGTGTGTTTCACAAACCCCATTGGACAGCGTGTGTGTGTCACAAACACCATTGGACAGCGTGTGTGTCAAAAACCCCATTGGATAGCGTGTGTGTCACAAACCCTCCTGGTTAGTGTGTGTGTCACAAATACCATTGGACAGCGTGTGTGTCACAAACCCCATTGGACAGTGTGTGTGCCACAAACCCGATGGGACCGAGTGTGTGTCACGAACCCCATTGGACAGCGTGTGTGTCACAAGCGGCTTTGGACAGACTGTGTGTGTCACAAACACCATTGGACAGCGTGTGTGTCAAAAACCCCATTGGATAGCGTGTGTGTCACAAACCCTCCTGGTTAGTGTGTGTGTCACAAATACCATTGGACAGCGTGTGTGTCACAAACCCCATTGGACAGTGTGTGTGCCACAAACCCAATGGGACCGAGTGTGTGTCACAAACCCCATTGGACAGCGTGTGTGTCACAAGCCCCATTGGACAGCATGCGTGTCACAAACACCATTGGATAGCGTGTGTATGTCACAAAACCTATTGGACAGTGTGTTTGTCACAAACCCCATTAGAAAGTGTGCGTGTCACAAACCTCATTGGATAGCGTGTGTGTGTCACAAACCCTATTGTACAGCATATGTGTCACAAACACCACTGGACAGCGTGTGTGTCACAAACCCCATTAGAAAGTGTGTGTGTCACAAACACCATTGGACAGCGTGTGTGTGTCACAATCCCCATTGGACAGTGTGTGTGTCACAAAACCCATTCACTAGCGTGTGTGTCACAAACCCCTTTAGAAAGTGTGTGTGTCACAAACCCCATTGAATAGTGTAAGTGTGTCACAAAACCTATTGGACATTGTGTATGTCACAAACCCCACTGGACAGCGTGTGTGTCACGAACCCCATTGGACAGCTTGTGTGTCACAAGACCCATTGGTCTGAGTGTGTGTGTCACAAACTCCATTGGACAGCGAGTGTGTCACAATACCTATAGGACAGCGTGTGTGTCATAAACACCATTGGACACCGTGTGTGTGTCACAATCCCCATTGGACAGTGTGTGTGTGTCACAAACCCCATTGTATAGCATCTGTGTCACAAACCCCTTTGGACAGTGTGTGTGTCATAAAAACCATTGGACAGCGTTTGCGTGTCACAATCCCCATTGGACAGTGTGTGTGTCACAAAACCCATGGGACAGTGTGCGTGTCACAAACCCCACTGGACAGAATGTGTGTCACGAACCCCATTGGACAGCGTGTGTGTCACAAACCCCACTGTACAGCGTGTGTGTCACAGTCCCCATTGGACAGCGTGTGTGTCACAAACCCCCCTGTACAGCGTTTGTGTCACAGTCCCCATTGGACAGCGTGTGTGTCACAAACACCATTGGACAGCATTGGTGTCACAAACACCATTGGACAGCGTGTGTGTGTCGCAATCCCCATTGGACAGTGTGTGTGTGTCACAATCACCATTGGACATTGTTGTGTGTCACAAACCCCATTGGACAGAGTGTGTGTCACAAACCCCGGTGGACACTGTGTGTGTCACAAACGCCATTGGACAGCGTGTTTATGTCACAATCCCCATTGGACAGCCTATGTGTGACAAACCCCATTGGACATTGTGTCTTTCACATACCCCCATTTACATTGTGTGTGTCACAAACCCCATTGGAGAGTGTGAGTGTCACAAAACCCCCTGGACAGCGTGTCTGTCACAATCCCCATTGGACAGCGTGTGTGTCAGAAACCCCATTGGAGAGTGTGTGTGTCACAAACCCCATTGGATAACGTGTGTGTGTCACAAACCCCATTAGAAAGTTTGTGAATCACAAACAAAATACGATAGCGTGTGTTTGTTACAAACCCTATTGGACAGCGTGTGTGTCATAAACCCCATTGTACAGCGTGATTGTCACAGTCCCCATTGGACAGTGTGTGTGTCACAAACACCATTGGACAGCATGCATTCCACAAACACCATTGGACAGCATGCGTGTCACATACACCATTGGACATAGTGTGTGTGATTGCAATCTCCATTGGACAGCGTGTGTGTCACAAACCGCATGGTACAGAGTGTTTGTCAAAAACCCCATTGGACACTGTGTGTGTCTCAATCTCCATTGGACAGTGTGTGTGTCACAAACCTCACTGGACAGGGTGTGTGTCACGAACCACGTTGGACAGCATATGTGTCACAAGCCCCACTGGACATAGTGTGTGTGTCACAAAACCCATTAACACCGTGTGTGTCACAAACCCCCCTGTACATTGTGTGTACCGCAAACCCCATTGGACAGTGTGTGTGTCTCAAATCCCCCTGTACAATATCTGTGTCACAAACCCCATTGGACAGTGTGTCTGTCACAAAGTCAATTGGAGAGCGTGTGTGTCACAAACCCCACTGGACAGCGTGTGTGTCACAAGCACCATTGGACAGAGTGTGGTGTCACAAACCCCATTGGAATGTATATGTGTCAAAAACCTCAATGGATAGAGTGTGTGTGTCACAAACCCTATTGGACAGAGTTTGTGTCACAAACCCCCTTGGACACTGTGTGGCGCAAACCCCATTGGACAGTGTGTGCGTCAGAAACTCCACTCGACAGCGTGTGTGTCACAAACACCCATGGACAGTGTACGTGTCACAAACCCCATTGGACATCGTGTGTGTCACAAACCCCTTTGGACAGTGTGTGTGTCACAAACCCCATTGGACAGCGTGTGTGTCACAAACCCCATTGGACAGAGTGTGTGTCGCAAAGCCCATTGGACAGCGTGTGTGTCACAATCCCAATTGGACAGCGTATTTGTCACAAACCCCATTGGACAGCGTGTGTGTCACAAACCCCATTGGACAGAGTGTGTGTCACAAGCCCCATTGGACAGCGTGCGTGTCACAAGCCCCATGGGACAGAGTGTGTGAGTCACAAACCCCATTAGACAGAGTGTGTATCCCAAAACCCTTTGGACAGTGTGTTTGTCACAAACACCTTTGGAGAGCGTGTGTGTGTCACAATACCCATTGGACAGTGTGTGTGTCACAAAACCCATTACCACACAGTATCACAGTATGTTTGGGATTGGAAGGGACCTCAAAAGATCATCTAGTCCAATCCCCCTGCTGGAGCAGGAACGCCTAGGTGAGGTCACACAGGAACATGTCCAGGCGGGTCTTGAATGTCTCCAGAGAAGGAGACTCCGCAACCTCCCTGGGCAGCCTGTTCCAGTGTTCTGTCACCCTCACTGAGAAGAAGTTTCTTCTCAAATTTAAGCGGAACCTCTTGTGTTCCAGCTTGATCCCATTACCCCTTGTCCTACCATTGTTTGCCACCGAGAAGAGCCTGGCTCCATCCTCATGGCACTCACCCTTTATATATTTATAAACATTAATGAGGTCCCCCCTCAGTCTCCTCTTCTCCAAACTAAAGAGCCCCAGCTCCCTCAGCCTTTCTTCATAAGGGAGGTGCTCCACTCCCTTAATCATCTTGGTTGCCCTACGCTGGACCCTCTCCAGCAGTTCCCTGTCCTTCTTGAACTGAGGGGCCCAGAACTGCACACAATATTCCAGATGTGGTCTCACCAGGGCGGAGTAGAGGGGAAGGAGGACCTCTCTCGATCTACTAGCCACCCCCCTTCTAATACACCCCAGGATGCCATTGGCCTTCCTGGCCACAAGGGCACAGTGCTGGCTCATGGTCATCCTGTTGTCCACCAGGACCCCCAGGTCCCTTTCCTCTACACTGCTCTCTAATATGTAATTTCCCAACCTATACTGGAACCTGGGGTTGTTCCTGCCCAGATGCAGGACTCTACACTTTCCCTTGTTAAATTTCATCAGGTTATTCCCTGCCCAACTCTCCAGCCTGTCCAGGTCCCGCTGGATGGCAGCACAGCCTTCTGGCGTGTCAGCCACTCCTCCCAGCTTAGTGTCATCAGCAAACTTGCTGATAGTGCACTCTATTTCCTCGTCTAAATCGTTAATGAATATATTGAATAATATTGGCCCCAGCACTGACCCCTGAGGCACTCCACTAGATACTGGCCTCCAACTAGACTCCGCACCATTGACTACCACTCTCTGGCTTCTCTCCTTAAGCCAGTTTGCAACCCACCTCACTACTCTATTGTCTAGACCACACCTCCTCAACTTAGCTGTGAGGATGCTGTGGGAGACTGTGTCAAAGGCTTTACTGAAGTCAAGGTAGACCACATCCACCGCTCTGCCATCATCCATCCACCTTGTTACATTCTCATAAAAGGCTATGAGGTTGGTCAAGCATGACTTACCCTTGGTAAAGCTATGCTGACTGCCCCTAATAATCCTCTTATCCTTGATATGCCTTGAGATGGCACCAAGGACAAGCTGTTCCATTACTTTCCCAGGGACAGAGGTGAGGCTGACCGGTCTATAATTACCCAGGTCCTCCTTCTTGCCCTTTTTGAAGACTGGAGTGACATTTGCTTTCCTCCAATCCTCGGGCACCTCCCCCGTTTCCCAAGACTTGGCAAAGATGATGGAGAGCGGTCCAGCAATGACTTCAGCCAGCTCCCTCAGCACCCGTGGATGCATCCCATCTGGACCCATGGATTTATGGATGTCCAGACTATTTAATTGCTCCCTAACCCAGTCCTCATCGACTAAAGCAAACTCCTCCATTGGCCTGGCTTCATCCAGGGTCTCAGGGGTACAGGGCTCCCCAGGACAGCCTCCGGCAGAGTAGACAGAGACAAAGAAGGCATTCAGTAATTCTGCCTTCTCTGTATCTTCTGCCACCAGGGCACCCACCCTGTTCATTAGTGGGCCTACATTGCCTCTGGTATTAGTTTTATCTGCTATGTATTTGAAACAGTTCTTTTTGCTGTCCTTGACCCCTCTCGCCAGCTGTAATTCTAAGGAGGCCTTGGCTATCCTAGCTGCCTTCCTACATCCTCTAACAGCAGTCTTATATTCTTCCCAAGTGGCCAGCCCCTGCTTCCACGACCTGTAAACTCTCCTCTTCTGCTTCAGCATACCCAACAGATCCCTATTCAACCACGCAGGCCTCCTGGCTCCCTTCCTTGACTTCCTTCGTGTGGGGATGCTCTGATCCTGAGCGTGGAAGAAGCAATCTCTGAATGCAATCCAGCTATCTTGGGCCCCTTTTCCTTCAAGCAGTCTTGCCCATGGGATTTCCCCCAGCAATTGCTTGAAAAGGCCAAAGTTAGCCCTGCTAAAGTCCAGGGTTGCAATTCTACTTGCTATTCTGTTCCTGCCACCCAAGATGCTGAACTCCACCATCTCGTGGTCACTGCAACCCAGGCAGCCCTCAACCTTTACTGCTTCGACCAGACCCTCCTTGTTAGTGAGGATGAGATCCAGCAGTGCACCTCTCCTAGTCGGCTCCTCCACCATCTGCATGAGGAAGTTATCATCAATGCACTGGAGGAACCTCCTGGACTGTGGCTGGCTGGCTGAATGGTCCTTCCAGCAAACATCAGGGAAGTTAAAATCCCCCACAACAACCAGGGCCTGTGACTGTGAGGCCACTCTCAGCTGCCCATAGAAGGCCTCATCAACTTCCTCAGCCTGATCTGGTGGCCTGTAACAGACGCCCACAACAGTGTCACCCCTGCCAGCCTGCCCCTTGATCCTGACCCATACACTCTCAACTCGCTCGTCATCCACTCCTGGGCAGAATTTAGTACATTGTAGTTGCTCTCTCACATAGAGAGCAACTCCACCACCACGCCTGGCTGGCCTGTCTTTCCTGAAAAGGGCATAGCCATCCATGACCACATTCCAGTCATGTGAACTGTCCCACCATGTTTCCGTAATTGCCACCAGATCATAATCTCCTGACCGAACATAGGATTCTAACTCCTCCTGCTTATTCCCCATGCTGCGCGCATTGGTGTACAGGCATTTCAGGGAGCGAGCAGAGCACACCAATTTCTCCCTAGGGGCATAGGAGGCCACCCGGTCCTCATCAGTTTTAGAACGCTGCCCCACTGGGACAAGCCCAGCTACAACCCCATCCCCCTTCGAGCTTAGTTTAAAGCTCTCCAAATGAGCCCAGCTAATTCCTGCCCCAGCATCCTTTTGCCCCTGCGAGATAAACCTTTCCCGCTTGACACTGTCCGGACTGGTGACTTATAAAACCAACCATTATCAAAAAATCCAAAGCCCTGCCTGTAGCACCAGTCTTGGAGCCAATCATTTAGACACTGAACTTTCCTATTGCATCCCACGTCGTTACATGAAGATGGAAGGAGTGAAGAGAAGATCACTTGAGCCCCTGAGTCTTTCACCATCCCTCCCAAGACCTTGAAATCGTTCTTCATTCCCCTCAGACTACGGGAAGCAGCTTCCTCCCCATCTGTCTGGAAGACCAGCAGCGGGTAGTAGTCTGTGGGGTGCACCAGTTTGGGGAGCTCTTTAGCAATATCCTTGATCCGGGCTCCAGGTAGACTACAAACTTCCCTAAGATGAGGGTCAACCCTGCATATTGGGCCCTCTGTTCCTTTCAGAAGGGAATTTCCTATTACAATCACCCTTCTCTCTTTCTTATCAGAGGCAGTCCTAAGTTGTGAAGTCAACCGCCTCTTCCTATGTGATCTTGTAGGCAGGCTTGGCACCACCTCCTCACCTACCTCTTCTTCAAGATCCAGGGCCTCAAACCTATTATGGAGGGGCTGCGTGTGTGTCACAAACACCCATCGACAGTGTGCGTGCTACAAACCAGATTGAACAACGTGTGTGTCACAAAGCCCTTTAGACAGAGTGTGTGTCACGAACCCCATTGGACAGCGTGTGTGTCACAAGCGCCATTGGACAGAGTGTGTGTGTCACAAACACCATTAGAAAGTGTGCGTGTCACAAACCCCATTAGAAAGTGTGCGTGTCACTAACCCCTTTGGATCGCATGTGTGTGTCAGAAACCCTATTGGACAGTGTGTATGAAACAATCACCATTGGACAGAGTCTTCGTCACAAACCCAATGGGACAGAGTGTGTGTCACAAACACTATACAACAGTGTGTGTGTCACAAGCGCCATTGGACAGAGTGAGTGTGTCACAAACCCCATAAGAAATTGTGCGTGTCACAAACCCCATTAGAAAGTGTGCGTGTCACAAACCCCTTTGGATAGCATGTGTGTGTCAGAAACCCTATTGGACAGTGTGTATGACACAATCCCCATTGGACAGCATCTTTGTCACAAACCCAGTGGGACAGAGTGTGTGTAAAAAACACTATAGGACAAAGTGTGTGTGTCACGAACCCCATTGGACAGCGTGTGTGTGTCACAAACCCGATTGGAAAGTGTGTGTCTCAAACCCCATTGGATAGTGTGTGTGTGTCAAAAATCCCGTTAGAAAGTATGTGTGTCACGAACCCCATTGGATAGCATGTGTGTGTCACAAAACCTATTGGACAGAGTAGTGTGTGTTTCACAAACCCCATTGGACAGCGTGTGTGTCACAAACCCCATTGGACTGCGTGTGTGTCACAAAACCCTTTGGACAGTGTGTGTGTCAAAAAACCCATTGGACAACGTGTGTGTGTCGCAAACCCCATGGGACAGAGTGTGTGTCACAAGCTCCATTGAAAAGAGTGTATTTGTCACAAAGCCCATTGGACAGCGTGTGTGTCACAATCCCCATTGGACAGTGTGTGTGTCACAAACCCCATTGCACAGTGTGTGTGTCACAAATTCCACTGGACAGGGTGTGTGTCAGAAACACCCATGGACAGTGTGCGTGTCACAAACCCTATTGGACAGCTTGTGTGTCACATTCTCCATTGGACAGCATCTGTGTCACAAACCCCATTGGACAGCGTGTGTGTCACAAACACCCATGGACACTGTGCGTGTCACAAACCCCATTGGACATCGTGTGTGTCACAAACCCTTTTGGGCAGTGTGTGTGTCAGAAACACCCATGGACAGCGTGTGTGTCACAAACCCCACTGGACAGCGTGTGTGTGTCACAATTCCCTTTGGACAGTGTGTGTATCACAAACCCCATGGGACAGAGTATGTGTCACGAAAGTCATTGGACAAAGTGTGTGTGTCACAAACCACATTGGATAGCGTGAGTGTGTCACAAACCCTATTGGACACAGTGTGTGTCACAAAACCCACTGGACAGTGTGTGTGTCACAAGCACCAGTTGACAGCGTGTGTGTGCTACAATACCCATTGGACTGTGTGTGTGTCAAAAACCCCATTGGACAGCGTGTGTGTCACAAACAACAGTGGACACTGTGTGTGTCACGAACGCCTTTGGACAGTGTGTGTGTCACAATCCCCAGTGGACAGCGTGTGTGTCAAAAGTCCACTGGACAGCGTGTGTGTCACAAACACCCATGGACAGTGTGCGTGTCACAAACCTCATTGGAGAGTGTGTGTGTCACAAACCCCTTTGTAGAGTGTGTGTGTCACAAACCCCATTGGACAGCGTGTGTGTAACAATACCCATTGGACAGTGTGTGTGTCACAAACACCATTGGACAGCGTGTGTGTCACAAGCCCATTGGACAAAATATGTGTGTCACAAAATCCACTGGACAGCGTCTGTGTCACTAACCCTATTGGACAGTGTATGTGTCGCAAAACCGAATGGCAGTGTGTGTGTTCACAAACCCCGTTGGACAGCATGTGTGTCACAAATCCTGTTTGAAAGTGTGTGTGTCGCAAAACCCATTGGATAGCATGTGTGTGTCACAAACCCTATTGGACAGTGTGTGTGTAACCAAACCCATTGGACATAGTGTGTGGCACAAGCCCTATTGGACATTGTGTGTGTCACAAAACCCACTAGACAGCGTGTGTATCCCAAACCCCATTGGACAGCGTGTGTGTCACGAACCTCATTGGACAGCATGTGTGTTCACTAACACCATTGGACAGAGTGTGTGTTTCACAAACCCCTTTGGAGAGCGTGTGTGTCACAATCCTCATTGGACAGAGTTTGTGTCACAAACCCCATTTCAAAGAGTGTGTGTCACAAACTGCATTGTACAGTGTGTTTGTCACAAGCCCATTGTACAGAGTTTGTATGTCACAAATCCCATTGTACAGCGTGTTTGTCACAATCCGTATTGGACAACGTGTGTGTCACAAAACCCACTGGACAGAGTGTGTGTCACATACCCCATTGTACAGCACGTGTGTCACAAACCCCCGTGGTCACTGTGTGTGTCACAAACCCCCGTGGACACTGTGTGTGTCACAAACTCCATTGGACAGTGTCTGTCTTACAAACCCACTGGACAGGGTGTGTGTCACAAACACCCATGGACAGTGTGCGTGTCACAAACCCCATTGGACATCGTGTGTGTTCACAAACCCATTTGGACAGCATGTGTGTCACAAACCCCATTGGACAGTGTGTGTGTGTCATGAACCCCATTGGACAGCGTGTGTGTCACAAACACCATTGGACAACGTGTGTGTCACAAACCCCATTAGAAAGAGTGTGTGTCACAAACCCCATTGGATAGCGTGTGTGATGTCACAAACCCTATTGGACACTGTGTGTGTGTCACAAACCCCACTGGACAGCCTGTGTGTCAGGAACCCCATTGGACAGCTTGTATGTCACAAGACCTATTGGACAGAGTGTGTGTGTCACAATCCCCATTGGACAACGTGTGTGTCCCAATCCCCATTGGACAGGTGTGTGTCACAAACAACATTGGACTGGGTGTGTGTGTCACAAACCCTATTGGACAGTGTGTGTGTCATAAACCCCTTTGGAGAGCGTGTTTGTTTCACAATCCCCATTGGACAGAGTGTATGTGTCACAAACGACATTGGACAGCGTGTGTGTCACACACCCCATTGGACAGTGTGTGTGTCACAAACCCCACTGGACAGAGTTTGTGTCACCAACCCCCATGGACACTGTGTGTGTCACAATCCCCTTTGGACAGTGTGTGTGTCACAAACCCCATTGGACAGTGTGTGTGTCACAAACACCCATGGACAGTGTGCGTGTCACAAACCCCATTGGACAGAGTGTATGTGTCACAAACCCCATTGGACAGCCTGTGTGTCACAACCCCATTGGACAGTGTGTGTGTCACAAACCCCATGGGACAGAGTGTGTGTCACGAAACCCATTGGAAAGTGTATGTGTCACAAACCCCATTGGATAGCCTGTGTGTGTCACAAACCCTCCTGGTCAGTGTGTGTGTCACAAAACCCATTGGACAGCATGCGTGTCACAAACACTATTGGACAGTCTGTGTGTAACAAACCCAATTGGTCAGCGTGTGTGTCACAAACCCCATTGGATAGCGTGTGTGTGTCACAAACACCACTGGACAGCGTGTGTGTGTCACAATCCCCATTGGACAGTGTGTGTGTCACAAAACCCATTGGATAGCGTGTGTGTCACAAACCTCTTTTGAAAGAGTGTGTGTTACAAATCCCATTGGATAACGTGTGTGATGTCACAAACCCTATTGGACAGTGTGTGTGTCACAAACGCCATTGGACAGCGAGTGTGTCACAAGCGCCATTGGACAGAGTGTGTGTGTCACTAACCCCATTGGAAAGTGTATGTTTTACAAACCCCATTGGATAGCGTGTGTGTGTCAAAAACCCTATTAGAAAGTATGTGTGTCACAAACCCCATTGGGCAGCGTCTGTGTCACAAACCACATTAAAGATCGTGTGTGTCACAAACACCGTTGGACAGCGTGTGTGTGTCACAATCCCCATTGGACAATGTGTGTGTGTGTCACAAAACCCATTGGATAGCGTGTGTGCCACAAACCCCCGTGGACACTGTGTGTGTCACGAACAGCATTGGAAAGTGTGTGTGTCAAAAACCCCCCTGGACAGTGTGTGTGTCACAATCCCCAGTGGACAGTGTGACTGTCTCAAGCCCCATTGGACAGCGTGTCTGTGTCACAATCCCCGTTGGACAGTGTGTGTGTCACAAACACCATTGGACAGCGTGAGTGTCACGAACTCCATTGGAGAGCGTTTGTGTCACAAGCACCATTGGACAGAGTGTGTGTGCCACAAAACCCATTGGATAGCATGTGTGTTCACAAAACCCATTGGACAGCGTGTGTGTCACAATACCCATTGGACACCGTGTGGTCACAAACCCCTTGGACAGCGTGTGTGTCACAATCCCCATTGGAGTCCGTGTGGGTCACAAACCCCATTAGACAGAGTGTGTGTCACAAGCCCCATTGGACAGAGTGTATGTGTCACAAACCCCATAGGAAAGTGTGCGTCACGAACCCCATTGGATAGCATGTGTGTGTCATAAACCCTATTGGACAGTGTGTATGTCACAATCCCCACTGGACAGCGTCTGTGTCACAAACCCCATTGGACAGCGTGTGTGTCACAAACCCCATTGGACAGCGTGTTTTTCACAAGACCCATTGGACAGAGTGTGTGTGTCACAAAGCCCATTGGACAGCGTGTGTGCCACAATCCCCATTGGACAGCGTGTGTGTCACAAACCCCATTGGACAGAGTTTGTGTCACCAACCACCGTGGACAATATGTGTGTCACAAACCCCTTTTGACAGTGTGTATGTCACGAACTCCACTGGACAGTGTGTGTTTCACAAGCCCCATTGGACACCGTGTGTGTCACAAACCCCTTTGGACAGCGTGTGTGTCACAAACCGCATTGGACAGCGCGTGTGTCACAAACCCCATTAGAAAAAGTGTGTGTCACAAACCCCATTGGATAGCGTGTGTGATGTCACAAACCCTATTGGACACTGTGTGTGTCACAAACCGCACTGGAAAGTGTGTGTAACATATCCCATTGGACAGCGTGTGTGTCACAAACCCCATTAGAAAGTATGTGTGTCACAAACCCCATTGGATAGCGTGTGCGTGTCACAAACCCCATTATAAGGTGTGCATGTCACAATCCCCGTTGGACAGCGTCTGTGTCACAAACCCCATTGGACAGCGTGTGTGTCACAAACCCCACTGGACAGCGTGTGTGTTACAAACACCCATGGACAGTGTGCGTGTCAGAAACCCCATTGGACATCGTGTGTGTCACAAACCTCTTCGGACAATGTGTGTGTCACAAAACCCATTGGACAGCGTGTGTGTGTCCCAGTCCCCATTGGACAGTCTGTGTGTCACAATCCCCGTTGGACAGCATCTGTGTCACAAACCCCATTGTACAGCGTCTGTGTCACAAACCCCATTGGACAGCGTGTGTGTCACAAACACCACTGGACAGAGTGGGTGTGTCACAAACCCCATTGTACAGCGTGTTGGTCACAATCCCAATTTTACAGCGTGTGTGTCACAAACCCCATTGGACAGAGTGTGTGTGACAAACCCCATTGGAGAGAGTGTGTTTCACAATCCCCATTGGACAGCGTGTGTGTGTCACAAACCCTCCTGGTCAGTTTGTGTGTCACAAAACCCACTGCACAGCGTGTGTGTCACGAATCCCATTGGGCAGCGTGTGTGTCAAAAGCACCATTGGACAAGGTGTTTGTGTCACAAACCCCTCTGGACAGTGTGTGTGTCACAAACCCCATTGGACAGCGTGTGTGTCACAAACCCCATTGCACAGCGTGTGTATCAAAAGCCACATTCGACAGAGTGTATGTGCCACAAACCCCATTGGACACGTGTGTCAGAATACCCTTTGGACAGTGTGTGTGTCACAAACCCCATTAGACAGAGTTTGTGTGACAAACCCCATTGGACAGCGTGTGTGTCATAAACCCCATTGGAAAGTGTATGTGTCACAAACCGTATTGGATAGCGTGTGTTTGTCACAAACCCCATTGGACATCGTGTGTTTCACAAGCCCATTGGACAGAGTGTGTGTGTCAAAAAACCCGGTAGTCAGCATGTGTGTCATGAACCCCAATGGACAGCGTGTGTGTCTCAATCTCCATTGGACAGAGGGTTTGTCTCACAAACATCATTGGAAAGTGTATGTATTACAAACCCCATTGGATAGCGTGTGTGTCACAATCCCCATTAGACAGCGTGTGTGTCACAAACCCCATCGGACAGCTTGTGTGTGTCACAATACCCACTGGACAGTGTGTGTATCATAAACCCCATTGGAAAGAGTATGTGTCACAAAGCGCATTTTATAGCGTGTACGTGTCACAAACCACACTTGATAGCATGTGTGTGTCACAGACAGAATTTTACAGCATGTTTGTCACAAGCCCTTTGTACAGACTGTGTGTGTTGCAAACCCCATTGTACAGCGTGTTTGTCATAATCCCCATTGGACAGCGTTTGTGTCACAAACCCCATTGGGCAGAGTGTGTGTTTCAAACCACATTGGACAAAGTGTGTGTCACAAACCCCATTGGACAGAGTGTGTGTTACCAACCCCATTGGACAGTGTAGGTGTCACAAACCCCACTGGTCAGAGAGTGTGATACAAGCGCCACTGGACAGAGTGTGTGTGTCACAAACCATATTGTACAGCGTGTTTGTCACTAGCCCTTTGGACAGAGTGTGTGTGTCACAAACCCCATTGTACAGTGTGTTGGTCACAATCCCAGTTTTACAGCGTGTGTGTCACAAACCCCATTGGACAGAGTGTGTGTGACAAACCCCATTGGAGAGAGTGTGTTTCACAAACCGCATTGGACAGCGTGTGTGTGTCAAAAACCCTCCTGGTCAGTTTGTGTGTCACAAAACCCACTGCACAGCGTGTGTGTCACGAATCCCATTGGACAGCGTGTGTGTCACAAGCACCATTGGACAAGGTGTGTGTGTCACAAACCCCATTGGAAAGGGTATGTGTCACAAACCCCATTGGACAGTGTGTGTGTCACAAACCCCATTGGACATCGTGTGTGTCACAAACCCCTATGGAAAGTGTGTGTGTCACAAACCCCGTTGGACAGCCTGTGTGTCACAAACACCCATGGACAGTGTGCATGTTACAAACCCCATTGGAGAGTGTATGTGTGACAAACCCCATTGGACCGTGTGTGTGTCACAATACCCATTGGACAGCAAGTGTGTCACAAGACCATTGGACAGAGTGTGTGTGTCACAAAACTTACTGCACAGCGTGTGTGTCACGAATCCCATTGGACAGCATGTGTGTCACACGCACCATTAGAAAGAGTGTGTGTGTCACAAACACCATTGGAATGTGTATGTGTCACAAACCCCTTTGGACAGCGTGTGTGCGTCACAATACCCATTGGACAGTGTGTGTGTCATAAATCCCATTGGACTTTGTGTGTGTCACAAACCCCATTGGAGAGCGTGTGTGTCACAAACCTCCTGGTCAGGGTGTGTGTCACAAACCCCATTGGACAGCGTGTGTGACTCACAAGCCCATTGGACAGAGTGTTTGTGTCACAAAACCCACTAGAAAGCATGTGTGTCATGAACCCCATTGGACAGTGTGTGTTTCACAAACCCCATTG
The DNA here is from genome assembly GCA_032206185.1 of Columba guinea. NCBI lineage: Eukaryota > Metazoa > Chordata > Aves > Columbiformes > Columbidae > Columba > Columba guinea. The sequence goes on along the minus strand of JAVLUU010000064.1, from coordinate 1,852,077 downwards.
GACAGCGTGTGTGTGTCACAATCCCCATTGGACAGTGTGTGTGTCACAAACACCATTGGACAGCGCGTGTGACACAAGCCTATTGGACAGAGTGCGTGTGTCACAAAACCCACTGCACAGTGTGTGTGTCACGATTCCCATTGGACATCGTGTGTGTCACACGCACCATTGCACAGAGTGTATGTGTCACAAACCCCTTTGGAAAGTGTACGTGTCACAAAACCCACTGCACAGCGTGTGTGTGACAAACACTATTGGGCACTGTGTGTGTCACAAAACCCACTGGACAGTGTGTGTGTCACAAACCACATTGGACAGAGTTTGTGTGACAAACCCCATTGGACTGTGTGTCTGTCACAAACCCCTTTGGACAGCGTGTGTGTGTCACAACCCCTCCTGGTCAGTTTGTGTTTCACAAACCCCATTAGAAACCCCATTGGAAAGTGTGTGTGCCACAAATCCTATTGCATATCGTGTGTGTGACAAACTCCATTATAAAGTAGTGCGTGTTCACAAACCCCACTGGACAGAGTGTGTGTGTCACCAACCCTATTGGACAGTGTGTAGGTCACAATCCCCATTGGACAGCGTCTGTGTCACAAACCTTGTTGGACAGCGTGTGTGTCACTTACACCATTGGACAGCGTGTGTTTGTCACAATCCCCATTGGACAGTTTGTGTGTCACAAACCCCATTGGATAGCATGTGTTTCACAAACCCCAGTTGAAAGTGTGTGTGTCACAAACCCCAACGGATAGCGTGTGTTTGTCACAAACCCTATTGGACAGTGTGTCTGTGTCACAATACCCATTGGACAGTGTGTGTGTCAGAATCCCCATTGGACAGAGTTTGTGTCACAAACCCCATTGGACAGCGTGTGTGTCTCAAACCCCATTGGACAGCGTGTGTGTGTCACAGAGCCCGTTTGACAGAGTGTGTGTCACAAACACCATTGGACAATGTGTGCGTAACATACCCGATTGTTCAGAGTGTGTGTAACAATCTCCATGAGACAGCGTGTGTGTGTCACACACCTCATTGGAAACTGTGTGTGTCACAAACCCCATTTTATATCGTGTGTGTGTCACAAAACCCATTATAAAGTGTGTGTGTTACAAACCCCAGTGGATAGCGTGTGTGTGTCACAAACTTCATTGGACAGCGTGTGTGTCACATTACACATTGGACAGTGTGTGTGTCACAAAACCCATTGGATAGCGTGTGTGTCACAAACCCCATTGGATAGTGTGTGTGTGTCACAAACACCATTGGACAGCATGTGTGTGTCACATTCCCCATTGGACAGTGTGTCTGTCACAAAACCCATTGGATAGCGCGTGTGTTACAAACCCCATTGGATAGCGTGTGTGTCACAATCCCCATTGAACAGTGTGTGTGTCACAAAACGCATTGGATAGCGTGTGTGTCACAAACCCCATTGGACAGTTTGTGTTTCACAAAACCCATTGGATAGCATGTATGTGTCACAAACCCCATTAGACAGCGTGTAGTGTCAGAAACGCCTTTGGACAGTGTGTGTCACAAATCCTATTGGACAGAGTTTGTGTCACAAACATCAGTGGATAGCGTGTGTGTGCCACAAATCCCATTGCATAGCATGTGTGTGTCACAAACTCCATTACAAAGTAGTGTGCGTTCACAAACCCCACTGGAGAGCGTGTGTGTGTCACCAACCCTATTGGACAGTGTGTAGGTCACAATCCCCATTGGACAGCGTGTGTGAGTCACAAACCCTATTGGACAGTGTATATGTCACAATCCCCATTGGACAGCGTCTTTGTCACAAACCCCATTGGGCAGCGTGTGTGTCACAAACACCACTGCACACCGTGTGTGTGTCACAATCCCCATTGAACAGTGTGTGTGTCACAAAACCCATTGGATAGCGTGTGTGTCACAGTCCCCATTGGACAGCGTGTGTGTCACAAACCCCATTGGACAGTGTGTCTGTGTCACAATACCCAATGGACAGTGTGTGTGTCACATTCCCCATTGGACAGTGTATGTTCACAAAACCCATTGGATAGCATGTGTGTCACAAACCCCATTGGATAGCGTGTGTGTCACAATCCCCTTTGAACAGTGTGTGTGTCACAAAACGCATTTGATAGCGTGTATGTCACAATCCCTATTGGATAGAAGGTGTGTCACAAATCCCATTGGACAGTGAGTGTGTCACAAACCCCATTGGACAACGTGTGTGTCACAAACACCATTGGACAGTGTGTGTGTCATAAAACGCATTGGATAGCGTGTGTGTCACCATCCCCATTGGACAGCGTGTGTGTGTGACAAACCACCCTGAACAGTGTGTGTGTCACAATCCCCAGTGGACAGCGTGTATGTCAAAACCCCATTGGACAGTGTGTATGTCACAAAACCCACTGGACAGCGTGTGTGTCACAAACACCAAAGGAGAGTGTGAGTGTCACAAACCCCTTTGGACAGCGTGTGTGTCACAAACCCCTTTGGACAGTGTGTGTGTCACAAACCCCATTGGACAGCGTGTGTGTGTCACAATCCCCATTGGACAGCGTGTGTGTCACAAGCACCATTGGACAGAGTGTGTGTGTCACAAACCCCATTGGAAAGTGTATGTTTCACAAATCCCATTGGATAGCGTGTGTCTGTCACAAACCCTTTTTTACAGTGTGTGTGTTACAAAACCCACTGGATACCGTGTGTGTTCACAAACCCCATTGGACACCGTGTTTGTCACAATCCCCATTGTACAGCGTGTGTGTCACAAACGCAATTGGACAGCTTGTGTGTGTAACAATAAGCATTGGACAGTGTGTGTGTCACAAACCCCATTTTACAGTGTGTGTGTCACAAACCGCACTTGACACCGTGTGTGTCACAAACTCCCATGGACAGTGTGCGTGTCACAAACCCCATCGTACATCGTGTGTGTCACAAACCCTTTTGGACAGTGTGCGTGTCACAAAACCCAATGGATATTGTTTGTGTCACAAACCTCTTCGGACAATGTGTGTGTCACACACCCCATTGGTCAGCGTATGTGAGTCACAGTCTCCATTGGACAGTGTGTGTGTCACAAACCCCATGGGAAAAGGGTGTGTCACGAACCCCATTGGACAGCGTGTGTGTCACAAAACCCACTGGAGAGCGTGTGTGTCACAAACCCCCATGGACAGTGTGTGTGTCACAAACCCTAGTGGACAGCGTGTGTGTCAAAACCCCATTGGACAGTGTGTGTGTCACAAAACCCACTGGACAGCTTGTGTGTCACAAACACCCTTGGACAGCGTGTGTGTCACAAGCACCATTGGACAGAGAGTGTGTGTCACAAACCCCATTGGAAAGTGTATGTTTCACAAACCCCACTGGACAGCGTGTGTGTGTCACAATCCCCTTTGGACAGTGTGTCTGTCACAAACCCCATGGGACAACGTGTGTGTGTCACAAACCCCATTTTAAAGTGTGAGTGTCACAAACCCCATTTGATAGCGTGTGTGAGTCACAAACCCTATTGGACAGTGTGTAGGTCACAATCCCCATTGGACAGCGTCTGTGTCACAATCCCCATTTGACAGCGTGTGGGTCACAAACCCCATTGGACAGTGAGTGTTTCACAAACCCCATTGGACAGCGTGTGTGTTACAAACCCCAGTGGACAGCGTGTGTGTCAAAACCCCATTGGACAGTGTGTGTGTCACAAACACCCCTGGACAGTGTGAGTGTCACAATCCCCAGTGGACAGCGTGTGTGTCAAAACCCCACTGGACAGTGTGTATTTAACAAAACCCACTGGATAGCGTGTGTGTCACAAACCCCTTTGGACAGTGTGTGTGTACGCAAATCCCATTGGACAGCGTGTGTGTGTCACAATCATCATTGGACAGTGTGTGAGTCACAAACATCATTGGACAGCGTGTGTATCACAAGACCATTGGACAGAGTGTGTGTGTCACAAGCACCACTGGACAGAGTGTGTGTGTCACAAACCCCATTGGAAAGTGTATTTGTCACAAACCCCATTGGATTGCGTGTGTGTGTCACTGGCCCTATTGGACAGTGTGTGTGTCACAAAATCCACTTTACAGCCTGTGTGTTCACAAACCCAATTGGAAAGCATGTTTTTCACAAGACCCATTGGACACAGTGCGTGTGTCAAAAAGCCCATTGGACAGACTGTTTCTCACAATACCCATTGGACAGCGTGTGTGTCAAAACCACCATTGGACAGCGTGTGTGTGTAACAATACCCATTGGACAGTGTGTGTGTCACAAACCCCATTGGACAGTGTGTGTGTCATAAACGCCATTTGGCAGCGTGTGTGTTGCACAATCCCCATTGGACAGTGTGCGTGTGTTACAAACCCCATTGGATAGTGTGTGTGCCATAAACCCAATTGGACAGCGTGTGTGTGTCACAAACCCCATTAGAAAGTGTGCGTGCAACAAACCCCATTGGAAAGTGTTTGTGTCACAAACACCATTGGACAGCGTGTGTGTGTCACAATCCCCATTGGACAGTGTGTGTGTCACAAAACCGATTGGATAGCGTTTGTTTCACTAACCCCATTAGAAAGAGTGTGTGTCACAAACCCCATTGGATAGCGTGTGTGATGTCGCAAACCCTATTGGACAGTGTGTGTGTCACAAACCCCACTGGACAGCGTCTGTGTCACGAACCCCATTGGACAGCTTGTGTGTCACAAGACCTATTGGACAGAGAGTGTGTGTCACAAACGCCATTGGACAGCGTGTGTGTCACAATACCCATTGGACACCGTGTGGGTCACAATCCCCACTGGACAGTGTGTGTGTCACAAAACCCATTGGATAGCGTGTGTGTCACGAATCCCATTAGAAAGTGTGTGTATCACAAACCCCATTGGATAGTGTATGTGTGTCACAAACCCTATTGGACAGCGTGTGTGTCATAAACCCCATTGGATACCGTGTGTGTATCACAAACCCCATTATAAAGTGTGCGTGTCACAAACCCCTTTAGAAAGTATGCGTGTGACAAACCCCATTGGATAGCATTTGTGTATCACAAACCCCATTAGAAAGTGTGCGTGTCACAAACCCCTTTGGAAAGTGTGTGTGTCACAAACCCGATTAGAAAGTTTGCGTGTCACAAACCCCGTTGGAAAGTGTGTGTTTCACAAACACCATTGGACAGCGTGTGTGTGTCACAATCCCCATTGGATAGTGTATGTGTGTCACAAACCTATTGGACAGCGTGTGTGTCATAAACCCCATTGGATAGAGTGTGTGTGTCACAAACCCCATTATAAAGTGTGCGTGTCACAAACCCCATTGGACAGCGTGTGTGTCACAAACCCCATTGGACAGAGTTTGTGTTTAACAATACCCATTGGACAGAGTGTGTGTCACAAAACCCATTGGACAGCGTGTGTGTCACAAACTCCACTGGACAGAGTGTATGTGTCACAAACCCCATTGGAGAGCGTGTGTATCACAATCCCCATTGGACAGCGTGTGTGTCACAAACCCCATGAGACAGCGTGTTTGTGTCACAAACGCCATTGAAAAGTGTGTGTCACAAACCCAATTGGATAGCATGTGTGTGTCAAAAACACCATTGGACAGCGTTTGTGTCACAAACACAATTGGACAGCGTGTGTGTGTCACAAAACCCAATTGTACAGAGTGTGTGTCACAAACCCCCGTGGACACTGTGTGTGTCACGAATGCCATTGGACAGTGTGTGTGTCACAAACCCCCCTGGACAGTGTGTGTGTTACAATTCCCATTGGACAGCGTGTGTGTCAAAACCCCATTGGACAGTGAGTGTGTCACAAAACCTATTGGACAGCGTGTATGTCACAAACCCCATTGGACAGCGTCTGTGTCACAAACCCCTTTGGACAGTGTGTGTGTCACAAACCCCATTGGACAGCGTGTGTAGTCATAAACCCCATTGGACAGTGTGTGTGTGTCACAATCCCCATTGGACAGTGTGTGTGTGTCAAAAAAACCATTGGACAGCGTGTGTGTCACAAACCCCTTTGGACAGCATGTGTGTGTCACAAACCCCATTGGACAGCGTGTGTGTGTCACAAGCCCCCTGGTCGTTGTGTGTGTCACAAACCCCATTGGACAGCGTGTGTGTGTCAAAAAACCCATTAGAAAGTATTTGTGTCACAAGCCCCTTTGGATAGCATGTGTATGTCATAAACCCTATTAGACATTGTGTATGTCACAATCCCCTTTGGACAGCGTCCATGTAACAAACCCCACTGGACAGCGTGTGTGTCACAAACACCCATGGACAGTGTGCCTGTCACAAACCCCATTGGACAGCGTCTGTGTCACAAACCCCCATGGACATAGTGTATGTCACAAACCCCATTGGACAGTGTGTGTGTCACAAACTCCACTGGACAGCGTGTGTGTGTCATAATCCCCATTGGACAGTGTGTGTGTCACAAAACCCATGGGACAGAGTGTGTGTCACAAACGCCATTGGACAGCGTGTGTGTGTAACAATACCCTTGGAAAGTGTGTGTGTAACAAACCCAACTGGATAGCGAGTGTGTTGCAAATCCCATTGGACAGCGTGTTGGTCACAAACACCATTGGACAGAGTGTGTGTGTAACAATACCCATTGGACAGTGTGTGTGTCACAAACCCCATTGGACAGCGTCTGTGTCGCAAAAACCCATGGACAGTGTGCGTGTCAGAAACCCCATTGCACATCGTGCGTGTCACAAACCCTTTTGGACAGTGTGTGTGTCACAAACCTCATTGGACAGCGTGTGTGTGTCACAATCCATATTGGACAGTGTGTGTGTCACAAACCCCAGTGGACATCGTGTGTGTCACTAACCCCATTGGACAGCATGTGTGTGTCACAAACCCCATTGAAAGTGCATGTGTCACAAAACCCACTGGACAGCATGTGTGTCACAAACCCCCTTGGACAGCGTGTGTGTGTCACAAACCCCGTTGGAAATTGTATGTCTCACAAACCCCATTGGATAGCTTGTGTGTGTCATAAACCCCATTGGACTGTGTGTGTGTGACAAAACCCACTGGACAGCGTGTGTGTCACAAACACCCATGGACAGTGTGAGTGTCTCAAGGCCCATTGGACAGCGTGTCTGTGTCACAAACGCTTTTGGACAGCGTGTATGTCACAAACACCCATTGGACAGTTTACGTGTCACAAACCCCATTGGACATGGTGTGTGTCACAAATCTCTTCGGACAATGTGTGTGTCACAAACCCCATTGGATAGCGTGTGTGTGTCAAAAACCCCATTAGAAAGTATGTGTGTCACAAACCCCATTGGATAGCGTGTGTGTGTCACAAACCCGATTGGACAGTGTGTAGGTCACAATCCCCATTGGACAGTGTCTGTGTCACAATCCACGTTTGACAGTGTGTGTGTCACAAAACCCACTGGACAGCGTGTGTTTCACAAACTCCCCTGAACAGTGTGTGTGTCACAAACCTCACTGGACAGCGTGTGTGTTACAAACACCCATGGACAGTGTGCGTGTCACAAAACCCATTGTACATCGTGTGTTTCACAAACCCTTTTGGACAGTGTGTGTGTCACAAAACCCACTGGATAGCGTGTGTGTCACAAACACCCATGGAAAGTCTGCGTGTCAGAAACCCCATTGGACATCGTGTGTGTCACAAATCCCTTTGGACAGTGTGTGTCACAAACCCCATTGGAAAGTGTATGTTTCACAAACCCCATTGTATAGCGTGTGTCTGTCACAAACTCTTTAGGACAGTGTTTGTCACAAAAAACCCTCTGGACACCGTGTATGTTCACAAACCCCATTGGACAGCGTATTTGTCGCAATCCCCACTGGACAGCGCCTGTGTCACAAACCCCATTGCACAGTGTGTGTGTCACAAACCCCATGGGACAACGTGTGTGTGTCAAAAACCCCATTGGAAAGTGTGTGTCACAAACCCCATTGGACAGTGTGTGTGTCACAAACACCATTGGACAGCATGTGTTTGTAACAATACCCATTGGACAGTGTGTGTGTCACAAACACTATTGGACAGCATGTGTTTGTAACAATACCCATTGGACAGTGCATGTGTCACAAACCCCATTGGAGAGTTTGTGTCACAAACTCCACTGGACAGCGTGTGTGTCACAAACACCCGTGGACAATGTGCGTGTCACAAACCCCATTGGACATCGTGTGTGTCACAAACCTCTTTGGACAGTGTGTGTGTCACAAACCCCATTATAAAGTGTGCGTGTCACAAAACCCATTTGATAGCGTGTGTGTGTCACAAGCCCTATTGGACAGTGTGTAGGTCACAATCCCCATTGGACAGCGTCTGTGTCACAAACCCCACTAGACAGAGAGTTTGTCACAATCCCCATTGGACAGCGTGTGTGTCACAAAAACCATTGGACAGCGTGAGTGTGTCACAATCCCCATTGGACATCGTGTGTGTCACAAACCCTTTGGACAGCGTGTGTGTCACAAACCTCATTGGAAAGTGTATGTCACATACCCCATTGGACAGCGTGTGTGTCACAAACACCATTGGAGAGTGTGTGTGTGTAACAATACCCATTGGAGAGTGTGTGTGTCACAAACCGCATTGGACAGCGTCTGTGTCACAAACCCCCGTGGACACTGCGTGTGTCACTAACCCCATTGGACAGTGTGTGTGTCACAAACTCCACTGGACAGCCTGTATGTCACAAACACCCATGGACAATGTGCTTGTCACAAACCCCATTGGACATCGTGTGTGTCACAAACCCCTTTGGACAGTGTGTGTGTCACAAAACCCATTGGACAGCGTGTGTGTGTCACAAACACCATTGTAAAGTGTGTGTGTCACAAACACCATTGGACAGCGTGTGTGTGTCACAATCACCATTGGACAGTGTGTGTGTCACAAAACCCATGGGATAGCGTGTGTGTGTCACAAACCCCATTACAAAGTGTGCGTGTTTCAAACCCCATTTGATAGCGTGTGTGTGTCACAAACCCTATTGGACAGTCTGTAGGTCACAATCCCCATTGGACAGCGTCTGTGTCAAAAACCCCATTGGACAGCGTCTGTGTCACAAACACCATTGGACAGCGTGTGTGTTTCACAATCCCCATTGGACAGTGTGTGAGTCACAAACCCCAGTGGACAGCGCGTGTGTCAAAAACCCGTTTGACAGCGTGTGTGTCGCAAATCCCACTGGAAATTGTGTGTGTGTCACAATCCCCATTGGACAGTGTTTGTTTTACAAACACCATGGGACAGAGTGTGTGCCACAAACACTATTGGACAGAGTTTGTGTGTCACAAGACCATTGGACAGAGTGTGTGTGTCACAAAACCCACTGGACAGCGTGTGTGTCACGAACCCCATTGGACAGCGTGTGTGTCACAAGCACCATTGGACAGAGTGTGGTGTCACAAACCCCATTGGAAAGTGTAAGTGTCACAAACGCCATTGGATAGCGTGTGTGTGTCACAAACCCCATTGCAAAGCGTTTGTGTCAAAACCCCAGTGGACAGCATGTGTGTGTCACAAACCCCATTGAAAGTGTATGTGTCACAAAACCCACTGGACAGCAAGTGTGTCACAAACCCCTTCGGACAGCATGTGCGTCAGAAACCCCATTGAACAGAGTGTGTGTAACAAACCCCATCGGACAACGTGTGTGTGTCACAAACCCCGTTGGAAAGTGTATGTGTCACAAACCCCATTGGATAGCTTGTGTGTGTCATAAACCCTATTGGACAGTGTGTGTGTCACAAAACCCACTGGACAGCGTGTGTGTCACAAGCCCCAATGGACATAATGTGTATCAAAAACACCTTTGGACAGCGTGTGTGTCACAATCCCCATTGGACATCGTGTGTGTTTCAAACCCCATTGCACAGCGTGTATGTGTCACAAAACCCATTGGACAGTGTGTATGTCACAAACGCCATTGGACAGCGTGTGTGTCACAAACCCATTGGAAAGTGTATGTGTCACGAACCCCATTGGACAGCATGTGTGTCACAAGACCCATTGGACAGAGTGTGTGTGTAACAAACCACATTTGACAGCATGTGTGTCACAATCCCCATTGGACAGCGTATGTGTCACAAACACCATTGGACAGATTGTGTGTGTCACAAACCCCACTGGACAGCCTGTGTGTCATAAACCCCATGGGACAGCATGTGTGTCACAAGACCCATTGGACAGAGTGTGTGTGTAACAAACCACATTTGACAGCATGTGTGTCACAATCGCCATTGGACAGTGTGTGTGTGTCACAGTCCCCATTGGACAGCGTGTGTGTGTCACAAACCCCATTGGACAGCATCTGTGTCACAAACCCCATTGCGTAGAGTGTGTGTGTAACAAACCCTATTAGAAAGTGTGTCTGTCACAAACCCCTTGGATAGCGTGTGTGTGTCACAAACCCTGTGGGACAATGTGTGTGTCACAAACCCCAGTGGACGACGTGTGTGTCATGAACCCCACTGGACAGCGTGTGTGTCACAAGACCCATTGGACAGAGTTTGTGTGTCACAAACCCCATTGGACAGGGTGTGTGTCACGAACCCCATTGGACAGCGTGTGTGTGTCGCAATCCTCATTGGACAGTGTATGTGTCACTAAATCCATTGATAGCGTGTGTTTAACAAACCGCATTAGAAAGTATGTGTATCACAAAACCCATTGGATAGCGTGTGTGTGTCACCAACCCTATTGGACAGTGTGTGTGTCACAAACCCCACTGGACAGTGTGTGTGTCACGAACCCCATTGGACAGCGTGTGTTTCACAAACCCTATTGGACAGATTGTGTGTGTCACAAACTCCACTGGACAGCTTCTGTGTCATAAACCCCATTGACAGCGTGTGTGTGTCACAAAACCCGCTGGACAGCGTGTGTGTCACAAACCCCATTGGAAAGTTTATGTGTCACAAATCGCATTGGATAGCGTGTGTGTGTCACAAACCGCATTGTACAGAGTGTTTGTCACAAGCCCATTGGACAGAGTGTGTGTGTCACAAACCCCATTGTACAGCGTGTGTGTCACAAACCCCATTGTACAGCGTGTTTGTCACAATCCCCATTGTACAGCGTGTGTGTCACAAAACCCATTGGACAGATTGTGTGTGTCAAAAAAACCATTGGACAGCATGCGTGTCACTAACACCATTGGACAGCGTGTGTGTGTCACAATCCCCATTGCACAGCGTGTGTGTCACAAAACACATTTGACAGCGTGTGTGTCACAATCCCCATTGAACAGATTGTGTGTGTCACAAACCCCATTGGGCAGCGAGTGTGTCACAAACCTCTTTGGACAGTGTGTGTGTCACAAACCCCTTTGGACAGAGTTTGTGTGTCACAATCCACATTGGAAAGTGTGTGTATCACAAACACCATGGGGCAGCGTGTGTGTCACAAACCCTATTGGACAGCGTGTGTGTGTCACAATACCCATTGTACAGTGTGTGTGTCCGAAACCCTATTTGAAATCGTGTTTGTCACAATCCCCATTGGATAGCGTATGTGTGACACACTCCATTAGAAAGCGTGCGTGTCACAAAGCCCATTGCATAGCGTGTGTGTGTCACAAACCCCATTGAAGAGAGTGTGTGTCACAAACACCATTGGACAGAATGTGTGTCACGAACCCCTTTGGACAGTGTGTGTGTCACAAACCCCATTGGATACCGTGTGTGTCTCAAACCGCTTTGGACAGTGTGTGTGTCACAATCCCCATGGGACAGAGTGTGTGTCACAAACACCATTGGATAGCATGTGTGTCACAAACCCCTTTGGAAAATGTGTGTGTCACAAACCCCATTGGACAGCTTGTGTGTCACAAACACCCATGGACAGTGTGCGTGTTCACAAACCCCATTTGACATAGTGTGTGTGTCACAATCCCCATTGGACAGTGTGTGTGTCACAAACCCATGGGACTGAGTCTGTGTCACGAACCACATTGGACAGCGTCTGTGTCACAAGCGCCATTGGACATACTGTGTGTGTCACAAAACCTTTTGGACAGTGTGTGTGTCACAAACTCCCGTGGACACTGTGTGTGTCACGAACGCCATTGGACAGTGTGTGTGTCACAAACCCCCGTGGACAGTGTGTGTGTCACAATCCCCAGTGGACAGCGTGTGTGTCAATACCCCATTGGACTGTGCGTGTGTGACAAAACCCACTAGACAGCGTGTGTGTCACAAACACCCATGGAGAGTGTGAGTATCACAAGCCCCATTGGATAGCGTGTTTGTCACAATCCCCATTGTACAGAGTGTGTGTCACAAACACCATTGGACAGCATTTGTGTGTAACAATACCGATTGGACAGTGTGTGTGTCACAAACCCCACTGTACAGTGTGTGTGTCTCAAACTCCACTGGACAGTTGTGTGTCACAAACACCCATGGACAATGTGCGTGTCAGAAAACCCATTGGACATCGTGTGTGTCACAAACCCCTTTGGACAGTGTGTGTGTCACAAACCCCATGGGACAATGTGTGTGTGTCACAAACCCCATTGGAAAGTGTGTGTCACGAACCCCATTGAATAGCGTGTGAGTGTCACAAACCCCATTATAAAGTGTGTGTGTCACAAACCCCTTTGGATAGCGTGTGTGTGTCACAAACCCCATTGGACAGCGTGTGTGTGTCACAATACCCATTGAACACTGTGTGTGTCACAAAACACATTGGATAGCCTGTGTTTCACAAACCCCATTTGAAAGTGTGTGTGTCACAAACCCCGTTGGATAGCATATGTGTGTCACAAACCCTGTTGGACAGCATGTAGTGTAAGAAAGCCCATTGGACAGTGTGTGTCACAAATCCCATTGAACAGCGTGTGTGTGGCACAAAGCCCAGTTGACAGAGTGTGTTTCACAAAAACCATTGGACAGCGTGTGTTACAAACCCCATTGGACAGCATGTGTGTGTCACAAACCCTCCTTGTCAGTGTGTGTTTCACAAACCCCATTGGAAAGTGTGTGCGCCATTAATCCCATTGCATAGCGTGTGTGTCACAAACTCCATTATAAAGTAGTGCGTGTTCACAAACCCCACTGGATAGCGTGTGTGTGTCACCAACCCTATTGGACAGTGTGTAGGTCACAATCCCCATTGGACAGCGTCTGTGTCACAAACCTTGTTGGAAAGCGTGTGTGTCACTTACACCATTGGACAGCGTTTGTGTGTCACAATCCCCATTGGACAGTTTGTGTGTCACAAACCCCATTGGATAGCGTGTGTTCCACAAACCCCAGTTGAAAGTGTGTGTGTCACAAACCCCAACAGATAGCGTATGTGTGTCACAAACCCCATTGGACAGTGTGTCTGTGTCACAATACCCATTGGACAGCGTGTGTGTCGCAATCCCCATTGGACAGAGTTACTGTCACAAACTCCATTGGACAGCGTGTGTGTCTCAAACACCATTGGACAGTGTGTGTGGGACATACCCCATTGGACAGCGTGTGTGTGTCTCAAATGCCATTGGATAGCATGTGTGTCACAAATCCCATTGGACAGCGTGTGTGTCACAAACCCCATTTTATAGCGTGTGTGTGTCACAAAACCCATTATAAAGTGTGTGTGTTACAAACCCCACTGGACAGCATGTGTGTGTCACATTCCCCATTGGACAGTGTGTGTGTCACAAAACCCATTGGATAGCGTGTGTGTCACAAACCCCATTGGATAGCGTGTGTGTCACAATCACCATTGGACAGCGTGTGTGTGTCACAATCCCCATTGAAGAGTGTGTGTGTCACAAAACGCATTGGATAGCGTGTGTGTCACAATCCCCATTGGAAAGTGTGTGTGTCACAAAGCCCATTGGACAGTTTGTGTGTCACAAAACCCATTGGATAGCATGTGTGTGTCACAAACCCCATTAGACAGCGTGTGTGTCACAAATCCCATGGGACAGCGTGTGTGTCGCATTCACCACTGGACAGCGTGTGTGTGTCACAAACCCTATTGTACAGTGTGTGTGTCACAATCCCCATTGGACAGAGTTTGTGTCACAAACCTCAGTGGATAGCGTGTGTGTGTCACAAACCTCATTGGACAGCGTGTAGTGTCAGAAACCCCACTGGACAGTGTGTGTCACAAACCCCATTGGACAGCGTGTGTGTGTCACAAACCCTCCTGGTCAGTGTGTGTGTCAAAAGCACCATTGGAAGGTGTGTGTGTCACAAACCATATTGGAAAGTGTGTGTGCCACAAATCCCATTGCATAGCATGTGTGTGTCACAAACTCCATTATAAAGTAGTGTGCGTTCACAAACCCCACTGGATAGCGTGTGTGAGTCACAAACCCTATTGGACAGTGTGTAGGTCACAATCTCCATTGGACAGCGTCGGTGTCACAAACCCCATTGGACAGCGTGTGTGTCACAAACACCACTGCACACCGTGTGTGTGTCACAATCCCCATTGAACAGTGTGTGTGTCACAAAACCCATTGGATAGCGTGTGTTACAAACCCCATTGGACAGCATGTGTGTGTCACAAACCCTCCTTGTCAGTGTGTGTTTCACAAACCCCATTGGAAAGTGTGTGCGCCATTAATCCCATTGCATAGCGTGTGTGTCACAAACTCCATTATAAAGTAGTGCGTGTTCACAAACCCCACTGGATAGCGTGTGTGTGTCACCAACCCTATTGGACAGTGTGTAGGTCACAATCCCCATTGGACAGCGTCTGTGTCACAAACCTTGTTGGAAAGCGTGTGTGTCACTTACACCATTGGACAGCGTTTGTGTGTCACAATCCCCATTGGACAGTTTGTGTGTCACAAACCCCATTGGATAGCGTGTGTTCCACAAACCCCAGTTGAAAGTGTGTGTGTCACAAACCCCAACAGATAGCGTATGTGTGTCACAAACCCCATTGGACAGTGTGTCTGTGTCACAATACCCATTGGACAGCGTGTGTGTCGCAATCCCCATTGGACAGAGTTACTGTCACAAACTCCATTGGACAGCGTGTGTGTCTCAAACACCATTGGACAGTTCGTTTGTGTCACAAAACCCATTGGATAGCATGTGTGTGTCACAAACCCCATTGGACAGCGTTTAGTGTCAGAAACCCCACTGGACAGTGTGTGTCACAAATCCCATTGGACAGCGTGTGTGTCACAAACCCCATTGGACAACGTGTGTGTCACAAACACCATTGGACAGTGTGTGTGTCACAAAACGCATTGGATAGCGTGTGTGTCACCATCCCCATTGGACAGCGTGTGTGTCAGGAACCCCATTGGACATCGTGTGTGTCACAAGCGCCATTGGAAAGTGTGTGTGTCACAAACCCCATTGGAAAGTGTGTGTGTCATAACCCCCATTTTAAAGAGTGTGTGTGACACAATCCTCATTGGACAGCGTGTGTATGTCACAATCCCCATTGGACAGTGTGTGTGTGTCACAAACCCCATTGGACAGCATGTGTATCACAAACCCCTTTGGACAGTGTGTGTGTCACAAACCCCATTCTACAGTGCGTGTGTGTCACAATACCCATTGGACAGAGCGTGTGTGTCACTATGCCCATTGGACAGCGTGTGTGTCACGAATCCCATTGGACAGTGTGTCTGTGTCACAATACCCATTGGACAGTGTGTTTGTCACAATCCCCATTGGACAGCATGTGTGTCACTAAACCCATTGGATAGCATGTGGGTCACAAACCCCATTTGAAAGTGTGTGTGTCACAAACCCCATTGGACAGCGTGTGTGTCACTAAACCCATTGGATAGCATGTGGGTCACAAACCCCATTTGAAAGTGTGTGTGTCACAAACCCCATTGGACAGCGTGTGTGTGTCACAAAACCCTTTAGATAACATGCGTGTCACAAATACCATGGGACAGTGTGTGTGTAACAAAAGCAATTTGTCAGCGTGTGTGTCACAAGCACCATTGGACAGTGTGTGTGTCACAAACCCCATTGGAAAGTGTATGTGTCACAAACCCCATTGCGTAGCGTGTGTGTGTCACAAACCCCATTGGACAGCGTGTGTGTCAAAAGCCCCATTGGACAGCGTGTGTTTCAAAAACACCATTGGACAGCGTGTGTGTGTATCAATACCCATTGGACAGTGTGTGTGTCACAAATCCCATTGAACAACATGTGTGTCACAAATCCCTGTGGACACTGTGTGTGTCACAATCCCCATTGGAAAGTGTATGTGTCACAAACCCCATTGTATAGCGTGTGTGTGACACAAACCCTCCTGGTCAGTGTGTGTCTCACAAAGCCCTTTGGATAGCATACGTGTCACAGACCCCACTGGACAGCGTGCATGTCACAAGCGACATTGGAAAGTGTTTGTGTCACAAACCCAATTGGACAATGTGTATGTCACAATCCCCATTAGACAGCGTCTGTGTCACAAATCCCATTGGGCAGCATGTCTGTCACAAACAACATTGGACAGCGTGTGTGTGTCACAATCCCCATTGGACAGTGTGTGTGTCACAAAACCTATTGGACAGCGTGTGTGTGTCACAAAATCACTTAAATAGTATGTGTGTCACAAACCCCATTGGATAGCGTGTGCGTGTCACAAACCCAATTAGAAAGTGTGCGTGTTACAAACCCCGTTGGATAGCTTGTGTGTGTTACGAACCCCATTGGAAAGCATTTGTGTCACAAGACCCATTGGACAGAGTGTGTGTGTCACAAACCCCATTGGACATCTTGTGTATCACCATCCCCATTGGACAGCGTGTGTGTAGCAACCCCTTTGAACAGCGTGTGTATCACAAACACCTATTGACAGTGCGCATGTCACAAACCCCATTGGACATCGTGTGTGTCACAAACCCTTTTGGACAGTGTGTGTGTCAGAAACCCCACTGGACAGCGTGTGTGTCACAAACACCCATGGTCAGTGTGCATGTCACAAACCCCACTGGACATCGTGTGTGTGTCACAAACCCCATTAGAAAGTGTGCATGTCACAAACCCCATTTGAAAGTGTGTGTGTCAATAACCCCATTGGTTAGCGTGTGTGTGTCACAAACCCCATTAGAAAGTGTGCGTGTCACAAACCCCACTTCATAGCATGTGTGTGTCACAAACCCCATTAGAAAGTGTGCGTGTCACAAACCCCATTGGATAGCATGTGTGTGTCACAAACCCTATTGGACAGTGTGTATGACACAATCCCCATTGGACAGCGTCTGTGTCACTAACCCCATTGGATAGCGTGTGTGTCACAAACACCATTGGACAACGTGTGTGTGTCACAAACCCTCTTGGACAGCGTGTGTGTCACAATCCTCATTTGACAGCGTGTGTGTCACAAACCCCATTGGACAGAGTGTGTGTGTCACAAACCCCATTGGACAGCGTGTGTGTCATAAACCCCATTGGACAGCGAGTGAGTGTCACAATCCCCATTGGACAGTGTGTGTGTGTCAAAAACCCCACTGGACAGCGTGTGTGTCACAATCCCCATTGGACAGTGTGTGTGTCACAAACCCCATGAGACAGACTGTGTGTCACCAACACTATTGGACAGCGTTTGTGTCAAAAGCCCATTGGACAGAGTGTGTGTGTCACAAAACCCACTGGACAGTGTGTGTGTCACGAACCCCATTGGACAGCTTGTGTGTCATAAGCACCATTGGACAGAGTGTGGTGTCACAAACCCCATTGGAAAGTGTATGTGTCACAAACACCATTGTATAGCGCGTGTGTGTCACAAGCCATATTGGAAAGTGTGTGTGTCGCAAAACCCACTGGACCGCCTGTGTGTCACAAACCCCATTGGACAGCATGTGCGTTTCACAATCCTATTGGACAGTGTGTGTGTCACAAACACCATGGGACAGATTGTGAGTGTCACAAACCCCATTAGAAAGTGTGTATTTCACAAACCCCATTGGATAGCGTGTGTGTGTCACAAACCCTATTGGACTGCGTGTGTGTCACAATCCCCATTGGACAGCGTGTGTGTCACGAACCCCATTGGACAGCGTGTGTGTCACAAGCACCATTGGACAGAGTGTGTGTGTCACAAACCCCATTGTACAGCGTTTGTGTCACAAACCCCATTGGAAAGTATGTGTGTGTCACAAACCCCATTGTACAGCGTTTGTGTCACAAACCCCATTGGATAGTGTGTGTGTGTCACAAACCCTATTGGACAGAGTGTGTGTCACAAAATCCACGGGACAGCGTGTGTGTCACAAACCCCGTTGTACAGCATGTGTGTCAAAAGCCACACTGGAAAGAGTGTGTGTTTCACAAACCCCATTGGACAGCATTTGTGTGTCACAATACCCAATTAGACAGTGTGTGTGGCAGAAACACCATTGAACAGAGTTTGTGTCACAAACCCCATTGGACAGCGTGTGTGTCAAAAACCGCATTGGATAACGTGTGTGTCACAAACACCATTGGACAGCGTGTGTGTGTCACAAAACCCATTGGACAGCGTGTGTGTCACAAACACCATTGGACAGCATGTGTGTGTCACAATCACATTGGACAGCGTGTGTGTCACAAAACCCACTGGATAGCGTTTGTGTCACAAACCCTATTTGAAAGTGTGTGTGTCACAAAACTCATTGGATAGCGTGTGTGTCACAAGACCCATTGGACAGAGTGTGTGTGTCACAAACCCTATTAGACAGCGTGTATGTCACAAACCCCATTGGACAGCATATGTGTTACAAACCCCATTGGACAGTGTGTGTGTGTCACAATACCCGTTAAACTGTGTGTGCCACAAGCCCCATTTGACAGCTTGTGTGTCACAAAAACCATTAGAGAGCGTGTGTGTGTAACAATACCCTTTGGACAGTGTGTGTGTCACAAACCCCATTGGACAGCGTGTGTTTCACAAACCCCCGTGTACACTGAGTGTGTCACAAACCCCACTGGACAGTTTGCGTGTCACAAACCCCATTGGATATCGTGTATGTCACAAACTCTTTTGGACAGTGCGTGTATCACAAACCCCATTGGACAGAGTTTGTGTCACAAACCCTATTGGACAGCATGTGTGTCACAAACACCATTGGACAGTGTGTGTGTCACAAACCCCTTTGGACAACATGTGTGTCACAAATCCCATTGGACAGCGTGTGTGTGTCACAAAACCCATTTGACAGAGTGTGTGTCACAAACACCATTGGACAGTGTGAGTGTCACAAACCCCATTGGACAGCGAGTGTGTGTCACAAACCCTCTTGGTCAGTGTGTGTGTCACAAACCCCATTGGACATCGTGTGTGTCACAATACCCATGGGACAGCGTGTGTGTGTCACAATCCCCATTGAATAGTGTGTGTGTCATAAAACCCATTTGAAAGTGTGTGTGACACAAACCCCATTGATAGCGTGTGTGTGTCACAAACCCTATTGGGCAGTGTGTGTGTCACAAACCCCATTGGACAGCGTGTGTGCAAAAAACCCCATTGGACAGCGTGTGTGTCACAAGACCCATTGGAAAGAGTCTGTTTGTCACAAACCCATTGGACAGTGTGTGTGTCACAAACCCCATGGGACAGTGTGTGTGTGTCACAAACCCTATTGGACATCGCGTGTGTCACAAACCCCATTGGACAGCGTGTGTGTGACACAATCCCCTTTGGACAGTGTGTGTGTCACAATACCCATTGGACAGAGTGTGTGTCACAAACCCTTTGGACAGCGTGTGTGTCACAATCCCCATTGGACAGAGTGTTTGTCACAAACGCCTTGGACATCGTGTGTGTCACAAACCCCTTTGGGCAGTGTGTGTGTCACAAACCCCATTGGACAGCATGTGTGTGTCACAATCCCCATTGGACACAGTGTGTGTGTCACAAACCCCTTTGCACAGTGTGTGTGTCACAATACCCATTGGACACTGTGTGTGTCACAAACCCCATTGGTCAGTGTGCGTGTCACAAATCCCATTGGACATCGTGTGTGTCACAAACCCTTTTGGACAGTGTGTGTCTCACAAACCCCATTGGACATCGTGCGTGTCACAAACCCCATTGGACAGAGTGTGTGTGTCACAATCCCCATTGGACAGTGTGTGCGTCACAAACCCCATGGGACATCGTGTGTGTCACAAACCCCTTTGGACAGTGTGTGTGTCACAAAACCCATTGGACAGCGTGTGTGTTACAAGCACTAGTGGACAGCGTGTGCAACACAAACACCCATGTACAGTGTGAGTGTCACAATCCCCATTGGACTGCGTGTGTGTCAGAAACTCCATTGGACAGAGTGTGTGCTTCACAAACACCATTGGACAGTGTGTGTGTCACAAACCCCATTGGACAGCGAGTCTGTGTCACAAACCCTCCTGGTCAGTGTGTGTGTCGCAAACCCCATTGGACAGCGTGTGTGTCAGAAACCCCATTGGACAGTGTGTCTGTAACAAACCTAATTGGTCAGAGTGTGTGTCACAAACCCCATGGGACAGCGTGTTTGTGTCACAAACCCCATTGGATAGCGTCTGTGTCACAAACCCTACTGGACAGTGTGTAGGTCAAAATGCCCATTGGACAGCTTGTGTGTCACAAACACCATTGGACAGCGTGTCTGTGTCACAAACCCTATTGGACAGTGTGTGTGTCACAAAACCCACTGGACAGCGTGTGTATCAGAAACCCCATTGGACAGCGTGTGTGTCACAATTCCCATAGGACAGCGTGTGTGTGTTACAAAAACCATTGGACAGTGTGTGTGTCACAAACCCCATTGGACAGAGTTTGTGTCACAAACCCCATTGAACAGCATGTGTATCACAAACCCCGTTGGATAGCATGTGTGTTTCACAAACCGCATTGGAAAGTGTGTGTGTCACCAACCCCGTTGGATAGTGTGTTACAAACTCTAGTGGACAGTGTTTGTGTCACGAACGCCATTAGGCAGCATGTGT
Source organism: Columba guinea (assembly GCA_032206185.1). Taxonomy (NCBI): domain Eukaryota; kingdom Metazoa; phylum Chordata; class Aves; order Columbiformes; family Columbidae; genus Columba; species Columba guinea. The sequence goes on along the minus strand of JAVLUU010000064.1, from coordinate 1,831,175 downwards.
GTCACTACCCTCCCTGGACAGAGCCTGTGTCACAATCACCATTGGATAGCGTGTGTGTGCCGCAATACCCATTGGACAGCGTTTGTGTCACAAAAAACATTGGACAGTGTTTGTTTCAAAAACCCCAGAGTACAGAGTTTGTGTGTCACAATCACAATTGGACAGAGTGTGTGTGACATCCCCCATTGGACAGTGTGTGTGTCACAAACCCCCCTGGACAGTGTTTGTGTCACAAACCCCATTTCACGATGTGTGTGTGTCACAAACACTATTGGACAGCATGTGTGTGTCAAAAAAACTTTGGACAGTGTATGTGTCAAAAACCCCACAGGACAGTGTGTGTGTCACAAACGCCCCTGGACAGTGTGTGTGTCACAATCCCCATTGGACAGCGTGTGTTTCAGAAACCCCATTGGACAGTCTGTGTGTCACAAACACCTCTGGATAGCTTGTGTGTCACAAAAACCCCTGGACAGCGTGTGTGTCACAAACACCCATGGACTGTGTGCGTATCACAAACACCATTGGACAGCGTGTGTGTCACAAGCCCATTGGACAGAGTGTGTGTGTCACATAACCCACTGGACAGCATTTGTGTCACAAACCCCATTGGACAGCATGCGTGTCACAAACACCATTGGACAGTGTGTGTGTAACAAATCCAATTGGTTAGCGTGTGTGTCACAAACCCCTTTGGAAAGTGTGGGTGTCACAAACCCCATTGGAAAGTGTGTGTGTCACAAACCTCATTGGATAGCATGTGTCTGTCACAATCCACATTAGAATGTATGCGTGTCACAAACCACATTGGACAGCGTGTGTGTGTCACAAACCCCAATGGACAGCGTGTGCGTGTCACAAAGCCCATTGGATAGCGTGTGTGTGTCACAAACCCTATTGGACAGCGTGTGTGTCACAAACACCACTGGACAGCGTGCGTGTCAAAACACCCATTGGACAGCGTGTATGTGTCACAACCCCCATTGGACAGTCTGTGTGACACAAAACTCATTGGATAGCGTGTGTGTCACAAACCCCATTAGAAAGTGTGTGTGTCACAAACAACATTGGAGAGCGTGTGTGTGTCACAATCCCCATTGAACAGTGTGTGTGTTACAAAACCCATTCACTAGCGTGTGTGTCACAATCCCCTTTAAAAAGTTTGTGTGTCACAAACCCCTTTGAATAGTGTGAGTGTGTCACAAAACCTATTGGACAGTGTGTGTGTCACAAAACTCACTGGACAACGTGTGTGTCACGAACCCCACTGGACAGCTTGTGTGTCACGAGACCCATTGGACATAGTGTGTGTGTCACAAACTCCAATGGACAGCGTGTGTGTCACGAACACCATTGGACAGCTTGTGTGCACAAGACCCGTTGGACAGAGTGTGTGTGTCACAAACTCCGTTGGACAGCGTGTGTGTCACAAACTCCGTTGGACAGCGTGTGTGTCACAATACCTATTGGACAGCGTGTGTGTCATAAACCCCATTGGACACCGTGTGTGTGTCAGAGTCCCCATTGGACAGTGTGTGTGTGTCACAAACCCCATTGTACAGCGTCTGTGTCACAAACCCCTTTGGACAGTGTCTGTGTCATAAACCCCATTGGACAGCGTTTGCGTGTCACAATCCCCATTGGACAGTTTGTGTGTCACAAAGCCCATGGGACAGAGTGTGTGTCACAAACACTATTGGACTGCATGTGTTTGTCACAAGACCATTGGACAGAGTGTGGTGTCACAAACCCCATTGAAAAGTTTATGTGTCACAAACCCCATTGGACAGCGTGTCAGTGTCACAATACCCATTGGACAGTGGTTGTGTCATAAACCCCATGAACAGAGTGTGTGTCACAAACAATATTGGACATCGTGTGTGTGTCACAAGCCCATTGGACAGAGTATGTGTCACGAACCCCATTGGACAGCGTGTGTGTCACAAGCACCATTTTACAGAGTGTGTGTCACAAACCCCATTGGACAGAGTGTGTGTGTCACAAACCCCTATAGACAGCGTGTGTGTCACAAACCCCTTTGGATAGCGTGTGTGTCACAAACCCCATTAAAAGAGTGTGTGTCACAAACCCCATTGGATAGCGTTTGTGTGTAACAATACTCATTGTACAGTGTGTGTCACATAACCCATTGCACAGCGTCTGTGTCACAAACCCCCCTGGTAAGTGTGTGTGTCACAATCCCCAGTGGACAGCGTGTGTGTCAAAACCCCATTGGACAGTGTGTGTGTCACAAAACCCACTGGACAGCGTGTGTGTCATAAACACCCATGGACAGTGTGAGTGTCACAAACCCCACTGGATAGCGTGTGTGTCACAAGCCCCTTTGGACAGCGTGTGTGTCACAAACCCCATTGGACAACGTGTGTGTGTCACAGTCCCCATTGTCTGTGTGTATATCACAAACCCCATTGGACAGCGTGTGTGTGTCACAAACACCATTGGACAGAGTGTGGTGTCACAAACCCCATTGGAAATTGTATGTGTCACAAACCCCATTTGATAGAGTGTGTGTGTCACAAACCCCATTAGAAAGTATGCGTGTCACAAACCCCATTGGATAGCGTGTGTGTGTCACGAACCCTCCTGGTCAGTGTGTGTGTTACAAAACCCATTGGACAGCATGCGTGTCACAAACACCATTGGACAGCGTAGGTGTGTCACAAACCTGATTGGAAAGTGTGTGTCACAAATCCCATTGGAGAGCGTGTGTGTGTCAAAAACCCCATTAGAAAGTATGTGTGTCACAAACCCCATTGGACAGCGTGTGTGTCACAAACCCCATTGGACAGCGTGTGTGTAATAAACCCCATTGGACAGCGTGTGTGTCACAAACCCCTTTGGACAGTGTGTATGTCACAAAACCCATGTCACAAACACTATTGGTCAGCGTTTGTGTGTCACAAGCCCATTGGACAGAGTGTGTGTGTCACAAAACCCACTGGGCAGCGTGTGTGTCACGAACCCCATTGGACAGCGTGTGTGTCACAAACCCCATTGAACAGTGTGTGTGTGTCACAAACCCCATGTGGTAGAGCGTGTGTGTCACAAACCCCATTAGAAACTATGCGTGTCACAAACCCCATTGGGCAGCGTATGTGTGTCACAATCCCCTTTGGTCAGCGTGTGTGTGTCACAAGCCCATTGGACAGAGTGTGTGTGTCACAAAAACCACTGGACAGCTTGTGTGTAATGAACCCCATTGGACAGGGTGTGTGTCACAAGCGCCATTGGACAGAGTGTGTGTGTCACAAACCCCATTGGAAACTGTATGTGTCACAAACCCCATTGGATAGCATGTGTGTGTCACAAACCCTATTGGACAGAGTGTGTGTGTCACAAAACCCACTGGACAGCCTGCGTGTCACGAAACCCATTGGACAGCGTGTCTCACAAACACCATTGGACAGAGTGTGAATGTCACAAACCCCATCGGATAGTGTGTGTGTCACAAACCCCATTAGAAAGTGTGTGTGTCACAAACACCGTTGGACAGAGTGTGTGTCACAAACCCCATTGGACAGCATGTGTGTCACAAGCGCCATTGGACAGAGTGTGTGTGTCACAAACCCCATTGAAAGTGTATCTGTCACAAACCCCTTTGGATAGTGTGTGTGTCGCAAACCCCACTGGTCAGTGTGTGTGTCACAAAACCCATTGTACACAATGCGTGTCACAAACACCATTGTACATTGTGTGTGTGTCACAAACGTCATTGGAAAGTATGTGTCAGAAACCCCATTGGATAGCGTGTGTGTCACAAACCCTTTGGACAGTGTGTGTGTCACAAACCTCATTGGACAGCGTGTGTGAGTCACAATCCCCATTGGACCGTGTTTGTGTCACAAAACCCACTGGACAGCGTGTGTGTCACGAACCCCATTGGACAGCGTGTGTGTCACAAGCACCATTGGACAGAGTGTGAGTGTCACAAACCCCATTGGATAGTGTGTGTGTCACAAAACCCATTGGAAAGTGTGTGTATCACAAACCCCATTGGATAGCGTGTGTATATCACAAACCTCATTGAACAGCATGTATGTCACGAATCCCATTGGATAGCGTGTGTGTCACAATACCCATTGGACAGAGTGTGTGTGTCACAATCCCCATTGGACAGTGTGTGTGTCACAAACCCCATTGGACACATTGTGTGTCATAAACCCCATTGGACAGCGTGTGTGTGTCACAGTCCCCATTGGACAGCGTGTGTGTCACAAGCGCCATTGGATAGAGTGTGTGTGTCACAAACCGTCCTGGTCAGTGTGTGTGTCACAAAACGCATTGGACAGCATGCGTGTCACAAACACCTTTGGACAGCGTGTGTGTGTCACAAACACCTTTGGAAAGTATGTGTCACAAACCCCATTCTATAGCCTGTGTGTGTCACAAACCCTATTGGACAGTGTGTGTGTCAGAAGCCCCATTGGACAGAGTGTATGTGTCACAAAACCCATTGGCCAGAGTTTGTGTTACAAACCCCACTGGACAGCGTTTGTGTCACAATCCCCATTGGACAGTGTGTGTGTCACAAAACCAACTGGACAGCGTGTGTGTCACAAACACCACTGGTCAGTGTTTATGTCACAATCCCCAGTGGAGAGAGTGTGTGAAAAACCCATTGGACAGTGTGTGTGTCACAAAACCCACTGCACAGCGTGTGTGTCACCAACACCCATGGACAGTGTGAGTGTCACAAACCCCATTGGATAGCGTGTGTGTCATAAACCCCATTGGATAGCGTGTGTGTGTCACAAACCCCATGAGACAGAGTGTGAGTCACAAACCCCATTGGACAGCGTCTGTGTCACAATCCCCATTGGACAGCGTGTGTGTCACAAACCCCATTGGACAGATTGTGTGTCATAAACCCCATTGGACAGCGTGTGTGTGTCACAAGCCCACTGGACAGAGTGTGTGTGTCACAAAATCCACTGGACAACGTGTGTGTCACGATCCCCATTGAAGAGTGTGTGTGTCAAAACAAAATTGGACAGAGTGTGGTGTCACAAACCCCATTGGAAAGTGTATGTGTCACAAACCCCATTGGATAGAGTGTGTGTGTCACATACCCCATTAGAAAGTGTGTGTGTCAGGAACCCCATTGGATAGAGTTTGTGTGTCACAAAGCCCATTGGACAGGGTGTGTGTCACAATAACCATTGGACAGCGTGTGTGTCAAAACTAAATTGGACAGTGTGTGTGTCACAAAACCCACTGGACAGCGTGTGTGTTCACAAACCCCATTGGACAGCGTGTGTGTCACAAACACCATTGGACAGCGTGTGTGTCACAAACCCCATAGGACAGCGTGTGTGTGTCACAATCCCCATTAGACAGCGAGTGTGTCACAAACCCCATTGGACAGGGCGTTTGTGTCACAATCCCCATTAGACAGCGTGTGTCTCACAAACCCCTTTGGACAGTGGGTCTGTCACAAACCCCGCTGTACAGCGTGTGAGTGTCACAATCCCCATTGGACAGTGTGTGTGTCACAAACCCCATTGGGTGGCGTCTGTATGTCACAAACCCTATTGGACAGCGTGTGTGTGTCACAATTCCCATTAAACAGTGTGTGTGTCACAAACCCCTTTGGACAGTGTGTGTGTCACAATCCCCATTGGACAGAGTGTGTGTGTCACAATCCCCATTGGATAGTGTGTGTTTTACAAACACCATGGGACAGAGTGTTGTGTCACAATACCCATTAGATAGTGTGTGTGTCACAAGACCCATTGGACAGAGTGTGTGAGTCACAAACCCCATTGGACAGCGTGTGTGTCACAGTCCCCATTGGACAGCGTGTGTGTCAAAACCAAACTGGACAGTGTGTGTGTGAGAAAACCCACTGGACAGCGTGTGTGTCAAAAACACCCATGGACAGTTTGTGTGTCACAAAACATCATTGGGCAGTGTGTGTGTCACAAACACAATTGGACAGCGTGTGTGTCACGAACACCATTGGACAGTGAGTATGCCACAAACCCCATTGGACAGAGTGTATGTGTCACAAACCCCACTGGAAAGTGTGTGTGTCACAATCCCCACTGGATAGCGTGTGTGTCACAAACCCCATTGGACAGTGTGTGTGTCACAAGCCCCATTGGACAGAGTGTATGTGTCACATACCCCATTGGACAGAGTTTTTGTCACAAAACCCATTGGACATCGTGTGTGTCTGAAAGACCATTGGACAGTGTGTATGTCAGAAAACCCACTGGACAGCACTTGTGTCACAATCCCCAGCGGACAGCGTGTGTGTCAAAACCCCATTGGACAGTGTGTGTGTCACAAAACCCACTGGACAGCGTGTGTGTCACAAACACCCATCAACAGTGTGAGTGTCACAAACCCTATTGGACAGTGTGTGTGTCACAAACCCCTTTGGAAAGTTTGTGTGTCACAAATCCCATTGTACAGCGTGTGTGTGTTACAATCCCCATTGTACAGTGTGTGTGTCACAAAACCCATTGGAAAGCGTGTGTGTCACAAATCCCCGTGGACACTGTGTGTGTCACGAACCCCATTGGACAGTGTGTGTGTCACAAACCCCATTGGACAGCGTGTGTGTGTCACAATCCCCATTGGGCAGTGTGTGTGTCACAAACCACATGGGACAGAGTGTGTGTTACGAGCCCCATTGGACATCGTGTGTGTTACAAACACCCAAGGACAGTGTGTGTGTCACAAACCCCATTGGACAGTGTGTGTGTCACAAACCGCATATGACAGAGTGTGTGTCACGAACCTCATTGGACAGCGTGTGTGTCAAAAGCGCCATTGGACAGAGTGTGTGTGTCACAAACCCCATTGGAAAGTGTATGTGTCACAAACCCTATTTGACCTCATCACTCTCTATAACTACCTGAAGGGAAGTTATAGCCAGGTGGGGATTGGTCTCTTCTCCCAGGCAGTTAGCAACAGGACAAGGGGGCATGGGCTTAAACTCTACCAGGGGAAATTTAGGCTGGATATTAGAAAGAAATTCTTTACAGAGAGAGTGGTCAGGCATTGGAATGGCCTGCCCAGGGAGGTAGTGGACTCGCCGTCCCTGGAGGTTTTTAAACTGAGGTTGGACATGGCACTTAGTGCCATGATCTAGTAAATGGACTAGAGTTGGGCCAAGGGTTGGACTTGATGATCTCTGAGGTCTTTTCCAACCCAGTCGATTCTGTGATTCTGTGATTCTGTGATAGCGTCTGTGTGTCTCAAACCGTATTGGACACTGTGTGTGTGTCACAATCTCATTGGACAGCGTATTGTGTAACAATACGCATTGGACAGTGTGTGTGTCAAAAACCCCATTGGACAAAGTGTGTGTCACAAACCCCCGTGCACACTGTATATGACACAAACCCCATCGGACATCGTGTGTGTGTAACAATACGCATTGGACAGTGTGTGTGTCACAATCCCCAATGGACAGCATGTGTGTCAAAACACCAGTGGACAGTGTGTGTGGAACAAACACCATTGGACAGCGTGTGTGTGTCACAAACCCCATTTGACAGAGTTTGTGTCACAAACACCATTGGACAGCATGCATGTCACAAACACCATTGGACAGTGTGTGTGTAACAAACCCAATTGGTGAGCGTGTGTGTGTCACAATCCTCATTAGACAGTGTGTGTGTCACAAAACCCATTGTACAGAGTCTGGTGTCACAAACCCCATTGTACAGTGTGTGTGTCATAAACGCAATTGGACAGCGAGTGTGTTTCACAATCCCCATTGGACAGTGTCTGTGTGTCACAAACCCCATTAGACAGAGTGTGTGTGTCACAAAACCCACTGGACACCGTGTGTGAAATGAACCCCATTGGACAGCGTGTGTGTCACAAGCACCATTTAACAGAGTGTGTGTGTAACAAACCCCATTGGAAAGTGTATGTGTCACAAACCCCAATGGACTGCGTGTGTGTGCCACAAACCCTATTGGACAGTGTGTGTGTCACAAAACCCACTGGACAGCGTGTCTGTCACAAACCCCATTGGACAGTGTGTATGTAACAATCCCCATTGGACAGCGTGTGTGTCACAAACCCCATTGGACAGCGTGTGTGTCACAAAACCCATGGGACAGCATGTGTATCACAAATAGCCATGGACAGTGTGCGTGTCGCAAACCCCATTGGACAGAGTTTGTGAAACAAACCCCATTGGACAGCGTGTGTGTGTCACAATACGCATTGGACAGTTTGTGTGTCACAAACCCCATTGGACAGTGTGTGTGTCACAAACCCTTTACAGCGTGAGTGTGTCACAATCCCTATTGAACAGTGTGTGTGTCACAAACACCATTGGAATGTGTGTGTGTCACAAGCCCATTGGACAGAGTGTGTGTGTCACAAAACCCACTGGACAGCATGTGTGTCACGAACCCTATTGGACACCGTGTGTTTCACAAGCACCATTGGACAGAATGTGTGTCTCACAAACCCCATTGGAAATGTATGTGTCACAAACCCCATTGGATAGCGTGTGTGTGTCACAAACCCTTCTGGTCAGTGTGTGTGTCACAAACCCCATTGGACAGTGTGTGTGTCACAAACCCCATTGGACAGAGTTTGTGTTTAACAATACCCATTGGACAGCATTTGTGTCACAAACCCCTGTGGACTCTGTGTGTTTCAAGAACGCCATTGGACAGTGTGTGTGTCACAAACCCCCCTGGACAGTGTGTGTGTCACAATCTCCAGCGGACAGCGTGTGTGTCAAAACCCCAGTGGATAGTGCGTGTGTCATAAACGCAATTGGACAGCGAGTGTGTTCACAATCCCCATTGGACAGTGTCTGTGTGTCACAAACCCCATTAGACAGAGTGTGTGTGTCACAAAACCCACTGGACACCGTGTGTGAAACGAACCCCATTGGACAGCGTGTGTGTCACAAGCACCATTGGACAGAGTGTGTGTGTAAGAAACCCCATTGGAAAGTGTGTGTGTCACAAACCCCATTGGACAGTGTGTGTCTCACAAACTCCACTGGACAGCGTGTGTGTCACAAACAACCATGGACAGTGTGCGTGTCACAAACCCCATTGGACAGAATTTGTGAAACAAACCCCATTGTACAGTTTGTGTGTCACAAACCCCATTACAGCGTGTGTGTGTCACAATCCCTATTGTAGAGTGTGTGTGTCACAAACACCACTGGACAGCGTGTGAGTCACAAGCCCATTGGACAGATCGTGTATGTCACAAAACCCACTGGACAGTGTGTGTGTCACGAACCCCATTGGACAGCGTGTGTGTCACAAGCACCATTCGACAGAGTGTGTGTGTCAGAAACTCTTTTGGAAAGTGTAGGTGTCACAAACTCCATTGTATAGTGTGTGTGTGTCAGAAAGCCTATTGGAGAGTGTGTGTAGTCACAAAACCGACTGGAGAGCGTGCGTGTCACAAACCCCATTGGACAGCGTGTGTGTCACAAACCCCATTGGACAATGTGTGTGTCACAAAACCCACTGGACAGCGTGTGTGTTCAGAAAACCCATTGGACAGCGTTTGTGTCACAAGCCCCATTGGACACCGTGTGTGTTTCACAAGCGCCATTGAACAGAATGTGTGTGTCACAAACCCCATTAGAACGAGTGCGTGTCACAAATCTCATTTGAAAGTGTGTATGTCACAAACCCCATTGGACAGCGTGTGTGTCACAAGACCCATTGGACAGACTGTTTGTGTCTCAAACCCCATTGGACAGCGTGTGTGTCACAAACCCCATTGGACAGAGTGTGTGTGTCACAAAACCCATTGGACAGCGTGTGTGTCACAATCCCGACTGGATAGTGTGTGTGTCACAAAACCGACTGGACAGCGTGTGTGTCACAAACCACATCGAACAGAGTGTGTGTCACAAGCCCCATTGGAGAGCGTGTGTAGTCACAAACACCATTGGACAGCGTGTGTGTGTAAAAATAACCAATGCACAGTTTGTGTGCCACAAACCCCACTGGATAGCATGTGAGTCACCAAAACCCATGTACACTGTGCGTGTCAGAAACCCCATCGGACATCGTGTGTGTCACAAACCCTGTTGGACAGTGTGTGTGTCACAAACACCACTGGACTGCATGTGTGTCACAAAAACCCATGGATAGTGTGTGTGTAAGACACCCAATTGGTCAGCGTGTGTTTCACAAACCCCATAGGACAGCGTGTGTGTGTCACAAACCCCATTGGACATCGTGCGTGTCACAAATACCTTTGGACAGTGTGTGTGTCGCAGACCCCATTGGACAGCGTGTGTGTGTCACAATCCCCTTTGGACAGTGTGTGTGTCACAAATCCCATGGGAAAGAATTGTGTAACGAACCCCATTGGACAGCGTGTGTGTCACAAGCGACATTGGACAGAGTGTGTGTGTCACAAACCCTGCTGGTCAGTGTGTGCGTCACAAAACCCATTGGACAGCATGCGTGTCGGAAACACCATTGGACAGTGTGTGTGTAAGAAACCCAATTGTTCAGCGCGTGTCTCACAAACCTCATGGAACAGCGTGTGTGTGACAAACCCCATTGGAAAGTGTGTGCGTCACAAACCCCATTGGATAGTGTGTGTGTGTCACAAACACTATTGGACAATGTGTGTGTCGCAAACCCCATTGGACAGAGTGTGTGTGACACAATCCCCTTTGGACAGTGTGTGTGTCAAAATCCCATTGGACAGAGTGTGTGTGTCACAAACCCCATTGGATAGTGTGTGTGTGTCACAAACCCTATTGGACTGTGTGTGTGTCACAAACCCCATTGTACAGAGTGTGTGTGACACAATCCCCTTTGGACAGTGTGTGTGTCACAATATCCATTGGACAGACTGTGTGTCATAAACCCTTTGGACAGCGTGTGTGTCACAATTCCCATTGGACAGAGTGTGTGTCACAAACCCCATTGGACATAGTGTGTGTCACAAACCCCATTGGACAGTGTGTGTGTCACAAACCCCATTGGACAGCGTGTGTGTGTCACAATCCCCATTGGACAGAGTGTGTGTTTCACAAACCCCTTTGGACAGTGTGTGTTTCATAGACCCCATTGGACAGCGTGTGTGTGTCACAATAACCATTGGACAGTGTTTGTGTGTCACAAACCCCATTGGACAGCGTGTGTGTCACAAACCCCTTTGGACAGTGTGTGTGACACAATTCCCTTTGCACAGTGTTTGAGTCACAATACCCATTGGACAGTGTGTGTGTCACAAACCCGATTGGACAGTGTGCGTGTCACAAACCCCATTGGACAGCGTGTGTGTCACAAACCCTTTTGGACAGTGTGTGTCTCACAAACCCCATTGGACAGAGTTTGTGTCACAAACCCTATTGGACAGCTTGTGTCTCACAAACACCATTGGACAGTGTGTGTGTCATAAACACCATTGGACAGTGTGTGTGTGTCACAATCCCCATTGGACAGAGTTTGTGTGTCACAAACCCCATTGGACACCTTGTGTGTCACAAACCCCTTTGGACAGTGTGTGTGTCACAAACCCCATTGGACAGCGTGTGTGTGTCACAATCCCCACTGGACAGTGTGTGTGCCACAAACCCTATTGGAAAGCTTGTGTGTCATAAACCCCATTGGATACCTTGTGTGTGTCACAAACCCCATTATAAAGTGTGCGTGTCTCAAACCCCATTGGACAGCGTGTGTGTCACAAACCCTTTTGGACAGTGTGTGTGTCACAAACCCCACTGGAGAGCGTGTGTTTCACGAACCCCATTGGAAAGCGTGTGTGTCACAAACACCCATGGACAGTGTTCGTGTCAAATCCCCATTGGACATCGTGTGTCACAAACCCTTTTGGACAGTGTGTGTGTCACAAAACCCACTGAACTGCGTGTGTGTCACAAACACCCATGGACAGTTTGCGTGTCACAAACCCCATTGGACATCGTGTGTGTCACAAACCCTTTTGGACAGTGTGTGTGTCACGAAGCCCATTGGAGAGCGTGTGTGTCACAGGCCCCATTGGACAGAGGGTATGTATTACAAACGCATTGGAAAGTCTATGTGTCACAAAACCAATTGGATAGCGTGTGTTTGTCACAAACAATCCTGATCAGTGTGTGTGTCACAAAACCCACTGGACAGCATGCGTGTCACAAACACCATTGGACAGTATGTGTGTAACAAACCCAATTGGTCAGCGTGTGTGTCATAAACCCCATGGGACAGCGTGTGTGTTTCACAAACCCCATTGGAAAGTGTGTGTGTCACAAACCCCATTAGAAAGTAGCCGTGTCACAAACCCCATTGGAAAGCCTGTGGGTGTCACAAACCCCGTTAGAAAGTGTGCGTGTCACAAACCCCATTGGAAAGTGTGTGTCACAAACACCAATGGACAGTGTGTGTGTCACTATCCGCAGTGCACAGCGTCTGTCTCAAAACCCCACTGAACAGTGTGTTTGTGACTAAACCCACTGGACAGCATGTGTGTCACAAACCCCTTTTAAAAAATGTGTGTGTCACAAACCCCATTGGACAGCTTGTGTTTCACAAACACCCATGGAGAGTGTGCGTGTTCACAAACCCATTTGGACATCGTGTGTGTGTCACAATCCCCATTGGACAGTGTGTTTGTCACAAACCCCATGGGACTGAGTCTGTGTCACGAACCCCATTGGACAGCGTCTGTGTCACAAGCGCCATTGGACAGAGTGTGTGTGTCACAAAACCTTTTGGACAGTGTGTGTGTAACAAACCCCCGTGGACACTGTGTGGGTCACGAATGCCATTGGACAGCGTGTGTGTCACAAACACCCATGGAGAGTGTGAGTGTCACAAACCCCATTGGATAGCGTGTGTGTCTCAAACCGCTTTGGACAGTGTTTGTGTCACAAACACCATTGGACAGCATGTGTGTGTATTAATACCCAATGGACAGTGTGTGTGTCACAAACCCCATTGGATAGTGTGTGTTTCACCAGCCCCATTGGACAGCGTGTATGTCACAAACACCATTGGACAGCGTGTGTGTGTACTAATACCCATTGGACAGCGTGTGTGTCACAAACACGCGTGGACAGTGTGCGTGTCACAAACCCCATTGGAAATCGTGTGTGTCACAAACCCCTTTAGACAGCGTGTGTGTGTAACAAACCCCATTGGACAGAGTGTGTGTGTAACAATCCCCATTGGACAGCGTGTGTGTCACAAACACAATGGGACAGTGTGGTGTCACAAACCCCATTGGAAAGTGTATGTGTCACAAACCCCATTCGATAGTGTGTGTGTGTCACAAACCCTATTGGACAGTGTGTGTGTCACAAAACCCACTGGAGAGCGTGTGTGTCACAAACCCCCGTGGACAGTGTGTGTGTCACAAACCCCAGTGGACAGCGTGTGTGTCAAAACCCCATTGGACAGTGTGTGTGTCAGAAAACCCACTGGACAGCGTGTTTGTCACAAACACCCTTGGACAGCCTGTGTGTCACAAGCACCATTGGACAGAGAGTGTGTGTCACAAACGCCATTGGAAAGTGTATGTTTCACAAACCCCATTGGACAGCGTGTGTGTGTCACAATCCCCATTGTACAGTGTGTCAGTCACAAACCCCATGGGACAACGTGTGTGTGTCACAAACCCCATTATAAAGTGTGAGTGTCACAATACCCCATTTGATAGCGTGTGTGTGTCACAAACCCTATTGGACAGTGTGTAGGTCACAATCCCCAATGGACAGCGTCTGTGTCACAATCCCCATTGGACAGCGTGTGGGTCACAAACCCCATTGGACAGTGAGTGTGTCACAAACCCCATTGGACAGCGTGTGTGTTACAAACCTCAGTGGAAGATGTGTGTGTCACGAACGCTATTGGACAGTGTGTGTGTCACAAACACCCCTGGACAGTGTGTGTGTCACAATCCCCAGTGGACAGCGTGTGTGTCAAAACCCCATTGGACAGTGTGTATTTCACAAAACCCACTGGATAGCGTGTGTCACAAACCCCATTGGACAGTGTGTGTGTACACAAACTCCTTTGGACAGCGTGTGTGTACACAAACCCCTTTGGACAGCGTGTGTGTGTCACAATCCCCATTGGACAGTGTGTGAGTCAAAAACATCATTGGACAGCGTGTGTGTCACAAGCCCATTGGACAGAGTGCGTGTGTCAAAAAGCCCATTGGACAGACTGTCACAAACCCCATTGGTCAGTGTGTGTGTCACAAACCCCATTGGATAGCATGTGTATGTCACAAAACAGATTATAAAGTGTGCGTGTCACAAACCCCATTGGACAGCGTGTGTGTCACTAAACCCATTGGACAGAGTGTGTGTGTCACAAACCCCATTGGACAGTGTGTGTGTCATAAATCCCATTGGACAGCGTGTGTGTGTCAAAAACCCCATTAGAAAGTGTGTGTGTCACAAACCTCTTTGGAAAGTGTTTGTGTCACAAACACCATAGACAGCGTGTGTGTGTCACAATCCCCATTGGACAGTGTGTGTGTCACAAAACCGATTGGATAGCGTGTGTGTCACAAACACCCATGGACAGTTTGCGTGTCACAAACCCCATTGGACATCGTGTGTGTCACAAACCCTTTTGGACAGTGTGTGTGTCACGAAGCCCATTGGATAGTGTATGTGTGTCACAAACCCTATTGGACAGCGTGTGTGTCATAAACCCCATTGGATACCGTGTGTGTGTCACAAACCCCATTAGAAACTATGCGTGTCACAAACCCCTTTGGATAGCATTTGTGTATCACAAACCCCATTAGAAAGTGCGCGTGTCACAAACCCCTTTGGAAACTGAGTGTGTCACAAACCCCATTAGAAAGTGTGCGTGTCACAAACCCCGTTGGAAAGTGTGTGTTTCAGAAACACCATTGGACAGGGTGTGTGTGTCATAATCCCCATTGGATAGTGTATGTGTGTCACAAACCCTATTGGACAGCGTGTGTGTCATAAACCCCATTGGACAGAGTTTGTGTTTAACAATACCCATTGGACAGTGTGTGTGTCATAAACCCCATTGGACAGCGTGTGTGTCACAAACCCCATTGGACAGCGTGTGTAGTCATAAACCCCATTGGACAGTGTGTGTGTGTCACAATCCCCATCGGACAGCGTGTGTGTGTCACAAGCCCCCTGGTTATTGTGTGTGTCACAAACCCCATTGGACAGCGTGTGTGTGTCAAAAAACCCATTAGAAAGTACTTGTGTCACAAGCCCCTTTGGATAGCATGTGTATGTCATAAACCCTATTAGACATTGTGTATGTCACAATCCCCATTGGACAGCGTCCGTGTAACAAACCCCACTGGACAGCGTGTGTGTCACAAACACCCATGGACAGTGTGCCTGTCACAAACCTTATTGGACAGCGTCTGTGTCACAAACCCCCATGGACATAGTGTATGTCACAAAACCCATTGGACAGTGTGTGTGTCACAACCTCCACTGGACAGCGTGTGTGTGTCATAATCCCCATTGGACAGTGTGTGTGTCAGAAAACCCATGCGACAGAGTGTTTGTCACAAACCCCATTGGACAGCGTGTGTGTGTAACAATACCCTTGGAAAGTGTATGTGTCACAAACCCCTTTGGACAGTGTGTGTGTTGCAAATCCCATTGGACAGCGTGTTTGTCACAAATACCATTGGACAGCGTGTGTGTGTCACAATACCCATTGGACAGTGAGTGTGTCACAAACCCCATTGGACAGCGTCTGTGTCGCAAAAACCCATGGACAGTGTACGTGTCAGAAACCCCATTGCACATCGTGTGTGTCACAAACACAATTGGACAGTGTGTGTGTGTCAAAAACCCCATTGGACAGCGTGTGTGTGTCACAAACCCCATTATAAAGTGTGCGTGTCACAAACCCCATTGGATAGAGTGTGTGTGTCACAAACCCCATTATAAAGTGTGCGTGTCACAAACCCCATTGGATAGCGTGTGTGTGTCACAAACCCCATTGGAAGGTGTGCATCACAAACCCTTTTAAATAACATGTGTGTGTCAGAAACTCTATGTGACAGCGTGTAGGTCACAATCCCCTTTGGACAGCGTCTGTGTCACAAACCCCATTGGACATCGTTTGTGTCACAAACACAATTGGACAGCGTGTGTGTGTCACAAAACCCCATTGTACAGAGTGTGTGTCACAAACCCCCGTGGACACTGTGTGTGTCAGGAATGCCATTGGACAGTGTGTGTGTCACAAACCCCCCTGGACAGTGTGTGTGTTACAATACCCAGTGGACAGCGTGTGTGTCACAAACTCCATTGGACAGCATCTGTGTCACAAACCCCTTTGGACAGTGTGTGTGTCACAAACACCATTGGACAGTGTGTGTGTGTCAAAAACCCCATTGGACAGCGTGTGTGTGTCACAAGCCCCCTGGTTATTGTGTGTGTCACAAACCCCATTGGATAGCGTGTGTGTGTCACAATCCCAATTGTACAGTGTGTGTGTCACAAACACCATTAGACAGCATGTGTGTCACAAGCCCATTGGACAGCGTGTTTTTCACAAGACCCATTAAACAAAGTGTGTGTGTCACAAAGCCCATTGGACAGCGTGTGTGTCACAATCCCAATTTGACAGCGTGTGTGTCACAAACACCGTTGGAAAGCGAGTGTGTGTAACAATACCCATTGAACAGTGCGTGTGTCACAAACCCCATTGGACAGCTTCTGTGTCACAAACCCCCGTGGACACTGTGTGTGTCACAAATCCCATTGGACAGAGTTTGTGTGTCACAAAACAAACTGGACAGCGTGTGTGTCACAAACCCCATTAGATAGCGTGTGTGTCACAAGCCCCACTAGACAGCGTGTGTGTGTAACAATACCCATTGGACAGTGTGTGTGTCACAAAACCCATTGTACAGCGTGTGTGTCAGAAACCCCAGTGGACACTGTGTGTCACAAACCCCATTGGACAGCGTGTGTGTCACAAACACTAATGGACAATGTGCGTGTCACAAACGCCATTGTACATCGTGTGTGTGACAAACCCTTTTGGACACAGTGTGTGTCACAAACTCCAAAGGACAGCGTGTGTATCACAAACACCCATGGACAGTGTGCGTGTCGCAAACCCCATTGGACATCGTGTGTGTCACAAACCCCATTGGACAGTGTCTGTGTCACATTCCGCATTGGACAGTGTGTGTGCCACTAACCCCATGGGACAGAGTGTGTGTCACGAACCCCATTGGACAGAGTGTGTTTTACAAGCGCAATTGGACAGAGTGTGTGTTTCACAAACCCCATTGGAAAGTGTATGTGTCACAAACCCTCCTGGACAGTGTGTGTGTCACAAACCCCATTGGACAGCATGCGTGTCACCTTTGGAGATTGTGGGTTTAACAAACCCAATTGGTCATAGTGTGTGTCACAAACTCCATGGGACAGCGTGTGTGTGTCACAAACCCCATTGGACAGCGTGTGTGTCACAAACCCCATTGGATAGCGTGTGTGTGTCACAAACCCCATTTGAAATTGTGTGTGTCACAAACACCATTAGACAGCATGTGTGTGTCACAATCCCCATTGGACAGTGTGTGTGTGACAAACTCCAGTGGACAGCGTGTGTGTCAAAACCCCATTGGAGAGTGTGTGTGTGCCAAAACCCACTGGACAGCGTGTGTGTCACAAACACCCATGGACAGTGTGAGTGTCACAAGCCCCATTGGATAGTGTGTGTGTCACAAACCCCTTTGGACAGCGTGTGTGTCACAAGCCTATTGGACAGAGTGCGTATGTCACGAAACCCACTGGACATCGTGTGTGTCACGAACCCCATTGGAAAGCGTGTGTTTCACAAGCACTATTGGACAGTGTGTATGTGTCACAAAACCCATTGGAAAATGTATGTGTCACAAAACACATCGGATAGCGTGTGTGTCACAAACCCTATTGGATAGTATGTGTGTCACAAAGCCCACTGGACAGCGTGTTTTTCACAAGACCCATTGCACAGAGTGTGTGTGTAACAATCCCCATTGGACAGGTGTTTGTCACAAACACCATTGGAATGAGTGTGTGTGTCACAAACACTTTTGGACAGTTTGTGTGTCATAAACCCCATTGGACAGCGTGTGTGTTTCACAATCTCCATTGGACAGAGTGTATGTGTCACAAACCCCATTGGACAGCTTGTGTCACAATCCTCATTGGACATCGTGCTTGTCACAAACCCTTTTGGAAAGTGTGAGTGTCACAAACCCCACTGGACAGCGTGTGTGTGTCACAATCCCCATTGGACAGTGTGTGTGTCACAAAACCCATGGGACAGAGTGTGTGTCATGAATCCCATTGGACAGCGTGTGTGTCAATAGCACCATTGGACAGAGTGTGTGTGTCACAAACCCAATTGGAAAGTGTATGTGACACAAACCCCATTGGATAGCGTGTGTGTGTCACAAACCCTCCTCGTTAGTGTGTGTGTCACAAAACCCATTGGACAGCATGCGTATCACAAACACCATTAGACAGTGTGTGTGTAACACAATCAATTGGTCAGCCTGTATTTCACAAACCCCATTGGATAGCGTGTGTGTGTCACAAACCCCATTAGAAAGTATGCGTGTCACAAGCACATTGGATAGCATGTGTGTGTCACATACCCCATTAGAAAGTGTGCGAGTCACAAACCCCATTGGAAAGTGTATGTGTCACAAACGCAATTGGATAGCGTGTGTGTTTCACAAACCCTCCTGGTCAGTGTGTGTGTCACAAAACCCATTTGACAGCATGCGTGTCACACACAGCATTGGACAGTGTGTGTGTAGCAAACCCAGTTGGTCAGCGTGTGTGTCACAAACCCCATGGGAGGGCGTGTGTGTGTCACAAACCCCATGGGATAGTGTGTGTGTGTCAAAAACTCCATTAGAAAGTATGTATGTCACAAACCCCATTGGATAGCATGTGTGTGTCACAAACCCTATTGGACAGTTTGTATTTCACAATCCCCATTGGACAGGGTGTTTGTCACAAAACCCATTGGATAGCGTGTGTGTCACAAATCCTATTAGAAAGTGTGTGTGTCACACACCCCATTGGACAGCGTGTGTGTCATAAACCCCATTGGACTGAGTTTGTGTTTAACAATACCCATTGGACAGTGTGTGTACCACAAGCCCCATTGGACAGTGTGTGTGTCACAAACTATATTGGACAGAGTTAGTGTGTAACAATACCCATTGGACAGCGTGTGTGTTCACAAACCCCATTGGACAGCGTGTTTTTCACAAGACCCATTGGACAGATTGTGTGTGTCACAAAAACCACTGGACAGCGTGTGATTCACGAACCCCATTGGACAGCGAGTGTGTCACAAACACCCATGGACAATGTTCGTGTCAAATCCCCATTGGACATCGTGTGTGTCACAAACCCTTTTGGACAGTGTGTGTGTCACAAAACCCACTGGACAGCGTCTGTGTCACAAACACCCATGGACAGTTTGCGTGTCACAAACCCCATTGGACATCGTGTGTGTCACAAACCCCTTTGGACAGTGTGTGTGTAACGAAGCCCATTGGAGAGCGTGTGTGTCACAGGCCCCATTGGACAGAGTTTACGTGTTCACAAACGCATTGGAAAGTGTATGTGTCACAAAACCCATTGGAAAGAGTGTGTGTGTCACAAACCCTCCTGGTCAGTGTGTGTGTCATAAAACCCACTGGACAGCATGCGTGTCACAAACACCATTGCACACTGTGTGTGTAACAAACCCAATTGGTCAGCGTGTGTGTCACAAACCCCATCTGACAGTGTGTGTGTTTCACAGACCCCATTGGAAAGTGTGTGTGTCACAAACCCCATTAGAAAGTAACCGTGACACAAACCCCATTGGATAGCGTGTGTGTGTCACAAACCCCGTTAGAAAGTGTGCGTGTCACAAACCCCACTGGAAACTGTGTGTGTCACAAACACCATTCGACAGCGTGTGTGTGTCACAAACCCCATTGGACAGTGTGTGTGTCACAAACCCCATTGGACAGCATGTGTGTCAGAATCCCCATTGGACAGCGTGTGTGTCACAAACACCGTTGGACAGTGTGTGTGTGTAACAACACCCATTGGACAGCGTATGTGTCACAAACCCCATTGGATAGCGTCTGTGTGGCACAAACCCTATTGGATAGTGTGTGTGTGTCACAAACCCCATTGCACAGTGTGTGTGTCACAAACCGCATTGGAAGTGTGTGTGTCACAATACCCATGGGACAGCGTGTGTGTCACAAGCCCATTGGACAGAGTGTGTGTGTGTCACAAAACCCACTAGACAGCGTGTGTGTCACGAACCCCATTGGACAGCGTGTGTGTCACAGGCACCATTGGACAGAGTGTGTGTGTCAGAAACCCCATTGGACAGCATGTGTGTCACAAACCTCATTAGATAGCGTGTGTGAGTCACATACCCCATTGTACAGCGTGTTTGTCAGAAGCCCATTGGACAGAGTGTTTGTGTCACAAACCCCATTGTGCAGCGTGTTTGTCACAATCCCCATTGGACAGCGTGTGTGTCACAAACCCCATTGGACAGAGTGTGTGTCTCACAAACCCCATTACACAGTGTGTGTGTGTCTCAAAACCCATTAGACAGCGTGTGTATCATAAACCCCTTTGGACAGTGTGTGTGTCACAATCCCCATTGGACAGTGCGTGTGTCACAAGCCGATAGGACAGAGTGTGTGTGTCACAAAACCCACTGGACAGTGTGTGTGTCACGAACCCCACTGGACAGAGTGTGTGTGTCACAAACCCCATTGGAAAGTGTGTGTGTCACAAACCCCATTAGAAAGTAACCGTGACACAAACCCCATTGGATAGCGTGTGTGTGTCACAAACCCCGTTAGAAAGTGTGCGTGTCACAAACCCCACTGGAAACTGTGTGTGTCACAAACACCATTCGACAGCGTGTGTGTGTCACAAACCCCATTGGACAGTGTGTGTGTCACAAACCCCATTGGACAGCGTGTGTGTCAGAATCCCGATTGGACAGCGTGTATGTCACAAACACCATTGGACAGTGTGTGTGTGTAACAACACCCATTGGACAGTGTATGTGTCACAAACCCCATTGGATAGCGTCTGTGTGGCACAAACCCCATTGGATAGTGTGTGTGTGTCACAAACCCCATTGCACAGTGTGTGTGTCACAAACCGCATTGGAAGTGTGTGTGTCACAATACCCATGGGACAGCGTGTGTGTCACAAGCCCATTGGACAGAGTGTGTGTGTGTCACAAAACCCACTAGACAGCGTGTGTGTCACGAACCCCATTGGACAGCGTGTGTGTCACAGGCACCATTGGACAGAGTGTGTGTGTCAGAAACCCCATTGGACAGCATGTGTGTCACAAACCTCATTAGATAGCGTGTGTGAGTCACATACCCCATTGTACAGCGTGTTTGTCAGAAGCCCATTGGACAGAGTGTTTGTGTCACAAACCCCATTGTGCAGCGTGTTTGTCACAATCCCCATTGGACAGCGTGTGTGTCACAAACCCCATTGGACAGAGTGTGTGTCTCACAAACCCCATTACACAGTGTGTGTGTGTCTCAAAACCCATTAGACAGCGTGTGTATCATAAACCCCTTTGGACAGTGTGTGTGTCACAATCCCCATTGGACAGTGTGTGTGTCACAAGCCGATAGGACAGAGTGTGTGTGTCACAAAACCCACTGGACAGTGTGTGTGTCACGAACCCCACTGGACAGAGTGTGTGTGTCACAAACCCCATTGGAAAGTGTGTGTGTCACAAACCCCATTAGAAAGTAACCGTGACACAAACCCCATTGGATAGCGTGTGTGTGTCACAAACCCCGTTAGAAAGTGTGCGTGTCACAAACCCCACTGGAAACTGTGTGTGTCACAAACACCATTCGACAGCGTGTGTGTCAGAATCCCCATTGGACAGCGTGTGTGTCACAAACACCATTGGACAGTGCGTGTGTGTAACAACACCCATTGGACAGTGTATGTGTCACAAACCCCATTGGATAGCGTCTGTGTGGCACAAACCCTATTGGATAGTGTGTGTGTGTCACAAACCCCATTGCACAGTGTGTGTGTCACAAACCGCATTGGAAGTGTGTGTGTCACAATACCCATGGGACAGCGTGTGTGTCACAAGCCCATTGGACAGAGTGTGTGTGTGTCACAAAACCCACTAGACAGCGTGTGTGTCACGAACCCCATTGGACAGCGTGTGTGTCACAGGCACCATTGGACAGAGTGTGTGTGTCAGAAACCCCATTGGACAGCATGTGTGTCACAAACCTCATTAGATAGCGTGTGTGAGTCACATACCCCATTGTACAGCGTGTTTGTCAGAAGCCCATTGGACAGAGTGTTTGTGTCACAAACCCCATTGTGCAGGGTGTTTGTCACAATCCCCATTGGACAGCGTGTGTGTCACAAACCCCATTGGACAGAGTGTGTGTCTCACAAACCCCATTGCACAGTGTGTGTGTGTCTCAAACCCCATTAGACAGCGTGTGTATCATAAACCCCTTTGGACAGTGTGTGTGTCACAATCCCCATTGGACAGTGTGTGTGTCACAAGCCGATAGGACAGAGTGTGTGTGTCACAAAACCCACTGGACAGTGTGTGTGTCACGAACCCCACTGGACAGAGTGTGTGTGTCACAAACCCCATTGGAAAGTGTATGTGTCACAAACCCCATTGGAAAGAGTGTGTGTGTCACAAACCCTCCTGGTCAGTGTGTGTGTCATAAAACCCACTGGACAGCATGCGTGTCACAAACACCATTGCACACTGTGTGTGTAACAAACCCAATTGGTCAGCGTGTGTGTCACAAACCCCATCTGACAGTGTGTGTGTTTCACAGACCCCATTGGAAAGTGTGTGTGTCACAAACCCCATTAGAAAGTAACCGTGACACAAACCCCATTGGATAGCGTGTGTGTGTCACAAACCCCGTTAGAAAGTGTGCGTGTCACAAACCCCACTGGAAACTGTGTGTGTCACAAACACCATTCGACAGCGTGTGTGTGTCACAAACCCCATTGGACAGTGTGTGTGTCACAAACCCCATTGGACAGCGTGTGTGTCAGAATCCCCATTGGACAGCGTGTGTGTCACAAACACCATTGGACAGTGCGTGTGTGTAACAACACCCATTGGACAGTGTATGTGTCACAAACCCCATTGGATAGCGTCTGTGTGGCACAAACCCTATTGGATAGTGTGTGTGTGTCACAAACCACATTGCACAGTGTGTGTGTCACAAACCGCATTGGAAGTGTGTGTGTCACAATACCCATGGGACAGCGTGTGTGTCACAAGCCCATTGGACAGAGTGTGTGTGTGTCACAAAACCCACTAGACAGCGTGTGTGTCACGAACCCCATTGGACAGCGTGTGTGTCACAGGCACCATTGGACAGAGTGTGTGTGTCAGAAACCCCATTGGACAGCATGTGTGTCACAAACCTCATTAGATAGCGTGTGTGAGTCACATACCCCATTGTACAGCGTGTTTGTCAGAAGCCCATTGGACAGAGTGTTTGTGTCACAAACCCCATTGTGCAGCGTGTTTGTCACAATCCCCATTGGACAGCGTGTGTGTCACAAACCCCATTGGACAGAGTGTGTGTCTCACAAACCCCATTACACAGTGTGTGTGTGTCTCAAAACCCATTAGACAGCGTGTGTATCATAAACCCCTTTGGACAGTGTGTGTGTCACAATCCCCATTGGACAGTGTGTGTGTCACAAGCCGATAGGACAGAGTGTGTGTGTCACAAAACCCACTGGACAGTGTGTGTGTCACGAACCCCACTGGACAGAGTGTGTGTGTCACAAACCCCATTGGAAAGTGTGTGTGTCACAAACTCCATTAGAAAGTAACCGTGACACAAACCCCATTGGATAGCGTGTGTGTGTCACAAACCCCGTTAGAAAGTGTGCGTGTCACAAACCCCACTGGAAACTGTGTGTGTCACAAACACCATTCGACAGCGTGTGTGTGTCACAAACCCCATTGGACAGTGTGTGTGTCACAAACCCCATTGGACAGCATGTGTGTCAGAATCCCCATTGGACAGCGTGTGTGTCACAAACACCATTGGACAGTGTGTGTGTGTAACAACACCCATTGGACAGTGTATGTGTCACAAACCCCATTGGATAGCGTCTGTGTGGCACAGACCCTATTGGATAGTGTGTGTGTGTCACAAACCCCATTGCACAGTGTGTGTGTCACAAACCGCATTGGAAGTGTGTGTGTCACAATACCCATGGGACAGCGTGTGTGTCACAAGCCCATTGGACAGAGTGTGTGTGTGTCACAAAACCCACTAGACAGCGTGTGTGTCACAAACCCCATTGGACACCGTGTGTGTCATATACCGCATTGGACAGCGTGTGTGTGTCACATTCCCCATTAGACAGCATGTGTGTGTCACAAACCCAATTGGACAGCGTGTGTGTGTCACAATCCCCATTAGACAGCGTGTGTGTCACAAACCCCTTTGGACAGTGTGTGTGTCACAAATCCCATTGGACAGAATGTCTGTGTCACAAACCCTATAAGACAGTGGGTGTGTCACAAGCACCATTGGACAGATTGTGAGTGTCACAAACCCCACTGGATATTGTGTGTGTCACAAACACCATTAGAATGTGTGTGTGTCACAAACCCCATTGGGCAGCGTGTGTGTCACAAACCCGAATTGGACAGCATTTGTGTCACAATCCCCAGTGGACAGCGTGTGTATCAAAACCCAATTGGACAATGCGTGTGTCACAAAACCCACTGGACAGCATGTGTGTCACAAACAACAATGGACAGTGTGTGTGTACCAAACCCCTTTGGACAGTCTCTGTGTCACAAACCTCATTGGACAGCGTGTGTATTTCACAATCCCAACTGTACAGTGTGTGTGTCATGAACACCATTGGACAGCGTGTGTGCCAAAATCCCCATTGGACAGGGTGTGTATCACAAACCCCATTGGACCGATTGTGTGTCATAAACCCCATATGACTGCGTGTGTGTGTCACAATCCCCATTGGACAGCGTGTGTGTGAAAATCATATTGGACAGTGTGTGCGTTACAAAACCCACTGGACAGCATGTGTGTGTCACAATCCCCATTGTATAGAGGGTGTGTCAAAAACACCATTTGACAGCGTGTGTGTCACAAGTCCATTGGACAGAGTGTGTGTGTCACAAAACCCACTGGACAGCGTGTGTGTCACAATCAACATTGGACAGCGTGTGTGTCACAAAATCCATTGGACAGTGTGTGTGTCACAAACCCCTTTGGACAGAGTGTGTGTCACGGAAACCATTGGATAGCGTGTGAGTGTCACAAACCCTATTGGACAGTGTGTGTGTCACAAAACCCATTGAACAGCGTGTGTGTCACGAACGCCATTGGACAGTGTGTGTGTCACTAGCCCGTTGGACAGAGTGTGTGTGTCACAAAACCCAGTGGATAGCGTGTGTGTCACGAACCCCATTGGACAGCGTGTGTGTCACAAACACCCATAGACAGTGTGCGTGTCACAAACCCCATTGGACATATTGTGTGTCACAAACCCCTTTGGACAGTGTGCGTGTCACAATACCCATTGGACAGTGTGTGTATTACAAACCCAATTGGTCAGCGTGTGTAGCCACATACCCCATGAGACAGTGTGTGTGTGTCACAAACCCCATTTGAAAGTGTGTGTGTCACTAACCCCATTGGATAGCGTATGTGTGTCACAAACCCTATTGGACAGTGTGTAGGTCACTATCCCCATTGAACAGCGATGGTGTCACAAACACCATTGATAGCGTGTGTGTGACACAATCCCCATTGGTCAGTGTGTGTGTCACAAAACCCATTGGACAGTGTGTGTGTCACAAACCGCATTGGACAGCGTGTTTGTCACAAACCCCATTGGACAGCGTGTGTGTCACAAACACCATTGGAGAGTGTGTGTTTAACAAACCCATTTGGTCAGAGTGTGTGTCACAAACCCCATGCGACAGCGTGTGTGTGTCACAAACCCAATTAGACAGTGTGTGTGTCACAAACCCCATTGGACAGCGTGTGTGTCACAAACCCCTTTGGACAGTGTGTGTGTGTCTCAAACCCCATTAGACAGCGTGTGTGTCATAAACCCGTTTGGACAGTGTGTGTGTCACAAACCCCATTGGACAGTGTGTGTGTCACAAATCCCATTGGACAGAATGTCTGTGTCACAAACCCCATAGGACAGTGGGTGTGTCACAAGCACCATTGGACAGATTGTGAGTGTCACAAACCCCACTGGATATTGTGTGTGTCACAAACACCATTAGAATGTGTGTGTGTCACAAACCCCATTGGGCAGCGTGTGTGTCACAAACCCGAATTGGACAGCATTTGTGTCACAATCCCCAGTGGACAGCGTGTGTATCAAAACCCAATTGGACAATGCGTGTGTCACAAAACCCACTGGACAGCATGTGTGTCACAAACAACAATGGACAGTGTGTGTGTCACAAACGCCTTTGGACAGTCTCTGTGTCACAAACCTCATTGGACAGCGTGTGTGTTTCACAATCCCAACTGTACAGTGTGTGTGTCATGAACACCATTGGACAGCGTGTGTGCCAAAATCCCCATTGGACAGGGTGTGTATCACAAACCCCATTGGACCGATTGTGTGTCATAAACCCCATATGACTGCGTGTGTGTGTCACAATCCCCATTGGACAGCGTGTGTGTGAAAACCATATTGGACAGTGTGTGCGTTACAAAACCCACTGGACAGCATGTGTGTGTCACAATCCCCATTGTATAGAGGGTGTGTCAAAAACACCATTGGACAGCGTGTGTGTCACAAGTCCATTGGACAGAGTGTGTGTGTCACAAAACCCACTGGACAGCGTGTGTGTCACAATCAACATTGGATAGCGTGTGTGTCACAAAATCCATTAGACAGTGTGTATGTCACAAACCCCTTTGGACAGAGTGTGTGTCACGGAAACCATTGGATAGCGTGTGAGTGTCACAAACCCTATTGGACAGTGTGTGTGTCACTAGCCCGTTGGACAGAGTGTGTGTGTCACAAAACCCAGTGGATAGCGTGTGTGTCACAAACCCCTTTGGACAGTGTGCGTGTCACAATACCCATTGGACAGTGTGTGTATTACAAACCCAATTGGTCAGCGTGTGTAGCCACATACCCCATGAGACAGTGTGTGTGTGTCACAAACCCCATTTGAAAGTGTCTGTGTCACTAACCCCATTGGATAGCGTATGTGTGTCACAAACCCTATTGGACAGTGTGTAGGTCACAATCCCCATTGAACAGCGATGGTGTCACAAACACCATTGATAGCGTGTGTGTGTCACAATCCCCATTGGTCAGTGTGTGTGTCACAAAACCCATTGGACAGTGTGTGTGTCACAAACCGCATTGGACAGCGTGTTTGTCACAAACCCCATTGGACAGCGTGTGTGTCACAAACACCATTGGAGAGTGTGTGTTTAACAAACCCATTTGGTCAGAGTGTGTGTCACAAACCCCATTGGACAGTGTGTGTGTGTCTCAAACCCAATTAGACAGCGTGTGTGTCATAAACCCGTTTGGACAGTGTGTGTGTCACAAACCCCATTGGACAGCGTGTGTCTGTCACAATCCCCATTGGACAGTGTGTGTGTCACAATCCGATTGGACAGAGTGTGTGTGTCACAAAACCCACTGGATAGCGTGTGTGTCACAAACCCCATTGGACATCTTGTGTGTCACAAGCCCCATTGCACAGGTTGTATTTGTCACAAAGCCCATTGGAGAGCGTGTGTGTAACAATCCCCATTGGACAACGTGTGTGTCACAAACCCCATTACACAGGGTGTGTGTGTCACAATACCCATTGGACAGTGTGTGTGTCACAAACCTCATTGGACAGAGTTTGTGTCACAAACCCCCGTGGACACTGTGTGTGTCACAATCCCCTTTGGACAGCGTGTGTGTCACAAACCCCATTGCAATGATGTGTGTTCACAAACAGTCATGGACAGTGTGCGTGTCACAACCCCCATTGGACATCATGTGTGTCACAAACCCATTTGGACAGTGTGTGTGTCACAAACACCATTGGGCAGCGTGTGTGTCACAAACCCCTTTGGACAGCATGTGTGTCACAAACCCCTTTGGACAGTGTGTGTGTGTCACAATCCCCATTTAACAGAGTGTGTGTGTCACAAAACCCATTTGAAAGTGTATGTGTCAGAAACCCCATTGGACTGTGTGTGTGTATCACAATCCCCATTTGACAGAGTGTGTGTGTCACAAACCCCATTTGAAAGTGTATGTGTCACAAACCCCACTGGATAGCGTGTGTGTGTCACGAACCCCATTGAACAGCATGTGTGTCACGAACCCTATTGGACAGCTTGTGTATCACAAGAGCCATTGGGCAGAGTGTGTGTGTCACAGTGGCCATTGGACAGGTGTGTGTCACAAACACCATTGTATAGAGTGTGTGTGTCACAAACCGCATTGTACAGTGTGTGTGTCATAAACCCCATTGGACAGAGTTTGTCTCACCAACCCCCGTGGACACTGTGTGTGTCACAAACCCCATTGGACAGTGTGTGTGTCAAAAACTCCACTGGACAGCATGTGTGTCACAATCACCCATGGACAGTGTGCGTGTCACAAACAGGTTGGACATCGTGTTTGTCACAAAACTCTTTGGACAATGTGTGTGTCACAAACCCCATTGGACAGCGTGTGTGTCACAAACACCCATAGACAGTGTGCGTGTCACAAACCCCATTGGACATCGTGTGTGTCACAAAACACTTTGGACAATGTATGTGTCACAAACCCCATTGGACAGCGTGTGTGTCACAAACACCATTGGACAGCGTGTGTCTGTCACAATCCCCATTGGACAGTGTGTGTGTCAGAAAACACATTGAATAGTGTGTGTGTCACAAACCCCATTAGGAAGAGTGTGTGTAACAAACCCCATTGGATAGCGTGTGTGAATGTCACAAACCCTATTAGACAGTGTGTGTGTCACAAACCCCACTGGACAGCGTGTGTGTCACGAACCCCATTGGACAGCTTGTGTATCACAAGACCCATTGGAGAGAGTGTGTGTGTCACAGTCGCCATTGGACAGGTGTGTGTCACAAACACCATTGTATAGAGTGTGTGTGTCACAAACCCCATTGTACAGTGTGTGTGTCAAAACCCCATTGGACCGTGTGTGTGTCACAAAACCCACTTGACAGCGTGTGTTTGTCAAAAATCCCATTGGAAAGGGTGTGCGCGTTCACAAAACCCATTGGATAGCGTTTGTGTGTCACAAACCCTATTGGACAGTGTGTAGGTCACAATTCACATTGAACCGCGTCTGTGTCAGAAACCCCACTGGACAGCGTGTGTGTCACTAACACCATTGGACAGTGTGTGTGTCACAAACCCCATTGGACAGCGTGTGTGTGTCACAAACCCTCCTGGTCAGTATTTGTGTCACAAACCCCACTGGACAGCGTGTAGTTTCAGAAACCCCATTGGACAGTGTGTGTCACAAATCCCATTGGACAGTGGGTGTGTCACAAACCACATTTGACAGCGTGTGTGTGTCACAAAGCCCACTTGACAGAGTGTGTGTCACAAACCCCATTGGACAGCGTGTGTGTGTCACAATCCCCACTGGTCAGTGTGTGTGTCACAAAACCATTTGGACAGCGTGTGTGTCACAAACCCCATGCCACAGCTCGTGTGTGTCACAAACCCCATTGGAAAGTGTGTGTGTCACAAGCCCCATGCCACAGCTTGTGTGTGTCACAAACCCCATTGGAAAGTGTGTGTGTCACAAACCCTCTTGGTCAGTGTGTGTGTCACGAAACCCCATTGGACAGAGTGTGTGTGTCACAAACCCCATTGGAAAGTGTGTGTCACGAAACCCATTGGATAGCGTGTGTGTGTCAAAAACCCCAATAGAAAGTATGTGTGTCACAAACCCCATTGGATAGCATGTGTCTGTCACAAACCCTATTGGACAGTGTGTATGTCACAATCCCCATTGGACAGGGTGTGTGTCACAAACCACATTGGACAGCGTGTGCGTCACAAACCCCATTGGATAGCGTGGGTGTGTCACAAACCACATTTGAAAGTGTGCGTGTCACAAACCCCTTTGGATAGCATGTGTGTGTCACAAACCCTACTGGACAGTGTGTGTGTCACAATCCCCATTAGACAGCGTGTGTGTCACAAATCCCATTGGAAAGCGAGTGTGTCACAAGCCCCATTGGACATCGTGTGTGTAACAAGCCCCATTGGACAGCGTGTGTGTCAGAAACCCCGTTGGGCAGAGTGTGTGTGTCACAAACCCCATTGGACGTCATGCGTGTCAAAAACCCTTTGGACAGTGTGCGTGTCACAAACCCCATTGGACATCATGTGTGTCACAAACTCCTTTGGACAGTGTGTGTGTAACAAACCCTATTAGACAGCGTGTGTGTGTCACAATCCCCATTGGACAGTGTGTGTGTCACAAACCACTTTGGACAGTGTGTGTGTCACAAACCCCTTTGGACAGCGCGTGTGTGTCCCAATCCCCTTTGTACAGTGTGTGTGTCACAAACCACATTGGATAGCGTGTGTGTGTCACAAACCCCATTGGACAGTGTGTGTGTCACAAACCCCATTGGACAGAGTGTGTGTGTAACAATACCCATTGGACAGTGTGAGTGTCACAAACCCCATTGGTCAGCGTGCTGTGTCCCAATCTCCTTTGGACAGAGTGTGTGTCACAAAACCCATTGGACAGCGTGTGTGTGTCACAAACCCCATTGGACAGCGTGTGTCTCACAAGCCCCATTGGACAGTGTGTGTGTCACAAAACCCATGGGACAGAGTGTTTGTCACAAACACTATTGGACAGCATGTGTGTCACAAGCCCATTGGACATAGTGTATGTGTCACAAAAACCACTGGACTGCGTGTGTGTCACGAACCCCATTGGACAGCGTGTGTGTCACAAGCACCATTGGAGAGAGAGTGGTGTCACAAACCCCATTGGAAAGTCTACGTGTCACAAACCCCACTGAATAGAGGGTGTGTGCCACAAACCCTATTAGACACTGTGTGTGTCACAAAACCCACTGGACAGCGTGTGTGTCACAAACCCCATTGGACAGAGTTAGTGTCACAAACCCTA